>QRDG01000579.1:0-310012 GCA_012064385.1 Puccinellia tenuiflora | reverse complement strand
TTTTTCACGATATATTACTTGTCCGAGATTTAATCCACCGATATCTCCATATCTGATTAATCTCGTTACCGACAAGTTCTCTTTACTCGTTCCCATAGAATAGGATCCCTTATGACTAACCACTTAGTCATATGCTTGCAAGCGTTTGGATGCTATACTACCGAGAGGGCCCAGAGATATCTATCCAACTGTTGGACGAACAAATCCCAGTCTTGAAACATGCCACCCAACAACCTATCATCGGAGAACCTGAAAGCCACCTTTATAATCACCCAGTTACGAAGTGACGTTTGATGTCCACAAGACACTCCTCCGATAAGCGGGAGTGACATAATCTCATGGTCTAAGGAAACTATATTTGACATCTATTTAATTTGAGTCTTGTCCATTATATCATCACCCATGATACAAACTTCGTTTATTAAGTGATTCACAAATCCATGGTTAGGAAACATCTAACCATCACTTAATCAAACGAACTAGTCATAAGAGGAAAGACTAGGGACAATTTACCGTTTATATTCCACACATGTATTTGTTTCCGCTTAATACAATTCTAGCATGGATATAAACATTTATCATGAACGGGAAATATGATTATCAATAACATTTATTATTGCCTCTTGGGCATATCTCCAACAGTCTCCCACTTGTACTAGAGCCAATAATCTAGTTTACATTTGTAGCAATCTAACACCCATGGCCTCTCGGTGTTGATCATGTTTTGCTCGTGGAAGAGGTTTAGTCAACGGGTCTGCCACATTCAGATCCGTATGCACCTTGCAAATCTCTATGTCACCATCCTTATGCTTCGGGCATGTGTTATCTCCTTCGGAAAGGGTTGGGAGAAGTATCTCCCCCTGAGTTCTCCTACAACAACAGTTATCAAGCTAGCCTACAAATGGCTCCATTTGAGGTTCTCTATGGGAGAAAATGTAGGACTCCTCTAAATTGGTCTGAAACCGGAGAGAGGCCACTCTTCGGTCCTGATGTGATCAATGAGGCTGAAGAGAAAGTCCGGATCATTCGAGAGAATCTCAAGATTTATCAGTCCAGGCAGAAGAGCTATTATGATAAACACCATCAGGAGGTTCACTTTGAAATTGGTGATAAAGCCTACCTCCGAGTCTCACCCCTCCGAGGCGTTCGTCGCTTCGGGATCAAGGGAAAATTGGCACCTCGCTATGTTTGTCCTTTCACCATCCTAGCCAAGCGAGGAGATCTCTCCTACCAACTTGAGCTACCCTCAAACTTTCCGGATGTACATGATGTGTTCCATGTCTCCCAACTCCGACGTTGCTTCAAAGATCCTATTCGTGGGGTTGATCATGAAGTGTTGGACATCCGGGAGGATTTGACTTACCATGAGCATCATGTCCGCATCTTGGATGAAGCGGAAAGGAAGACCCGCAACAAGACCATCAAGTTCCTCAAAATCCAATGGTCTAACTATTCCGAAGAAGAAGCAACTTGGGAGCGTGAAACTAGCCTTCGTCAGGAATATCCCGCCTTCTTCACTCAAGCCTAGAATCTCGGGACGAGATTCCTGTAAGGGGGGTAGATTTGTAACAGCCCCAGTTTGGTACTGAAAAATATGAATAATTTTTCCACTTTTTGTATCTCATGTTTGCATCATGGCATATGTTTAAATTGCTAAAGTTGACAAACAACCTTTGGAAACATTTAACAAAGGGAAGCCAAACCTTCCCAAACCTTCAAACTATGAAATGCAAGCAATGGTACCAAACATATCATGACAAGTGAACATATTTGTCCAAGAAGTTCCCTAAGGTTCAAACAATGCCTAATAACCAAATGGCTTGGCCTCCAAATGGTTTCCACTTTTCCAAACTTCAAATGTGGTTCAAATAAACTCCTATTTTTGAAACCATGTTAAATTGTTCAAAAATTCAAAAGAAACATATGGGGAGCATCCTCACCTTAATCTGAGCACCCCTGAATTTTTCTATAACTTTTGGACCAATTTAAATGCCTAGTTAAAATAGCAGCTTTCTGGTTTCTGTAGTTTGCCGGTACTACCGGTCAAATAACCGGAAGTACCGATGCGGCATCGTCCCCGTAGCGACAGTGGCGGCACTGTGCCGCCATGCCTCGCCCCGCACGAGCTACCTGCTCCCTTGGAAAAAAAAAGGGGCCCCCACGACCCTCACCTGCTCTCTCTCTCCCCATCTCATTCCCCGTTTTTACCGGATCGAACCCTAACCCTAGCTAGCTCCCCTCGACCGACGCCGCCCGCCGTCGCCCGCCATCGAATCGCCGTCCCTTGAAGCGCCTCCTTCCAAATCGAAGACCGCCGTGCGCTCAGGGTGAGTTAGGCTACCTCCTGGACGTTTTCGTCCCCTCCCTGTCCACTTAGGCCGTAGGCTTGGTGTAGCTCGCCGTCGGGCCGCCACTAACGCTTGCCGCCGGCCGTGCTCCGGTGACTAGTAAGTGGCGGCGCCGCTGCAGGTTAGTTGGCGGCAGTTCCGCGTGTCGAGTGCGCGCTTCCGCACGTCCCCATACGCACCCCATCGACGGATGCGTGCACGCCATCGTCGCGGTCACCGCTCGCGCTCGCCGCGGTCGTGCTCAAACTCTTGACCGGAAATACCACCGGTAGTACCGCCGTCAGTACCGGTTAACAATTTTCGGTTCTGGTTGTTTCAAATTATAACCGGAAGTAGCACCGGAAGTACCGCGTAACAGGTACTACCGGGCACTTCACCAGAAGTACCGGCTAGGAGTTTTCGGTACTGGACCTTTGTGTTAATAGCCGGAAGTACTACCGGAAGTAACTGCATGACCGGAACTACCGGAAATACCGGCTAGTTTAATACTAGTTTGAGGATTTTCACAACTTAATAAATGTTAATTCAAATCTTTCAAGTGTTATATCATTTTGATCAGCAATTCAAATGCTATCTAACTAAGCTACTATCACATCATGAAAACAAACTTTCCTTTGATGTGTTCTATAATTGGTTAAAAGAGTTAAATTCAAATAATCATTTAATTCACCAATTATTCATCGATACTCAGAAAATTGCAAGCCAAATACCAAAATGAACAGGAGAACCATACCTATCTAATCATGTCATGTTCATGCATATTTAAGACACTTTTTAGTAATGCAATACTATGTAAACAATGTGGTCACTAAGTTAAATATGGGGGTGCTTCCAAATAACTGCACTAATTATTTGGCACTCCATTTAAATTGTTAGATAAAGTATATGATGATATCATTGCATGAACTTGGCATGCCATCATGATTGTGCATTGCACCTTGTCTTCGTGTTATTTATTTGTTCTTCTATGATTTGTTTGGGTATCGATATATTCAGGAGTCGAGGTTTCCCCTACCTACCCCGACGATCCGTACTACACGCCCCGTCAGAAAGGCAAGAGATAACCTAACCTTCTTGGCATATAGCCTCCTATTGTTTTATACAATTATTTTATCCACCATAATATTGCATTCGATTCCAATGTCAACTTTTGATCAAGATATAGAGTATCCTATGAATTGCATTGTCCCCTAAACCAATACATGTTTCCCTTCTATTAACCATAGGTTGATGTGTTGGCCTGAGATACTTTACACCTGTTGTTCATATGCTTAGCTATGCCTAGCCATGCTTAGTCAAATGCTACATTGTTTGGTGATTTATTTCCATAATTATGATGTTGATGGAAAGTTCGGACATGATGGATATTTGTGGTTTCTTAATTAAGATGCTTAAAAGGCTTGAGTTGTCATCGGGGATGGTGTTTTGCCTCATTCTTGCCCCTAGCTGCCATTCGTGGGGGTATGGGCTCCTTACTAACTGAATAACTTGTGCGGGCGTATCCAAGGGTCCTCTAGTTTGCTATTTCCATTTGCGGGTGCGTGTGTGGGTGGAAAAGAAACGATGAGGATGGTGGTGTTTAGGGTGTGGCGATGGGGGCAGGGGCTGAAATAGGCTGGATAAACTTGTCCTGTCGCCACAGATGATCCTGGGATAGTCTCATGTGAGGTAAACGTTTAACTGCGCCCACTTGCCAGTTTTCCCCGGAAGAGATCTAATCAGGCGAGTCGGACGATACCAATGTGGTCTTTAGAGCTTCGACACGAATCTAACTCGTTGACCGAAGTTGCACCTAGACGAATGGACTTGGCAACACAGACAGCTCAGCCCGATGATATGATTACCAAACAGGCTAAGAGTGCCACCCAAGCCTTTGGATTTCAAAGCAATAGCATTTGCTAAGAGTTTCCGACTACCACAACGATATTCATTCTCAACACTCTCGAGCCCTGAAAGCTCGGAGGTAGATGGATAAGGAAGGGTAGGAGCATCACTTCATCAAGCTCGTCATGAGACTAAGCACAACTTCTCGATATAAAAGAGTGTGACACTCCAAGGTGGAACGGAACAAAAACTAGACAAGCTCCTATTCCGCGATTTACAAAACTTTGACCTGCCCGAAATATGGACAAGGTACCGGAGTTTGTTTCTCCTGACATCCCGAAGTGGAATGACTTGACGAAGCACAAGAATAACATGCATCAGAACACCCCAATGCACGATACACTTGATTGTCCGAGAGCAGATAGAGGACTGACACAGATTTGGCTGAAGGAACGGGCTAACAACAATTTAGGATATTGTAGAAGCCCGTGCTAGCACTCTTCCGACAACTAGTGCCGAAAGGGTTTCAGAAAAGGTGTTACCGGAAGGATCACAATAGTGATGGAAAACTCGCTAAGAGCAATCCCGTCATGATTCAGATGATTCCATAACAGAGAGCCTAGATAAGCTAGTGACGAAGAAGAGTATTGTCGAGGAAACCAAGTATGGCTGCAACCTTGAGTTTGAAGACTAACTTCCATTTCTGCCAACCTGATGCGGGGTTTAACCATTTGCACCAGGGTTCAATGGAAAAGATCCTGGGTCAAAGATCAGCTTCATGCACTAGGACCCACAATAGTATAATGCTCACAAGGGTGACAACCCTCATGAATCATTACACCGGAGCCCTAGCACAATCCGGGACCTTCGGTTCAAGATCTTGGACTACAGCAAGGGATTATCTTGATGATCCGCAACACTTCCTTTCTTCGGCTTCAGAATCGGGCAGACGAGCAAAGTTAACCACTAACTAAAGATAGAACCCAACCCCGTGATCCTATAGATTCAGGAGTTGCCGACGATCAGAAAACCGTTAAAATCAAATAGAGGTAAGATGACACCGAGATCAGAGTGAATTGGGTAAGGAGTAAAAAGAATCCTAGGAAGGTTTTCACAACTCATTTTTAGGTTAAAAATAATTTTCACGAACTAGACTCGACATCGACCAAAAGAAAGGGTTTCCTACAGGCAGTCCTGCTCTGATACCAACTTGTAACGCCCCGACCCCGGAATTATACAGAGAGGCTATGTAGTTGGCACAACCATCAATGTATAAAACAAAGATCGAGACTTGTGGAACAGAACTGGCACAAAGCATGACTCTACGACACAAAACATATAGCAACTCATATAACGAGAAGAATACAAATATTACAAGCAAAAGGATCACAGATCCAATCATTCAACAAGCGGAAGCGGGTAGTGTTGTCTAACAACAAGAAGCAAAATATGGCCTAAGAGGCCTACAATAAAAATCATCCCAGCCAGCTTGTTCCACGGTCCCAAGCTGCCACCTAGGAACCCCAGACTAGTAGTCGACGCCAACGAAGAACCCACCTAGCTGCTCGGTGTCGTCATCCTCTGAAATATAAAATCATAGAGGCAGCAAAGAGAGACTGAGTACGATGTACTCGCAAGTTTAGTAGGGCGATATAGGCCCAATGACTGACGGAGGCTCTAAGGCTATATGTGTACTTGTTTTTGCATAAAGCCAGTTTTAAATAAACTGAAACATAAAGGACACATGGCATTCGTCTACTCAGAGTATTTTTCATAAAGGGGTTAAGAGAGTAACATTTTCATCTTCGGTTCTCGGCGAACCTACTTGCAACCATCACCACTCATCTCACACAAAGGCACTCCCTCGACTCCCCCTCGAGGAAATGAACCTTTATCACAATTTGATTAATGCAACCTTTAGCTGCCATATCAATTAGGTTAATGTTATCTATGAGCTAATCCGCCTTTCCCAAGAGTTTGTCCATAACCGTGGACACGGCTTTTCGAAAAGATTTACCCTGCAGGGGTGTACTATTTTACCCATTGGTACCGTCCGGCTCACCTAGTTGGCCCTCTTCCGGGGAAGGCCGGCAAGCGGGCGCGGTTAAACCTTTACCTCACGTGAGACTATCCAAGAGTCATCTGTGGCCACAGGGCAAGTTTACCCAGCCTCAGCCCCTGCCCCATCGCCACGTCCTAAACGCAAATCCTCATCAACATCATCTTTTCCACTCACACGCAAATGGAAAACCGAACTAGAGGACCCTTGGATACGCCCGCACAAGTTATTCGGTCAGTAAGGCGCCCATACACCCACCAATGGCAGCACGCTCGGTTCTTGGTTCTAGCTAAAAGCACTCTCAGCCTAGGCGGCAAGAATGAGGCAAACCACCCTCCCCGAGGGCAACTCATCCAAGCCTTTAGCAATTTAATTAAGCATCACATTTATCCACCATGCCCGAATCATTCCATCAACATCAACAAGTATGGAATTCAATAACGGACATAACTAGTATCTCAACTAAGCATTTCTAAGCATGGCTAAGCATATAACCAATAATTATATTTGTATCCGGCCAACACATAAACACTAGGGTTCATAGGTAGGGGTACATGTGATTGGCTCGGGGAAGAACATGCATTCATAGGATATTCTAATATTTACCCAAAGAGACATTTGAACCGCATGCAATATTATGGTGGATAAAATAATTTGATAAAACCATAGGATGCTAGAATGCCAAGAAGGTTAGGTTATCTCTTGCCTTGCTGCCCGGGCGTGAAGTACTGCTCGTCGGGGTAGTTAACGAGACCCTCGACTCCGGAATCTATCGATACCCAAAAGAGAAAAGCAAAGAACACATAAATCACACGATCACAATGTGCAATGCGCAATCACATGATGACATGTCCAATTGATGCAACCATATTATTATATACATTAAAAGCAAATTTTAAATGAGGGGCCAAATAATTAGTGCAATTATTTGGAACCAACCCCATATTTATCTTAGTGACCACCATCCTTTATAAATTATCCAAATATTAGAGAAGTGGCTCAATTATGCATGAACATGACATGAATGGATAGGTTTCGTTCTTCCGATCATTTCGGTAATTTATTTGTAAATTTCGGAGCACCGATGAATAATTGACAAAATAATTAAATAATTGAAATTACTTCATTTAATCAAATTATGAATAACATCAAATAAAAGTTTGTGATCATGATGTGATAAGTGCATGGTTTGATAGCATTTGACATGTTGATCACCTTGATATTTAATTCATAATTTTTGGACAATTATTGAATAAGTTATGGATTTCTCAAATTAGGCATTATTTAACCTATTTTGGAAATTCTTAGTTAACCCAAAGAATATAGTTCCAAAAGGAGTTTACAACGATTCCAATTGGTAGATTTTGTTTTACTGAACATTTTGAAATTTCAATCGTCGAATTTGAAGCATTTTTCAATTAGTTATCGATTTTCAAAATTGCTTTATTTCCTGCAAAAGGGAAAATCCATTTCCCAGGCGGGCCGGCCAGGCCGGGTGCAGGCCGGCCATATTGGCCGGGCCACAACCCGAGAGGCCCCGGCCACTGGGCCGGCCCATATGGCCGGGCAGGGACCCGAGAGGCCCCGGCCTCGTGGCCGGTCAGGCCGGGGGCCAGGCCGGGCGCGCGGTGCTCGCTGATGCTGACGATGCTGACGTTGCGGCCGCCGCCGGCGACCAAAAACGAGCGGAGGGAGAGGGAGAGAGGACGCGGGAGAGGCTAACAAGGAAGCACGCCTCACCTTGGTGTCGTGAGTGTGGACGGCGACGGCGAGGGACGGCGGAATCGCCGGGAATCCGGCCGGCGGGGCTCGGCCGTGGTCGAAGCGGTCGAGGACGAATTCGTCGGCGGGGAGGCTTCCCAGCACGGCTCCGGCGGCGAGGAGGGAGAGGGGCTCGAGGCGGAGCTATCCGTCGGTCTCGATCCGCGCGGGGCAGCTCCGGTCGGCGGCAATTTGATGGCGGCCGCGAGCTCGAACTCGACTGCGGTGCTAGGCCGGGAGGAGAGAGGAACGGAGCAGGGGAAAAGGGGGAAAGTGGGGCAGGTGAGGTCCTCGTGCTCTGGTTCATCGGATGCACGGCCACGAGAGAGTGGGGGAGACGGCATGGGCGAGGTGGAGGTGGCGGCATGGCGCCAGTGGCCATGGCCGCCACTGTGAGAAGAGAGGGAAGAGAGAGGCTGACAGTGGGGGCCCACTGTCAGTGATTTAAACTTTTCTGGTTTTCTTTTCAAAACAGCAGACTTCAGTGATTTAATTGGGGCACTAGAACATTTTTATAAATTCCTGAAAAATTCATAGGGGTTATGAATGACCTTTAGGTGCTCCTCAAAAATTGGTGAGGTCAAATAAATTATTTTGACCAACATTTGTTCATAGCTTTTAACTAAGGTAATTTTGAGCAATTTTCAAAATATATTTAATTGGAGCATTTAGACAATTCCAAAAATAGTGAAAATATTCATGGAGAAACTTACATTCAATTTGAAGCTCCCCATGATTTTAGTTGGAATTTTTGGAAGGTTTTAATTTGGTTCCAAAAATAGGAATGGAATTAAGCCAATTTAAATTCTCAATTTTAATTATTATTTGGCAACATTTGGGAATTTAGGAAAAATTTGTAAGATGCAAAATTGGAACTTCCTAAACAATTTGGAAGTTCATTTAGTTGTTACCATGTTGTCCATTGCATTTGGGTTGGAAGTTTGGAAAGGTTTTGCTCCCCTTTTGTTGTTTTACAATTGTTGCTTTATTCAACTTAAGCATTTTAAAATGGATGCCATGATGCAATGCCAACCAAAAGTGAAAATTTGCCCCATATTTTATGGTACCAAATCTGGGCTGTTACAATTCTACCCCCCTTACAGGAATCTCGGCCCGAGATTCTAGAGTAGGAAGAGGGATGAGAGAAATTTGGCAACACACATCTTCCTCGTTGGAGAGATTTGGCTAACTAACAAGACATGCCAAAAAGGCGGGAAGAACAGGAGATAACTTAAGGTGGTAGACAAAATGACTCTTGCCCAAAACCATATGTTATTGAGAGAACAAGGAACGACTTGACCCACCAAGGTCGAGCCGGTGAAAGGACAACCGATCACTTTGTTCAGGATTTGTGTCCAAGACCAAGACATTATTTCAAATCACCGAGAGGTGTAGATCATAAGAGTTGGAGCACCGAGAGGAGAAAGTCATCTTCTGGACTCCACACTTCAGATACACAAGGGATCTCCATAAGATTGAGGATTGGGCCCTAAGGTGACTGATGAAATGACCCAACGTCCGTGTGATTGGGCAAACCTTTGAGTTCACCTAGGAAGGATAGATATAGCACTGCCCCACATTTAGATGGAGGGTTAGAACCTCATAAACGAGACATTGTCACGAGGTGGATGGAGTAGGAGGATTGACAGATAGGTATGTGGCAACTCCGTGGTGAGGTTCTCATTGAGGTTCTAGATATCACACTCCGGCTTCAGAAATAGCCTTCATTCCATACTCAAGCGAAAGTCGTACTTGAGATAGAGAAAAGACCATACGGGAAACTACCAGGGTAATTTACACATTACCCTCAGGGATAGTGGTTGAGATTAAAGATTGGAGAGATCTTATCAATAGGCCTTCCGGTGAGGTGAATGAGTCACAACACCGGACTTGTCGGTTTACTAGTAGGCTTTAGGTCACGCTCTTAATAAACTCCAAGCATCACTTTAGCTTGAGATTCAGAGTTGGGTAGGCAGGTGGTTAAATCAGCCTTGAATTGTCCGGGGGAGGAGTTTGCTAAAGGCAACCGTAAGGAAGGACAACTAGATGCTTCAGATATGGGCCCCCTTGCTAAGCTCCAGAACACGACGTAGATTGAGAGTTCCATTGGGTCACGATCACGAAGAGGAAATTGAACCAACATGGACTCCAAACAATGAAGCCCAACTGATTCCTGATTTGGGAAAACACCGGCAGATGATAGGATTTGACAACCTTTTCTTATTTAGGAACTTCTCGGTCAGGGGTTTGGTGTGCACACATGGCTTAATCAGAGAAAGGGGAGGTAACAACCTACCAGCTCCATGATGCACATATACATAACCAACTTGTGAATTTAACCCGAGGGGACAAGTAAACTTCACTCGGATCCCCAGCGACAAAAGTCACTGGTTGCGAGAGAAAACTTGCATTTCAAGGAAAAGATGTGGTCTTTAGAGCTTCGACACGAATCTAACTCGTTGACCGAAGTTGCACCTAGACGAATGGACTTGGCAACACAGACAGCTCAGCCCGATGATATGATTACCAAACAGGCTAAGAGTGCCACCCAAGCCTTTGGATTTCAAAGCAATAGCATTTGCTAAGAGTTTCCGACTACCACAACGATATTCATCCTCAACACTCTCGAGCCCTGAAAGCTCGGAGGTAGATGGATAAGGAAGGGTAGGAGCATCACTTCATCAAGCTCGTCATGAGACTAAGCACGACTTCTCGATATAAAAGAGTGTGACACTCCAAGGTGGAACGGAACAAAAACTAGACAAGCTCCTATTCCGCGATTTACAAAACTTTGACCTGCCCGAAATATGGACAAGGTACCGGAGTTTGTTTCTCCTGACATCCCGAAGTGGAATGACTTGACGAAGCACAAGAATAACATGCATCAGAACACCCCAATGCACGATACACTTGATTGTCCGAGAGCAGATAGAGGACTGACACAGATTTGGCTGAAGGAACGGGCTAACAACAATTTAGGATATTGTAGAAGCCCGTGCTAGCACTCTTCCGACAACTAGTGCCGAAAGGGTTTCAGAAAAGGTGTTACCGGAAGGATCACAATATTGATGGAAAACTCGCTAAGAGCAATCCCGTCATGATTCAGATGATTCCATAACAGAGAGCCTAGATAAGCTAGTGAAGAAGAGGAGCATTGTCGAGGAAACCAAGTATGGCTGCAACCTCGAGTTTGAAGACTAACTTCCATTTCTGCCAACCTGATGCGGGGTTTAACCATTTGCACCAGGGTTCAACGGAAAAGATCCTGGGTTAAAGATCAGCTTCATGCACTAGGACCCACAATAGTATAATGCTCACAAGGGTGACAACCCTCATGAATCATTACACCGGAGCCCTAGCACAATCCGGGACCTTCGGTTCAAGATCTTGGACTACAACAAGGGATTATCTTGATGATCCGCAACACTTCCTTTCTTCGGCTTCAGAATCGGGCAGACGAGCAAAGTTAACCACTAACTAAAGATAGAACCCAACCCCGTGATCCTATAGATTCAGGAGTTGCCGACGATCAGAAAACCGTTAAAATCAAATAGAGGTAATATGACACCGAGATCAGAGTGAATTGGATAAGGAGTAAAAAGAATCCTAGGAAGGTTTTCACAACTCATTTTTAGGTTAAAAATAATTTTCACGAACTAGACTCGACATCGACCAAAAGAAAGGGTTTCCTACAGGCAGTCCTGCTCTGATACCAACTTGTAACGCCCCGACCCCGGAATTATACAGAGAGGCTATGTATTTGGCACAACCATCAATGTATAAAACAAAGATCGAAACTTGTGGAACAGAACTGGCACAAAGCATGACTCTACGACACAAAACATATAGCAACTCATATAAAGAGAAGAATACAAATATTACAAGCAAAAGGATCACAGATCCAACAATTCAACAAGCGGAAGCGGGTAGTGTTGTCTAACAACAAGAAGCAAAATATGGCCTAAGAGGCCTACAATAAAAATCATCCCAGCCAGCTTGTTCCACGGTCCCAAGCTGCCACCTGGGAACCCCAGACTAGTAGTCGACGCCAACGAAGAACCCACCTAGCTGCTCTGTGTCGTCATCCTCTGAATATAAAATCATAGAGGCAGCAAAGAGAGACTGAGTACGATGTACTCACAAGTTTAGTAGGGCGATATAGGCCCAATGACTGACGGAGGCTCTAAGGCTATATGTGTACTTGTTTTTGCATAAAGCCAGTTTTAAATAAACTGAAACATAAAGGACACATGGCATTCGTCTACTCAGAGTATTTTCATAAAGGGGTTAAGAGAGTAACATTTTCATCTTCGGTTCTCGGCGAACCTACTTGCAACCATCACCACTCATCTCACACAAAGGCACTCCCTCGACTCCCCCTCGAGGAAATGAACCTTTATCACAAGTTGATTAATGCAACCTTTAGCTGCCATATCAATTAGGTTAATGTTATCTATGAGCTAATCCGCCTTTCCCAAGAGTTTGTCCATAACCGTGGACACGGCTTTTCGAAAAGATTTACCCTGCAGGGGTGTACTATTTTACCCATTGGTACCGTCCGGCTCACCTAGTTGGCCCTCTTCCGGGGAAGGCCGGCAAGCGGGCGCGGTTAAACCTTTACCTCACGTGAGACTATCCAAGAGTCATCTGTGGCCACAGGGCAAGTTTACCCAGCCTCAGCCCCTGCCCCATCGCCACGTCCTAAATGCAAATCCTCATCAACATCATCTTTTCCACTCACACGCAAATGGAAAACCAAATTAGAGGACCCTTGGATACGCCCGCACAGTTATTCGGTCAGTAAGGCGCCCATACACCACCAATGGCAGCACGCTCGGTTCTTGGTTCTAGCTAAAGCACTCTCAGCCTAGGCGGCAAGATGAGGCAAACCACCCTCCCCGAGGGCAACTCATCCAAGCCTTTAGCAATTTAATTAAGCATCACATTTATCCACCATGCCCGAATCATTCCATCAACATCAACAAGTATGGAATTCAATAACGGACATAACTAGTATCTCAACTAAGCATTTCTAAGCATGGCTAAGCATATAACCAATAATTATATTTGTATCCGGCCAACACATAAACACTAGGGTTCATAGGTAGGGGTACATGTGATTGGCTCGGGGAAGAACATGCATTCATAGGATATTCTAATATTTACCCAAAGAGACATTTGAACCGCATGCAATATTATGGTGGATAAAATAATTTGATAAAAACATAGGATGCTAGAATGCCAAGAAGGTTAAGTTATCTCTTGCCTTGCTGCCCGGGCGTGAAGTACTGCTCGTCGGGGTAGTTTAACGAGACCCTCGACTCCGGAATCTATCGATACCCAAAAGAGAAAAGCAAAGAACACATAATCACACGATCACAATGTGCAATGCGCAATCACATGATGACATGTCCAATTGATGCAACCATATTATTATATACATTAAAAGCAAATTTTAAATGAGGGGCCAAATAATTAGTGCAATTATTTGGAACCAACCCCATATTATCTTAGTGACCACCATCCTTTATAAATTTTCCAAATATTATAGAAGTGGCTCAATTATGCATGAACATGACATGAATGTATAGGTTTCGTTCTTCCGGTCATTTCGGTAATTATTTG
Organism: Puccinellia tenuiflora; assembly: GCA_012064385.1. NCBI lineage: Eukaryota > Viridiplantae > Streptophyta > Magnoliopsida > Poales > Poaceae > Puccinellia > Puccinellia tenuiflora. The sequence continues at coordinate 296,395 of QRDG01000579.1, read as the reverse complement.
TAAATTTCGGAGCACCGATGAATAATTGACAAAATAATTAATAATTGAAATTACTTCATTTAATCAAATTATGAATAACATCAAATAAAAGTTTGTGATCATTATGTGATAAGTGCATGGTTTGATAGCATTTGACATGTTGATCACTTTGATATTTAATTCATAATTTTTGGACAATTATTGAATAAGTTATGGATTTCTCAAATTAGGCATTATTTAACCTATTTTGGAAATTCTTAGTTAACCCAAAGAATATAGTTCCAAAAGGAGTTTACAACGATTCCAATTGGTAGATTTTGTTTTACTGAACATTTTGAAATTTGAATCGTCGAATTTGAAGCATTTTTCAATTAGTTATCGATTTTCAAATTGTTTTATTCTTCTGCAAAAGGGAAAATCCATTTCCCAGGCGGGCCGGCCAGGCCGGGTGCAGGCCGGCCATATTGGCCGGGCCACAGCCCGAGAGGCCCCGGCCACTGGGCCGGCCCATATGGCTGGGCAGGGACCCGAGAGGCCCCGGCCTCGTGGCCGGTCAGGCCGGGGGCCAGGCCGGGCGCGCGGTGCTCGCTGATGCTGACGATGCTGACGTTGTGGCCGCCGCCGGCGACCAAAAACGAGCGGAGGGAGAGGGAGAGAGGACGCGGGAGAGGCTAACAAGGAAGCACGCCACACCTGGTGTCGTGAGTGTGGATGGCGACGGCGAGGGACGGCGGAATCGCCGGGAATCCGGCCGGCGGGGCTCGGCCGTGGTCGAAGCGGTCGAGGACGAATTCGTCGGCGGGGAGGCTTCCCAGCACGGCTCCGGCGGCGAGGAGGGAGAGGGGCTCGAGGCGGAGCTATCCGTCGGTCTCGATCCGCGCGGGGCAGCTCCGGTCGGCGGCAATTTGACGGCGGCCGCGAGCTCGAACTCGACTGCGGTGCTAGGCCGGGAGGAGAGAGGAACGGAGCAGGGGAAAAGGGGGAAAGTGGGCAGGTGAGGTCCTCGTGCTCTGGTTCATCGGATGCACGGCCACGAGGGAGTGGGGAGACGGCATGGGCGAGGTGGAGTGGCGGCATGGCGCCAGTGGCCATGGCCGCCACTGTGAGAAGAGAGGGAAGAGAGAGGCTGACAGTGGGGGCCCACTGTCAGTGATTTAAACTTTTCTGGTTTTCTTTTCAAAACAGCAGACTTCAGTGATTTAATTGGGGCACTAGAACATTTTTATAAATTCCTGAAAAATTCATAGGGGTTATGAATGACCTTTAGGTGCTCCTCAAAAATTGGTGAGGTCAAATAAATTATTTTGACCAATATTTGTTCATAGCTTTTAACTAAGGTAATTTTGAGCAATTTTCAAAATGTATTTAATTGGAGCATTTAGACAATTCCAAAAATAGTGAAAATATTCATGGAGAAACTTACATTCAATTTGAAGCTCCCCATGATTTTAGTTGGAATTTTTGGAAGGTTTTAATTTGGTTCCAAAAATAGGAATGGAATTAAGCCAATTTAAATTCTCAATTTTAATTATTATTTGGCAACATTTGGGAATTTAGGAAAAAGTTGTAAGATGCAAAATTGGAACTTCCTAAACAATTTGGAAGTTCATTTAGTTGTTACCATGTTGTCCATTGCATTTGGGTTGGAAGTTTGGAAAGGTTTTGCTCCCCTTTTGTTGTTTTACAATTGTTGCTTTATTCAACTTAAGCATTTTAAAATGGATGCCATGATGCAATGCCAACCAAAAGTTAAAATTTGCCCCATATTTTATGGTACCAAATCTGGGCTGTTACATTATATGGCATGCTTGTCTTTCTAGTTCCAATATATAGGGGATACTCCACCGAATCCTAAATCGGTTAAGATGTGCATGAAATTCAATTTCATATCTATATACACATATTTATGTGGAGTGTTTCCTATATATTGTAGTTTATCTAACTACTATGGGACCCAATGAGTTTGGGAACCATTTTGTGCTTGAATTTTGTTTTAGGTACAATGGATATGCATTGGATGCTTGCCTCATTCATAAGGAAGGTGTTCTCACCATGTGATCTTAGGAGTCAAGCTTTGATGACTAACAAAGAATCATCCTCTTCATCACCAATGTCATATCGGTAACAAGTATCTATCCCATGCATACCTTTTTAGTATCCAACCTTGTGTAGGTTGCCTCTTTGCATGAAAGCTTTCATATGCAATTGTTGTGGTTTTGGCCTTTTTCCTTCACTTGATATATCTTTGTGATATTTGTGATGAAATTGCAAAAACCTTTCTTCAATTGGTTTTATTTGGTTGTGATACTTGTTGCCTATCTCAAAGCATCTCCACTATCTCTTGTTCCCTTAGTGATATGTGTGATGTCTTTGATATTTTTTAAGTTCATTTATATACAATGAGATAAAATTTGAGCTATGTGCTATGCTTTTAAGCAATAATATGTTTTGTATATTCATGACCTCCCTTTTGGATACCGTGGTCTCCACTTTATCAACCATCTCATATGTGCAAGTTTCTTTGTGGATGTATATCATCAACGATTTGTCTACTTAGAAACTTATACATATGAGAGAGATCACCTTTTAGTTGGTATCCTATTCCTTTTGAGCTACCTTGTTTTTATCTATAATTCTTTGGTGGCTCCAATTGTATCTCATGAGTGCTTGTCTCTTTGTTTATTGGTATCTTTGTACACTCATGTACTTGTTGAGGATCTTTACCTCATGCTTACCATGGTGAGCATGTTGAATTTTATTGGCTAAATGCTATCACTAGCTTTTGGCATTTTCAATTGGTTTTAGTTTCCAATTGGTATCCCTAAGCTTGTGAACATACTCTTTTAAAGATCTTCTTTTGATCTTGGTTGGGCCTATCTTATGTTGAATTTTTGAAAATTGGTATCTCCTTATGGCTCAACCATATCTTTGGTGCAAGTGCTATGATTTGCTTTTGCTTTATGCACTCTTGCACTAGTTGAGTGTTCTAGATGATTTTGGGGGAGCGAGGATGCCATTTTTGTGCACTTCTTCATAGTGCATGAACATTGGGGAGCTTATCTGTATTTATTTAGAACTCTCGCTTTGGATCTTTTTGATTGCCTATCTCCTTTGTGGAGATTTTAAAAAATGATTCCATCTTTTTGCAATCTTTGGATCCTCAATATAGTTTGATTTCCTCTAATTATTTGTCAATGGATATGTGCATTTGATTTCACTCATATCTTGAGAAATGCACACTTTATAGAGGAACTCATATTATATTGGCTCTCTAAATTTTTCTTCCCATTTCGGCAATCGATGCCAATGGGGGAGAAGTTTAGAGGGTTTAAGGGATTTTTGGGTTTTATGCTTTTGTTGCATTTGCCATTAATGCGCTTGCATCCTTGCTTGTTTGTCTTGCAAGGTTGCTTTATTCTTTATATAAACCCTCTTATAAGGGATTGTCATCAATTACCAAAATGGGGGAGATTGAAAGTGCATGGTTGCCCCCCATGTGTGGTTTTGGTAATTAATGACAATCTCTATGGACTAATGTTTGTATTGAGCTATATTTGTAGGTGTGTCCATAAGCATTGCTTGTTCTCCATTTGTTGGAGTCAAGGCTTAGTGCGTGTTGATCAACACTCAAGTCCATGTGAAGATATGCCGAGGAGTGCTTCTCCCATCTTGGTGTATGGGTGAGTATCATGTGAATCTTCACCGAAGCGCAATCGATAAAGGTGGTGCATCTTGAGGAGATGAAGATCGTATTCATCGACCTCAAGTGGATTTATGCGCAAGGCAAAGGTATGATCTTGATAGGGTTTCTATTTTACTGGTCTCATGATGTTTAGTGAGAGACCGGATTATAGGATAGATAGCCGTACTATCAAGAGGGGCTCTCGGCCGAGTATCGTGATCGTATCATCGTAGAGAGCACAAACCTTTGCATTCATGCAATCATCTATATTGGTTCTTATTTGTCTCTTATCGTGGTGTGGTCTTGGTGCTTGTCGTGCTCGTCATGACAAGGCTAAGTTCACCGAAAACGGTTTTCATATGCGTCTTCTACTACGGTTTCGGTATTGGAGATTTTGCCGGTTCATCCGTGCGGAAGATTTATCTCTTCCATTTCTTTGCAAAATCTACATTGCTTGGTTGCCATTTACAAAGGTTGCATTTTTGGCCCCTCTTTCCAACAAAATTGGTTTCATGTCTTTTGGACTTCATTTGCAAAAGATATTTCATTTCTGGTTTGTGAAATAGAGGTTGATCCTTTCCCCTTTGGTGTTTACAATATATTATTGAACTATGATGTTTCTCTACATAATCTTGTAGTGCTCATTGTGACGATTCCAACGAGTCCAAGATTATCGAAAACGGAGTTCATTTGCAAAAGTTTTGGGGTTCTGTTTTCACTGTTTGGATCTGGCCCGGAGATGGTCCGGAGTCTCCGGCCACACCGGAGTCTCCGCCCCAAAGGACCCAGAATCCCCGGTCCCGTTTTTTTCGCTGTTTTATGCCAAAGTGTGGTGCGCCCCTGTTGTGTGCCCGGAGGTACACCGGAGATGGTCCCGAGTCTCCGGTCCCGCCGGAGTCTCCGGCCCAAAGATCCAGAATCTCCAGCCTTGTCTGCCTCATCGACAGAGTCTCGGTGGGGCTGCGGAGTCTCCGGCACCTCGAGATCGGAATCTCCGGCCCTCCCGCTTTGTCTCTTCTGTGGTGCGTCTCTGGCGCCAGTCCGGAACAAGGCCAGAGCCTGGCCGGAATCTCCGACCCAGGCCGGAGTCTCCGGTGCACTTTGACCGGAGTCTCCGGTCTGCGCAGGCTCGAACGACTAGTTTATGTGGGAGGCTATAAATAGCCTCCTTCTTCCCCAAGAGCTGGCTGCTCACTTTGCTCACTTGTTTTCCTCTCTCCTACATTGTTGCTAACATTGTGAGCTTGATTCCTCTCAATCCCGCCAATGATTCTTACCCAAACTTAGGGATTCAAGAGAGGAGATCTAGATCTACCATTCCACCAATCAAAATCTTCTCTAAGTGAGGGGAACTAGTGGATCTAGATTTTCGGGTTGCTTTGTGTTCATCCCCACTGTTCTTCCTCTCTTATTCCCCCCAAAGCATTTGTTACTTGGTTGGAATTTGAGAGTGAAGGACTTGACCACTTTGTGTGTTCTTGCCTCTTGCATTTGTTGCATCGGGTTGCTCTCTCCATGGTGATACGTGAAGTTGAAGGTTGAGAAGCTTGTTACTCTTGGGTGCATTGTGTTCCCAAGAGCTTGTGCCTCTTGTGTGCATTGTGTACCCTAGGGGGTTGGAGGTGCCGTGAAGACTTCGAGGTGTGAAGCTTCGGCATGTTTTGGGAGCCCCCAATTGAGTTGTGGGTGTGTGCCCCAAGGAATTGTAAAAGGGCTTCGGAATCCGCCTCGGAGGATTCCGATAGTGGAAGGTGAACCAAACCCTTGGGTGCGGTTCATCGGAGAATTGGGTGAGGCATTTGTGGCATCTTGAGCAGGCCTCTTGTGGCGAGCTCACACCCCTCTAACGAGACGTACTCCCTTAACAAGGAGGAACTCGGGAATACATCCTCGTCTCCGCGTGCCTCGGTTATTTCTATACCCGAGCCTTTTACTTATGCAATTTACATTGTGATAGCCTTCGTACTTGAAGTTTATATCTTGCTATCACCTTGTTGCTTGTCTTGCTTAGCATAAGTTGTTGGTGCACATAGGTAAACCTAGTAATTTAGGTTGTTGTCTTGTTAATTTAAACACATAGTTTTATTCCGCAATTATCAAGCCCTTAATTAGAAAAAGGGTTAATCGCCTATCCCCCCCCCCCCCCCTCTCTCTCTAGGTGACATCTAGGCATAGTTTGTTCTTTCACAAGGTGGGTCACACAAGTTATTATTCGGCGGTGGGAGTGCCAGTCTCTGTCATGGAAGGCACGAGGGGCAAGGGGTAAGGCGTCATCGATTGAAGACGTGACAGCGCCAACGACTCTGAAGCATACAGAAATAGACCCCGGATGATAAGAAGCAGCGGAAAATTTAGCCGGGGCGAATTAAATAAATACACTTTGCACTAAAATCTTATACTTATTTTGATACTATTTTTAGCGTGTTACAATATTACAGGTATAATCTTTATTTGTTACCTACTTAATCACATATCTAACAATTTTACAAAATAACAGTTGGTGTTTTTTGTTTGTACTTATATCATTGAAATATATCAAGTTGCATTTTGTAACAAAAATATATTCCACAACCGTTGTGTCTACAATGCATACTATATACAGTTTATACATATATAGTCACTGAAAGAGTATGGTCGGACAAATATCTTAATAGCTGCTTGTAGGAGAGACGCGTTTTGGCTCCCGGGTGCATATGCTCCCGGTATGTTTTTCAAAATTAATAAAAAAAAATATAAAAACACTTCGAAAATATCTGAAAAAATGGGCAGAAACATATACCAGTATTCAACACTCGTGTAAAATTTCGGAAGGAAATAACACTTTTTGTGGCCTGGACAAAAAAAGACAAAATCTGTGGTTTGAAAAATGTATTTTAAATCTCATATCTGCCACAGATTTTGTCTTTTTTGTATAGACCACACAAAGTGTCATTTCCTTCTGAAACTTCGTACGAATGTTGAAAACATGAATATGTTTTTTGCCCAAATTGTTTCAGATTTTTTCGATGTGTTTTCATTTTTTTTAATTTTGAAACACATATCAGGAGCATATGCACCCGGGAGCCAAAGTGGATTTCTGTGCTTGTAGTGCATAACTAAGTAGCATATTTACAAAAACTGTTTACTCTTTGTGGTCAAAGTTTAACAAAGTATGCATGCTTATACTTAGTACTGAAATAACATTGCTTAGAGTAATCACCATGAACAAAAAATGGTGTGGATTCTAATATGTTTACACATATAACTTTTTCTTTTCGAGAAACCTCTCGAAGAGGGCAGGGCGTTCCTGCAATCCGTATAGAAGATAAGAATTGGCCCAGTTTATAAGGAATACCGGGCCCAAAAACCATACAAATGCCCTGTTTATGAGGGAAAACGGGGCCGGAAAATCGCACAAGCGAGGGGACCGTCGCCCACACGACGCTAGCCCACCGAACGTCCCAAAAACACACCACCAACCCCGGGGACGCCGCCCCGACTTGCACCACTCGGCACCAAAGCCGCACACGAGCCACAACGCCGCACGAACCAGTCGTCTTGTAGCCCTTGCTATCCTCCCTAAAGACGACCGCCCGCAGACCTCAACGTAGCTACAAATCCGGGGCAGCCGCCCCGGCATGGGAACCAGATCAAACCCCGCATTGCCCGGAGCCGAACTAGCCGGGTCGACACACCTGCTACCCTTGCAGCACCAAGTCGCCACCCAAGACCTCGCTAGGAGAAGGCCCTGTCCCATAGGACTGTCGTAGTAGAGGGGACCGAGGCCGCCGCCTCGACGTACCACCACCGTCCGGGGTCGCTACCCCGGCATCCGCCTCCCCCGATCTCAGGGCCATCCCGCCCCGCCCTTGCGAAACCGACGCACCACGAGGGCCAAGATCTCCAAGGCGACACCTCCACAAGGAAGTGACGTGTCCGTCATCGTCACCCGCTCCAAGGGAGTTTAGATTTTCACCCGGAGATCTTGAAACCACTCACGTTGGACAAGATCAAAGCTCCACGATGACGCAAACAAGAAGGGGAACGACGCTCAAAAGCGCCGCCGTCGTCGGCACCGACCGGAGTGGATGGATGGCTTTCGCTTGGAGCTTAATCTGCCACAAAGAGCCGGGAGAAGCAAGACGAGCAGAGGGACGCCGTGGTTCCTGCCGTCGCGCGCCGGAGCCAACCGTGGCTCCTCCTGCGACCGGCGAGCGGCCGTCGCCGCACCATCTTCCAGGGCCTGGGGCCACCGCCCCAGCCTCCCTGCAACTCGACGGCCGTAGGCCCGTCCGGCCCAGATCAGGCCAGGAACGGCCCGCGCCCCGCCGCCTTGCTGCCACGACGACCGCGTGGCCCACTTCCTCCGCGTGCCGTCGGCCCACCGCTCCTCCGCGCCGCCACGCCACCGCTACTCCACGCCGCCACGCCGCCGTCCGAATGCCCGCGAATCGAGCTGAGAAAGCCCCGCCGCCGCCTTCCCCGGGGGCGCGCACGGCCTTTTGCCGATGCCCCCTCCGGCGGCGGCAAGGCGGGAGGAGGTCGGGGGCCTGTGCGCTGGTGGCTAGGCTTTCCCCCCGGGTCGCCAGAGGAGGGCAACGCGGGGGGTTAGGATAACTTTTATTTTTTGATATGCACTAAAGCAATTTGCATGTTATTATTTGGTATACAAGTCTCTCGCCAGTTTAAAAAATATATAAATACCTTGCACGAAATTGAATATGAAAATCATGCGGTTGGCATATCGCGTGGGATTGCAGCCTAGGTTTGAAAATTGAGCCATGGCATTTTAGTGTATCCCCGGATGGCAATAGGAAGATCTGGAAAACTATTTGGCAGGCCAAAGTCCGGCAAAAACTTCGGATATTTATACTTGGAAAGCCTCGTTGTCAGGTCGGAGTTGCACCGCCGTATCGTTTGGTATATCCACCATGCACTATATGTGGAGCTGAACCTTAGGACCCGAATTGTTGAAACTTTCAAATACGGAGTACTATTTTCCACTTTTTGAAAAAACGAGCTTTCTCTCGGGAGCCATTTGTCCACTCTCATTTATGCCTAATTAATAAATCTCAAGGTTCCTTCAAAAACGGAAACACCTATTCTTATTTTTCTAATACAATATGTAATTAAGGTGAACACTATATGCATATCTGTCTAGTTTTGAAGGACGTGCAAGTTGCATATTATCCTGCATCATCCATTAGCATCTCCAGTTCACGAAACCTATGTAATCGCGGTGTTGGATTGTTGGGAAGCATACTGGCTGCAACCCGGATAGCAGCCTCTATTGCCTCGACCTCTTCAACTCTTGCACACTCACAGTATATGCTAATAACAAGGTTTTTGAGGGCAGAGAGGTGGCGGATGCCAAGATCAGGAGAACCAGATCCACATGCAGTCCTCACTTCATGCACAATGATCTGAAACTCGAGAGCTTCGAGCATTGGTGTCGCTCCTTCGAAGAACATCAGATTCATCCAATGGATGAAGTTCAGTTTCTTCAGACATCGGAAACCACTGTTGCTAACAACAAGACATCTTTCTTCAGGGTCTGCTGCATTTGAGTATAACTTGAGAAATTGTAAGACTGGGAAATCCGCAAGCACCTGGAGGATTTCCTGTGTCACTTTAACCTCAATGTCCATGTAGGTGAGGTTTGCCAGTGAAGCCATCCACACTGGAATCTTTCTAAGACACCAACCTTTTATTTGTAATTCCTGAAGATGGCGAGGAGGAGGGGACCAGGAATCCAGCAAGAAGTCTAGTGACCATGGACTGATGAGCGTTAAATATTGAAGGTTGGAAGTACCTAGTTTGATAAGCAAGGATACAAAAGCATGAGCATATGCCATTCTATCCTTGTGCGTTTTACTGATACGCCAATCCAATCCAAGGGTTCTCAATTTGGTCAAATTGCCCAGTTCTTGTAACATGGTTACTGGGGTAGTGTAGTCCACAACTACAAGTGACACAAACTCTAGAGCTTGCATCTTGCCAATTCCATTTGGCAATTTGACACGATGAGCAATTAACCATTTCAAATTCCAGAGTTTAACAATACTTGCAGGCAATTCGGTTGTATCATAACAATTGAGTAGATCCAATATCATCAATGACTGCAGCTCTCCTATTTGTTCTGGAAGTATAATGTTACTTGCCCTAATCCGTAAGTATCTCAACTGAAATAATTTCCATATATCTTCAAGATAGCAGGATTCCAAATCTCATTGCCATCCAGATCTAGCACTCTAAGGTTCCGGAAGTTGGAAAGAGGAGGCATTAGTTCAGAGTACCTAAATATGTTCAGGGATCGAACATGAGCAACAGACATGGAATGTGCTAACACGTTTTCTACACTAGGGTAGTCAAATGAGAGTCGGTGAACTTTTCCTTGTGAGCGCAGTAATTGCCTTTTGTCAGTAACTATAGTAACAAAATTATCTTCAACCGCCTTGGATACAATCAGGTCAAGAATTAAATCATGCACGCGGCAAGCATAGACTCTACCATCATACTGAAAATCCGCTGGCTGGATCAGGCTTCTATTTAAAAGTTCATTAAAATAGGATTCCCCTTCCTCCTCTAAGTTTCTGCCTCCAAAACCCTTGATGAACCCTTCTGCTATCCACCTTCTTACCAAATAATCCCTCCTGATCTCATAATCTTCGGGAAACATACTCATATACAATATACATGTTCTTAAATGATGAGGAAGATCATTATAACTCAGAGATAGTATCATTTTCATTTCCTCCACATCAGAGTTTTTCTCGAGTCCAGAACCAATCGAACTACAGACCTTCATCCACTCTTCTCTTGCATCTGACTTAGTAGTCAATAGACTTGCCATAGTAATGATTGCCAAAGGTAAACCTCCACATTTCCTTACAATCTCAACTGAAACTTCTTTCAGTTGATGAGGGCATTCAACTTCAGAGCCAAAAATTCTTCTATAGAATAACATTTTAGAGTCACCATCACTTAGCGCCCTCAATTCATATACAAGATCATAGTCAGGGGAGGAGCATGATTTGGCAACAGTGCCAATTCTGGTCGTCACAATTATTCTACTGCCACGAGTATTCTCACAGAAAGCACATTTGATAATCTTCCAGGCCTGGGTACTCCAGATATCATCAATTACGATTAAATACCTATGAAATGAAAGAGAACTAGGATTAAATGGTAACCTACATATCGTTATCTGCATGATGATATGTCAAAAATGCTACGTAGTACAAAGCATTCTATGCCGCCAATAAGAGTTCAGTACTAGTCTGGCAGAAGGTAAACTTACAAATAATGTCAAGGCAATCAAATTGTTCATTAGGAGACAACCAGCTAAGATTAACTATATTTTATATACCTCTTGTCCTGTAGGAAATCCCTCAATTCATTGATGAGCTGCTCCGTGTCCCCTGACCCAGTTAGTTCACAGTCATCCTTTTTGAGTTGAGAGAGCATTGTTCTGAAGATCATCCCAAGGTCAGGATTTTGTGACAAGGACACAAATGATTTGCAATCGAATCGATCTCCGATGCTTCGGTACACCTGATTTGCAAGAGTGGTCTTGCCCAATCCTCCAGCGCCCACAACTGACACCGCCTTCATCCTCTCTTCCCCATCGTCGAGCAACCTAACGAGCTCCTCCCTCGGACCATTGACACCGACAAGGCCCCCCAGCTCCGCGTAGAGCGCCGGCAGCCGGCGATCGACCGGCACCACGCGAGCGCCACTACAGCTGACCGCCGCCGCATCGATCTTGTACCGCTTCCGGCGGTGGCCGGCCTCGACGACGCGAGCCTTAAGCTCCTGGATCTGCTCCGCGATCCCGCGGCGAGACACCATCTCCCGCACCGCCTGCAGGTACCCGAGGACGAACCCCGCGAGGCCGCCGGAACGGTCCGGGCCGCGGCCGCGGAGCTGGTCCATGTAGTCGTCGACGCAGTCCTCTATGTCGTAGCTCATGTCCCTCACCTGGCCCCTCCACTCCCTGGTCTGCGGGTCGAGCGGCGCCTCCGCCTCGGCGTCGGCCAGCCTCTCGAGGAGCGCGTTCATGCTGCTCAGCTCGTCACGCAGGAAGGCGACCTCCCGGCGCGTGCCGCTGTGCATCCGGTAGCAGTCCTCCCCCAGCAGGGCGGCGAGCTTGGCGAGCACGGAGCTCATCGCCCCCGTCGCGGCGCTCGCCATGATCCCGCCACCGTCCATCATCCCTTGGTGATTCCCTCTCTGCTCGCGCAGAATCAGCGAGGTGGATTCTGCAGAGACAATCTCTGCTTCACTGCGTCTCAGTTGCTACTTGACTGATGCTGCAGTGCAGGGGACAAGATCAAATTGATCATGCCCCGTAAGCAAGAACACGAATCCTGTCCTTCGCCACCTGCTAGAACAGGTCAAGGAATTTGGGGGAGAACCGAAGCAATCGCCGTTTTCTGCAGCGCCGTGTGGAAATGATGGAGCGGATTTGCTGATTTGGAGAAGCTGTAGAAGCGGCCGGACGAGAGATGACAAGTCGTAGGAAATCTTGTCCGGTGGTCAACAACACGACGCGGCAAGGCAAGGAAAAAGTGGGGTCTTTGGTAGGTGGAGGATGGGGGATACGCGGCGGTGTGGAGGCGAGTAGACATGAAAACTTGGCTCAGCCGTCCCCCCAAGAGCCCCTCAGGACCCCTTTTTGATGCCGGCGGCCCATTTTTTCCGTAGTCGCCCCCCAACGCCCCCAGACCTCTTTTTTCGCCTGATTTGGCCCAATTTTTATCTGGCGTCCCAGGCCGAACCCAGCGCGCCGGGTTTGGTCTGGGGACGCCGGCGAAAGGGAAAATGGCGCGAAAACAGCGCGGAACCGAGGGAAACCGCGCGAAGCTCCGGCGGGCCCGCCCTGTCAGCGGCTACCGCTTCGTCGTCCTCATCGACTCGCCTTCCGCGTCGCATTACTGCTCTGCCCGCCGGTCAGGCGAACCGCCATCGTGTCAAATCGGCCACGCGGCGGAGTTAGGCGAGCCGCAGTTACTGCCCCGCCCTCTCCCCGCCGGTATTTATTTACTGCCCCTCCTCTCACAGCGAGCACACCCCCGCCGAGCAGGAACACATCCTCGCCGAGCACGAACCAAACCCTCGCACACACACCGGAATGGATCCAGCAAGCAGCGCGGCGGCCAACGGGTTCGGCCGGAACTGGCTCCAGGACCGGGAGGCGCGCCTGCTGCACGAGGCGGGCTACCCATGCCCGCCCGGCATGAGGCTCCCCGGAGCCTGGCGGCTCAGCCAGATGGGGTTCCCGCCCCCCCCCCCCCCCCCACCCCCACCGGCGATGAGCGGCTGGCGGAGATCTACGCCGCCCGCGAGCAGCTGACGGAGGAGGAGCAGGCGGATCCCGTCTGGGATCCGGAGAACAACGTGACCTGGAACACGTTCTTCTCCGACCGCCGCTAGCGCCAGCTCAACGACTACCCCGGCCCGGCGGCCTACGCGCCCAAGCGCAACAACAGCGAGGGCCGGAAGAAATGGTGGGGCATGCCCGGCCGCTCGCTGGCGTACGTCCTCGATTACATCGAGGACGGCAACGAGCCGCGCCTTCAGGGCCCATCGGCGGCGCGCCAAGGATGGTCGCCGCGGAGGATGTCCTTCTCGTCGTCCTCCTCCTCCGACGCCGCCCGCTCGACGCCGTTCGCCCGCGTGAAGGAGGAGCCGACGGACGAGCCGACGCGAAGGAGCGGCTCCCGCGGCATCGTCATCAGGGGAGCCCGGCGCCGGCGCCGGCACCAGCGGGAGCTCCTCCCGCCTGCTGACGCTGAAGCAGGAGCCCGGCACCGGCGGCCGCGCCTTCAAGAAGGCCTTCAAGAAGAAGGCCATCGTGAAGGAGGAGGCCTACGACGAGGAGGCGGCCGTGCGGGGCGCCATGGCGGCCAGCCTCAACGACGTGCCTCCGGCGCCGGTGGACTTCGCGCTGCAATGGTCGGCCCGCGAGCACGAGCGGGAGGAGGAGAAGCGCCAACGGCGCATTGACGCCGAGGAGAAGGAGCTCCGACCGGTGGCGACTCCGACGACTCCGACGGCGGGGACTACACGCGGTTCTACCGCCACTTCGGCATGTAGACGCCGCGCCGCCGTTTTTTTTAATTTTTTGTTTTTTGTAATCTTGTTCGAACAAATATCGTTAAGGTTGAACAAATATCGTCTATGTTTGAACAAATTTCGTCGAACACATTTTTCTGTAAATACTTCTATCGATTGGCCTGGGGACCGCGGCTGGGAATCGGCCCGCCCCCAGGCCGTTTTTTTTCCGCCGGCGCCCCCCTAGCATGCCCAGAAAAACGCCGGCAATTCGACCTGGGGGGCCAACGGCTGGAGTTGCTCTAAAAGGCGGTAAAGCTTTGAGGCACCACACAGAAAAACACGTAACACTGTGGGGTTCCTATGTCCCGCGGCGTGCAGAGATAGCGCAGCGTCGCGCACCCCCAGCAGGCAAACGGGTCGGCTCAAAATGCGCAGATACTTGTTTTGTTTTTTACTTTTCGGTTTTATTTTCTGTTTTCACTTTTCTTTTCTGTTTTTATACTAACAAGAAAATATCTTTATATTTGTGGGAAAAATAACAAAATAATAAAAATTATTTAAATATGTAGAAGATAGATGAAATATATCTATTTTAATTGAACTATTTCCCACATGCAAAATTATGTTATTTGAACGAATATTTCAAATATATGAACTTTTATGTTATTTGAACTATTTTTTAATAAAAAATTAGCTTATTTGAACCGTTTTCAAAAAATGAACAATTATGCTATTTGAACGCTTTTTCAATAAGAACATTTATCTCATTTGAACGATTTTTTAAATATGAACAATTACGTTATTTGAATGATTTTTTAAATATGAACAATTACGTTATTTGAACGGATTTTTAATAAAACATTTATCTTGTTTGAACGATTTTTAAAACATGAACAACTATGTTATTTAATACTCCCTCCGTTCCTGAATGTAGGGTGTATAGTTTTCTGCCACGGATATTAAGACATGAGAATGTGGTACATGATGGAATCATTTTACATGGAAAAAATCGGGGAGAGAGGTATTCCTAACAGCCACAAATTAAAAACAATCCATCAAATCTCTCCGTGGAGGTATTTAATTCATCTTTGGAGTGGTAAAATTGTTTAAAATCGCAATACACCTTATATTTTGGAATTTTTCTCAAAAAACTATACACCTTACATCAAGGAACAGAGGTAGTAGAATTTTTCAAAAATAAATATTTATGTTGTTTGAACGCTTTTTCAATAAGAACATTTATCTCATTTAAACGAATTTCAAAACATGAACAATTATGTTATTTGAAAAAATATATAAATTTTATGTTATTGAATGATTTTTCAAAAATAAACATTTTTGTGTTGTTATTTTTTTATTAAGAACATCTATGTTATTTGAACAAGAAAACTACTATCCATATTTTTTCCACAACATAAATATTTATTTGAAATAAAACTAAAAAGTACAAAAGAAAAAATAGAAAAATTAGAAATAAACTTAATAAAGAAAGGAAAAAAGAAAAGAAGAAGAAAAAGAAAAGAAAAAAGAAAAACGAAAAGAAACAAAAACAAAATAAAAACAGATAAAAACTAACTAGTGGAGCCGTTACTGGGCCGGCCCATTAGCGCGTAGGAGGGTACGCGGAGCTTTGTTAGCTCCGCGTTACGCGGAGCATAGGGATTACCACACTTGGGTCGCAAAGGCTTTGTCCGGCCTAAAATCTGTCGGGCACCGTGAATAAGGCCTCCAACTTTGGAGGTTGCCTTCGCGGTGTCGAACACTGTCCCGCCCGAGCCTCCGACAGATATGGTCCGCCCATCATACACACGAGTGGTTTCTTCCCCGGCTTAATGAGCGGCGTAAATGTTGCCGGTTTCCCAAGCGACGCGACGCGAAGGAGGCAGGTCAAGGAGGAGCCAGAGGACGTGAAGCCCCTGGTGCTTCCGCCGGACTACGAGGTACCACCCTCGCTGCGCTGCAGGACGAGACCTGCGACGGCGAGTTCCCGGGCATGACCTGGGCAATGGTGGCGTCGGCCACCGAGCTCGAGAAGGACTCCCCCGGGCTGATGGAGACCATTGAGCGCTCGGCGCAGATGGCGGCATCGGCCTCCGGCTCCCGTGGAGGCTCCGGCGGCGCTTCCACCTCCCGTGCGCACCAGGACGGCGCGTCCACCTCCCGCGCCGGCTTATCCTCCACCCTCATCCTCCTCGACGATGACAGCGACGACGACAGCTTCGACTGGTCCGCCTCCTCGGATTAGATTAGGGTTAGGTTTTAGTTAAATTTCATTCAAATCTTGTAAAATATTATGAAATTTCAATAAAATTTGAACGGTTTTCCTAATTTCATTTTATTTTATTTGCTTTGCAGAATTCCTTTGGGGGGTGCCGGTATGGGAGGGGAAAAAAACACCTGACAAGTGTCTGGCACCCCCCCCCCCCCCAATTGGGCCTCCAATGGAGGTGTGCTTGACACAATTTAGGCGCCCTCGGTGGAGATGCTCTAATTCCGTTGGCAACCGCATGGACGTGAAAAGTTTTGTAGAAATTTCACAGTTTCTTTGTTGACGTTAAATGAATTTGACCGTGCATATGTAGTGAAAATTCAGAATTATTTTTTTAACCCTTTTTCAATGTTTTGATGTTAATGTTGGTGTACAAAACCTTAAAGAATACATTGGCGATTGCATATAGTTGCCCTTGTTTTCGCCCATTTTACAAATGGAGTCCAAACAACTTCTTGCAGAGCAACCCCACGGAGAGCTCACACACACTTATGCTAACTATAATCCGGTAGAACTTCGTCGTCCAGGTTTCAGGTGCTACCGGTGTATAATAGGTAGTAATCCCAACACATGGGAGATAGATAGAGAATAGATGAATCCCGGAGGTCCTTTCGGCCTTTGGGCAGCCCATGAGACATTTCTGACTATTTTCCCTCCGCCGTTATTCATCCGATGAATCCCGAGATGTCCAACACTTTTATACAAAATCTCGGAATGTTTTGAGAATTAAATATAATTATTTTAATAACTTCAAACATCATATGCCTTCTTATTAAAATCCTCAGAGCTATTCCATCATCAATAAAACCTATTTTAATGATTCTGAGACATCATATGTCCGCTATACAAAATCTCATAACTCTTTCCGATAATCTCTCCGAATATTGATCACATCGGAATGATTTAGGTGACACTCTCTCTTGTTCCAAACCATTAACTCATTATACACTGAAGACTATAACTAACACAGTGTAGGGAAAAGGCCGTGCACTACAAACTCGAAGGCAGTGTGACCTATACAGTATAGGCATTGCGAAAGAAATCATCAAAACATATCAACTTGACATCTTGTTTTGAAGATCTCAATGTGACTAGCATAGCGATGAAAACGGAAATGATCTTGGCCGCCATTGGAGTTGCCTCGATAAAGCAGGTTTTCTAAGACCATTTAGAGTTGTTATATTTCGTTTATTGGTCAACTTTGTGGTTTGGAAGGAAATTAATAAGCAAGAGAAAATGGAGTGGGTAAATTTTTTCGGTATGGGAGAATAAAGAAGCCCATATTGTTCTATTGACCATTTCTTTATTGATTCTGAAGCGCGGGACGTTTTATTGATCTTATGCGCAACAAGTCCAATCTTCCGGGCAACGGAAAAAAGAGTTGTATGATATGAAAGTTTCATAAGTACTAGCTCAAGCATGTCCACATGCCACATAATGCTTTTCTGTCTTCTCAGCTGGAATATAGAAATGAAACTTTCAACATTAAATGTTTAATAAAATAACACACAACTCAAATTGATTAACACCGCAAGTGGCCTAACATGATTAAGGAGTCAAAATGGATAACGCATATGGCTTTCAGTGCAAAACATAAGATCAAATTAGTTCACACGATTACATGGTAAAATAGCAAGTTGTCCATCCCAATCCTAGAAATTAAGTTAGTGCCCTATATGCAGAGCCCATGTGATTCACAGTCATGTCTATTTCCTAAGGCCACCGTGGATATGGTAAATCATGTAAGATATTTACCAAATTAGAGGATCACACAAGCAAGAACTAGAACACCATAGGAATTGCAACGATCTGAAGATGCGGAAGCATACCGGAGACGGAAGCCATGATCGCAGATTGGATCGGCGACGACGGCTAGGGTTCGGTCTTCCAAAGCAACGGGCAGACCGTTTTGTCTCCAGCTATTGACGGGATATAGGTGGATGGCGTAACCCTGCTTTGGGGACCTGACCCTTGTATTTATAGGCAAACCTTAGGTGCTAATTTTCTGTTCTAACCCATCACAGAACAGAAATTAACGTCTGGTCTCTACACATATAGAGTCCACGTTTAACACAATTAGATGCTTGCGCCACATGAAAAAACGTAGCTTTAGTCGATCACTTAATTGTGGAACAACTTATATGATAACCATAATATATTTTCCACATGTAGGTCCACCAAACAAAAATTGTTCCAACAATCGCCCACTTGGACCACATGAGCAATTATATATTACAATCTTTATGAGCTCAAAATGCTATCATAATCTGGAGCATCTTCAAAAACAATCCAAATTATCAATTATGTTGACAATGGATCAAAGCGGTCTCTGTTACTGAGCGCAACTCAACCTATCAATGGTCACATATATTAACATAATGAATGATATGGATCAAGCGTGGATGTGTAGCATGGAATTTACATGCAATGTGATCATACATGTCTATTCCCAACGGGTCCAATTTATTTCTTTGTGAGATCAAATAATCTCCATATAACCATACGAGATAAAAACTGAATATTCAGAGCGTATACAAAGAAGCTTACATCTGCAGAAAACTGAATGTCTTAAACCAAAACTGAATGTATATGTCCTATAAGCACCAGAATTACAAGCTCCCACTAAAACTGAATTTCCCCAATGGGAACAACACCCATACGAGCAACATGCTCGTGAAACACTTTGGGCGACAAACCTTTAGTTAGTGGATCTGCTATCATGGAGTTTGTACCTATGTGCTCGATTGACATTTGTCGACTCTGAACTCTTTCTTTCACAACTAGGAACTTGATGTCTATAAACTTAGACTTTGACGAGCTCCTGTTGTTGTTCGAATAAAGAACCGCGGAATTATTGTCACAGTATAACTTGAGTGGTCTATCAACTTGATCCACTATGCGCAGCCCCATGACAAAATTCCGCAACCACATTCCATGATTGGATGCCTCATAGCAAGCAATGAACTCCGCAGCCATGGTTGATGGAGCAACGAGTGACTGCTTAGCACTTTTCCAAGAGACAGCTCCTCCAGCAAGCATGTATATATATCCTGAAGTGGATTTGCGACTATCTTGGCATCCAGCAAAATCAGAATCAGAATACCCAATGATCTCCAGTTGATCTGATTTCCTATATGTGAGCATATAGTCCTTCGTTCTTTGCAAATAACGCAATACTCTCTTGGGTGCGACCCAATGATCCGATCCTGGATTGCTTAAATATCTGCTTAGCACTCCAACTATATATGCTATATCAGGACGAGTGCAAACTTGGGCATACATGAGGCTCCCTATTAAAGCAGCATAAGGAACCTTTTCCATTTCCTTACTTTCAAGCTCATTCTTGGGGCATTGATTGAGATTGAATTTTTCACCTTTGGCTACAGGGGTGTCTCCTGGTTTACAGTTTTGCATGCCAAATCGTTTTAGTACCTTGTCGATATAGCTCTTTTGCGACAACCCAAGTATACCTTGATGACGATCTCGGTATATCTGAATTCCTAATACAAAAGAAGCATCTCCAAGGTCTTTCATATCAAATTTCTTTGTTAGAAATCCCTTGGTTTCATGCAACAGGCCTATATCGTTGCTGGCAAGCAATATATCATCAACATATAAAACCAGAAATACAACCTTACTCCCACTAAACTTATGGTATACACAATCTTCCACGGTATTTATTTCAAAACCAAATGAGATAATAACTTCATGAAATTTATGATACCATTGACGAGAAGCTTGCTTGAACCCGTAGATGGATTTCTTTAATTTGCACACCAATTTGTTTGCATCACCAGAAATAAAGTTTTCTGGCTGCACCATATATATTGTCTCATCAATGTCACCATTAAGAAACGCGGTCTTCACATCCATCTGGTGTAACTCAAGATTAAAATATGCCACAAGCGCCATAATAATTCTGAAGGAGTCTTTCGAAGAAACCGGAGAGAAAGTCTCTTTATAGTCAATGTCTTCCTTTTGTGTATAGCCTTTTGCGACTAGACGTGCCTTGTATCTTTCAACATTACCTTTGGAATCCCTTTTGGTCTTAAATATCCATTTGCAACCAACAGGTTTCGCACCTTCTGGCAATGTGACAAGATCCCAAACGTCATTGTCTTTCATTGACTTAATCTCATCATTCATGGCGTCGATCCACCTTTCTGAGTTAGGACTTTGCATGGCTTTGTGGAAGTTGATAGGATCTTCTTCCACTATTCCAGCATCCTCATGTTCTTGGAGAAAGATAACATAATCATCTGGAATTGCACTTTTTCTTTCTCTCGTGGATCTCCTTAATGGCACTAGTTCTTGAGGCTGTTGAGGTTGTTCTTCTGGAATTATTTCCTGATCATGAGAGGGGATTTCTGGGACAATATCAGGTACTGTTATAGCCATAGGAAGAGGAATAGATTCCTCTTCACGAATTTCTTCGAAAATAATGTCCCGAACCTTATCTCCCCCCGCAAACTCAACATCCTCAAAGAACCGAGCATTTCTCGTTTCAAAAAATGTTCTGGTAGCGGGATCATAAAATTTGTAGCCAAAAGATCTTTCAGGATATCCAACAAAATAGCTACTAACAGTTCTTGAGTCCAATTTCTTTTCATTTGGCTTATAAGGCCGAGCCTCAGCTGGACATCCCCAAGTACGAACATGCTTTAAGCTAGGCTTATTGCCTGTCCAGTGCTCATATGGGGTTTTGTTAGTCGCCTTAGTTGGAACTCTATTGAGCAAGTAAGCTGCAGTTTTTAACGCTTCTCCCCATAGGGATTCTGGTAAAGTAGAATGACTTATCATGCTCCTCACCATGTCCTTAAGCGTTCTGTTTCGTCTCTCTGAAACTCCATTCATAGTAGGAGAACCTGGCATAGTATACTGAGGGACGATGCCACATTCATCAAGAAATTTTGCAAAAGGTCCTGGACGTTGTTCACCTGATCCGTCATATCTGCCGTAGTACTCACCACCACGGTCAGATCTAACAGCTTTTATCCTTTTGCCAAGTTGATTTTCTACCTCGGCTTTGAAACTTTTGAACACGTCCAGTGCCTGCGACTTTTCGTGAATAAGATATATGTAGCCATATCTTGAGAAATCGTCTGTAAACGTAATAAAATACCGCTGGCCGTTCCAAGAAGCTGTAGGGAATGGACCACAGATATCGGTATGAATTAGTTCTAAGACGTCTGAAGCTCTGTTGGAACTTAACTTCCTGATGTTTGTCAATTTCCCTTTTATGCAGCTGACACAAACATCAAAGTCTGTAAAATCTAGGGAATCTAGAACACCTTCAGACACAAGCCTCTGAATTCTCTTTCTAGAGATATGTCCTAATCGCTTATGCCATAGAGAGCTAGAGCCCTAGTTAGTCATTTTTCTCTTTACACCAAGAGAACGTGTATGCAAGATTTCATTAAATGAGGCCATTGTATCAAGCAAATATAGATTATCATGCCAAATTAAAGAGCCGGTGCCAACCTGATTGGAATTCTGAAAAAGACCAAATTTACCACTTCCAAATGAACAATCATAACCAAATTTGTCCAGTACAGAAATAGCAACCAGATTTCGTCTAAAATACGGTACAATATAAGTCTCATTCAAATCCAAATAATAACCAGTCTTTAATAATAACCTAAATGTGCCTATGGCCTCAACTTCCACCGACTTGCCGTCGCCCACATAGATGAATCTTTCAGCATCACTTGGCTTTCGGCAGTTCAGGCAACCCTGCATAGTCACACTGATGTTAGTAGTTGCACCTGAGTCTAACCACCAAGTGTGTGTAGGTACAGAAGTTAAGTTAACCTCAGAGCAAACCAAAGCAAAATTTGTACCTTTCTTTGCACGCCAAGCATGATAAGCAGTACAATTTTTCTTCATGTGCCCCTCCTTTTTGCAAAAGAAACAAGGTTCATTGCCCTGTGTACCCTGCTTTTTCTTAATAGGAGGTTGGTCTGCAGCGTCTTTGCTCTTCCTTTTCTTGTTTACCTTAGAGGTCATTGTGAAGTGAGCACTTTCAGTCCTATCTTGCTTCAGCCTTTCCTCTTCTTGCACACAGTGAGATATGAGCTCATTGAGAGTCCATTTGTCCTTCTGACAATTATAGCTCACCTTAAACTGATTAAATTGTGCAGGAAGGGATAACAAAATTAAATGCACGAGCAAATCTTCAGATAGCTCTAACTTAAGTGCCTTTAACTTTGAAGCAAGATGAGACATCTCCATGATGTACTCCCTCATATTTCCATTACCCTTATACCTCATAGAGACAAGCTTTGCTAGAAACGTACTTGTTTCAGCCTTTTCGTTTCTAGCAAACCTCTTCTCAAGGGTGTCAAGAAAACCTTTAGCTATAGTACTGACCTCATTAGTTGTACTATCCCGAAAAGCTTCCGGAATACTACGCTTCATGATCATAAGACTCATGCGATTCGAACGATCCCACTTTTCCAGTTCCAGTTTGTCATCTTTGGAACTGGTATCAGAAATGTTGGGTTTGTCAGTCCGAAAAGCAAGGTCAAGATCCATTACCCCAAGAACGATCATAGCGTTCTCTTTCCATTCCTTAAAGTTTGCACCCGTAAGCATAGGAATTGAATTGATGCTAGCAGAAATACTAGAAGCATGATTTGCAGCTGAAAAGAACGAATACTCACATTAGAACATGAACTGTACTTAAATCAATTCAAAATTAATGGTACTCCCATCACAAGATACCGAGCGCAACATTAATACTTAGTCTTTTGACAGAAATATTAACTTGCAAGTGATAGCTTGGTGCAGCAATCAAATACTAACAGTAAATCCTGTCAAACAACATGCCTTTCTTTTGACCGACTCATTGTTCACATGGGCACTTGTTAACTGTTACATATTTATCACCACAGTTGTATATGCAATTCGGCCAAATACTGACTTTCCTTTTGGCCAGTCAATAAACGCATGAATTTGCATAAACAAAAAAAACTGTCTAGATGTTCTCAATAAAATCAACCTACACAACAGAGGCGGCTTTTGCAACATATTGCTTTAGTTAATCTATCGGAACACTAGTAAACAAACTGTACCAAAAAGATTGAATTAATTAAATTCCTACTGAGAACATTACTTTTCTGGACCATTGATAAACTAGTCCCTCTCACACTTATGTTCTCTCGTACATTAATTTGCCAATCTATGATTAGTTCTTGTTCTGTACTACCCAAAAGAAAACTGTATATGATACAAAAAAAAACACTAGCACTAGGTAGGGATGGCTACGCAAGCTAGAACATTATACAGGAATTTAGCCAGAACAAGAATTTCTAGTTGCGCAAGATTATATGCACATGCCAACCAGGAAGCATAGATTTAAAGGCTAGAAAATTAGCAATATAAATTACTAATAAAGAAAAAAAAACATGTACTGTGAAAACTATCTCTAGATCTGAACTTTGATGATACAGAACTGCAGGCATAAAAAAAAATGCTAACATGTCTATCAAACAGAAGTTACTGTAAAGATCTAGCAAGATCCAAGTATCCAGGCTACACAGCACATGCAGGTTCCACGATCAGGTCTGTAAGATCTAGCTGATCTTGAAAACTTGAGCAAATAACTGAAACCGATCTACTAAACTGGACTCACCATCCGTCAGAAGCAGCGGAAAAGAAAACATCGGTACAGATAGCAGATTGCAAAAGATACTAGCATCAGGAGAACTCGCGTACACAACCAACAGTTAAACTACCGACCAGTATTAATTCAATATGAGTGCACGACAAGGAAACTGAAAGCAACTCTAGGGTTCTAGACTCACGTGTGGTGGCTCTAATACCACTTGTAAGATATTTACCAAATTAGAGGATCACACAAGCAAGAACTAGAACACCGTAGGAATTGCAACGATCTGAAGATGCGGAAGCATACCGGAGACGAAAGCCATGATCGCAGATTGGATCGGCGACGACGGCTAGGGTTCGGTCTTCCAAAGCAACGGGCAGACCGTTTTGTCTCCAGCTATTGACGGGATATAGGTGGATGGCGTAACCCTGCTTTGGGGACCTGACCCTTGTATTTATAGGCAAACCTTAGGTGCTAATTTTCTGTTCTAACCCATCACAGAACAGAAATTAACGTCTGGTCTCTACACATATAGAGTCCACGTTTAACACAATTAGATGCTTGCGCCACATGAAAAAACATAGCTTTAGTCAATCACTTAATTGTGGAACAACTTATATGATAACCATAATATATTTTCCACATGTAGGTCCACCAAACAGAAATTGTTCCAACAAATCAAAGCCAGTATCACATAAGTGCATAGAGAGATGCTTTTTATAGAGAGGTGATTTTTATAATGGCAAAACAACAATTCTTATGATATATAGACTAACATGGTAAACATGTGTTTTTGGATACGATAGGCCAACATCTTCTTCTTCTTTTTTAAATTTGATTTAATCATGTATCACACAAGATCCAATGTTCATTAGGAAATGTCATTAGAGTTAAATAAATTTTTGCCCGGGCTGGTCCGGTGAAAATTTTGACCTGGGATGAATTAGATAAATACAATTTGTACTAAACTTTTATACTTATACTGATCTTATTTTAGCGTTCAATTACATGCATAATATATATTTGTTTACATAGTTGAATCACATATCTATTTTTTACTAATTACTAGTTTTTTTGTTTGTACTGAAATTATTAAAATATATGAAATTTTATTTTGTGCAAAACTTTGTTCTGCAACTATTTTGTCTACAATGCATAATATAAATAATTTATACAGATATATATTATCTTAAAGAGTATGGGTATAACAAACATCTCAATAACGGTTTGTAGTATATGATTAGCTAAGTATATTTATAGAGATTTCTAGATTATAAACTGAACCAATCACATTATTGTTTACTCTTTTTTCATAGTCAAAATTGGCTACCAAGTCAAAATTTAACAAAGTGTGTATTACAATAGTGTCTGAGTCTAATCTATGGAAGTAATGATCATGTCGAATGACTTCCAGAAATACTAATGTTGCTGAGCATTTAATGAAACTAGTAGCACATAAAAATGATCTTAAATAATTATACCAATTTAAACAGTCTTGTTACAAGCAATTTCATTGCATAGATTTGCCACATGCAAGATCACAATGATTCTTGAAATGTTATAATCAAGTACCTCTGTAATCTTTCTCCTTAAAGTTCTGCATATAAATTACAAATATAAGCATCTTGACCCTTCAAAAATTTGTTGCAATCAGGGATCATATGCTGCGTAGAAAACTGAGGGCGTACCTGATCGACGAGTTCGTTGCACTCTCTTAGACTAATACCTGGATCTTGGTTCCTCCACCGCCTGGTGTCAACATTGTTGGTAGCAAGTGGATTTTCACATCCATGCATCGTCCAGATGGCTCGATTGATAAACACAAAGCTCGTTTGGTGGCCCTTGTTTTTTTACTATGATGATACGTTTAGTCCGGTTGTGAAACCAACGACTGTTCGCCTTGTGTTGTCACTTGTCGTTTCTCGCGGTTGGATTCTTTGACAGGTTGATGTCAATAATTCCTTCCTTCATGGTTTCTTGTCTGAAGATATCTATATGCAGCAGCCATTAGGTTTTGAGGATGCCAGATATCCTCACATGTTTGCAAACATCAACGGTCTATATATGGCTTGAAGGAATCACCCCGTGCATGGTACACTCGTTTGAGTCAGCTCCTTCATCAGCTTGGTTTCACCTCGTCCAAAAGCCGATACGTCATTATTCATCTTTGCTCAACATGGTGTTCATATCTACATGTTGGTTTATGTTGACGACATAGTCATTGCTGGCTCTACTCTAGAGATTGTTGATCGTCTGGTACATTCCGCCTCCGATGCTTTAACTATTAAGAACATGTGTAAGCTGGATTATTTTCTTGGATTGGAAGCGTATTACAATTCAGGGGGCCTGGCGTTGACTCAACAGAAGTATGGGCTTGATCTTCTTCATCAAGTCAATATGGAGAATTGTAATCCCCCGCCCAATCCTTTGGTTCCATCGGAGAAGCTGCCCCGTGACACTGGTGCATTACTTGGTACTAACGATGATTTCCGGTACCGAGTGTCGTTGGGGGATTGCAGTACTGACTCTTACTCGTCCGGATATCTCCTTTGCAGTGAACAAGGTGTGTCAGGTTTTTCTCAACCTACTTAAGTACATTGGGAAGCCGTTAAGCGAATCCTACAGCATGAAGGGAACACTACGGATTGGTTTGCAGATTCTTAAGTCCCCATCTTCTGGCATTATCATTTTAACTGATGCAGATTGGGCTGGCTATGTGGATGATTGTCGATCCATCAGTGGGTATGCTGGATTTTTTTTAGAGTTAAACGCTCGAGGGGTCACAAAGTTGCCACGGATGAGCGCATTAGTCCCGAACTGGGAAAGTGCTAAATATCGGTCACGAAGTTGCGAGAATGTGACAAGTTGGTCACTCCGTCATGACGGGCGTTAAGTCGCTGACGTGGCAGTTTTTTTTTTTTTGCAAAATGCACCCTACATTTCTGTTTCTTCGCATTTTTCGTCCCTATAGTTCAAATTATGAACAAACATTTTATCGAACACCTGACGCACTCCCTCGAGACGCTGCAGCAGCTCGACGGCGAGGGCCTCCGCCACCCAGTCTCCGACGACCACGGGGTTGGTCCTCCTCCCCTGGACGAATTTGGCGAGCTGGGGCGTGGTCGTAGATTGGTCCCAGGCCGCAGACATCGTGCTCCCAGGACGCGGAAGACGTGCACGGCGGCCAGGATCTTGTCGATGGCCGCACGGAGGCTCTCCTCGACAACGGCCAGGATCTTGTCGATGGCCGCACGCAGGCTCTCCTCGACGACGGCCAGGCTCTCGCGGACCATCCCGTACCAAACCGGTCAAACCACGAGCCCACGACATAGGACGAGAGCGTGTTGCCCGTGAGATAGAGAGAGAGAGAGAGAGAGAGAGGGGAGTGTGTGCCAAAGAAAATGGTTTGCCTCAAGTTTTCCCTTTTCTCAGGGTGTATTTATAGGGGTAAAACACTATTCCTACAAAACGAACTTGTGCACACCGGGACAGGTGTCGCACAGCTACGCGCGGGCCTGCACAGGTGTCCAGGACACCTGTGCTTCTAGAACCTTCTCGCAGATTCCAGACCGCCAACACCCGCGCTGACGTGTCCACGAGCCGGAGTCGACAGACCAACTCCGTCACTCGAACTACCAGGTGCCGGAGTCGACAGGCCGACTCCGTCACTCGACACTTCCTCGGGTAGGAGTCGAGAGTTCGACTCCACGTACCCGGAACCTAGTATACCTGCCGGACTCGCTAACAACTTTCGAGTCCCGGTTACTACTACTACTGTCGAGTGTCAGAACAGACTCTGACTCGACGATTCGACTCGACTCGAGACACTCGAGTCGGTTCGACTGCCTAAAAACACAAGCCTATTTCTAACATTCACTCCCTAGGCTTGAGTTCCGGCGACACCTCCACCATGCCGATCCTTGAGCACAGCTCCGCCAGGCGGACTCGTCCAAGTGGCTTGGTCAGCATGTCCGCGAGTTGATGTTCGGTGGGCACGAACTCCAACTCAATCTTCTTCGCCTCCACGCAGTCTCGAATGAAGTGATACTTCAACTCGATGTGTTTTGAGCGCTCGTGGAAGACGGGATTCTTGGCGAGTGCGATTGCCGACTTGTTGTCGACCTTGAGCACCACCTGTTCGACTTCGCCGGTGCTGAACTCGGCGAGCAGTCGAGAGAGCCAGATCCCCTGGCAAGCAGCCGTGGCAGCAGCCACGTACTCGGACTCGCAGCTCGAGAGAGCCACGATTGACTGCTTCTGGGACTGCCAGGTCACTGGGCTGCTCCCCAGAAAGAACAGCGTGCCAGACGTACTCTTGCGTGAGTCGACGTCTCCACCCAAGTCGCTGTCGCTGTAGCCGACGAGGTGTGGTGCACCTGCACCTCTGCAATACCTACATCCGAGTCGAGGAGACCCGGCGATGTAGCGTAGGATGTGCTTCACAGCCGCCAAATGTTCTTGAGTTGGCGTCACCATGAAGCGAGACACGAACCCGACGGCGAAAGTCAGATCCGGTCTCGTGTGCACTAAGTACCGGAGGCTCCCGACGATGCTCCGGTACTCAGTCGCATCCGTCGGTGGAGCCGTGCTGGTCTTGGACAGCTTGAAGCGCGGCTCCATGGGCACTTGGCAGGGGTTGGACCCGGCCATCCCTGCCTTCTCCAGCAGCTTCTGGGCATAGGCCGCTTGCGAGATGTCGATCCCGCTTGGCCCTTGTCGAACCTCAATGCCGAGGTAGTAGCTCAGCAGCCGAGGTCTGACATCTGGAACAGACTCTGCATCTCCAGCTTGAACTCGTCGATGTCGCTGGAGTCGGAGCCTGTGATCACCAAGTCGTCGATGTAGACTCCGACGAGGAGTCGAGTCGATGAAGCGCCCCACGCGTACATGCCATGCTCCGACTCGCACCTGGTGAAGTCGAGCTTGACGAGGCATGCGTCGAGCTTGGTGTTCCATGCCCTTGGTGCCTGCTTGAGGCCGTAGAGCGCCTTGTCGAGTCGGAGCACCAGATGCTCCTTCCCCTTTGCAGCGAAGCCGGCTGGTTGCTGCACGTACACCTCTTCCTCCAACTCGCCGTTGAGGAAGGCTGACTTGACGTCCATGTGGTGGACGTTCCAACCCGAATCTGCGGCCGCCGCCAGCAGGAGTCGAATTGACTCAAGTCGGGCCACGGGTGCGAAGACCTCGTCGTAGTCGACCCCGTGCCGCTGCACATAGCCCTTCGCCACCAGGCGAGCTTTGTGTTTAAGGACCTCACCATGCGCGTCCTTCTTCACCTTGTAGACCCACTTCAGGCCGATCGCGCGGTGACCTGGTGGTAAGGTGGCGAGCCGCCAAGTCGAATTGGACTCGATGGCCTCGAGCTCCTCCTGCATCGCACGCCTCCAGCTGGCGTCCGACTTGGCCTCATCGAACGAGCCAGGCTCTTCGGAGGCGAGGAAGTGAAGCTCCTCGTCCGGCTCCTGAGCCGGACCCGCATCGAGCACGTTCTGCAGAGTGCGGAACCGGTGCTCGAGCTCGGTGTCGTCTTCTCCATCAAGCATACTTGCATACCTTGATGGTGGCGTGACGAACTCGACGCCTGTGACAGCCGGAGTCGAAGAGCCGGCTGTCGAGTCCCCTGGTGTCGTTGGAGAACCAGCTGAGGAAGACTCACTCCCGGCTCCTGGAGTCGGGGAAGATGGACTCGGAGAGGGCGGCGAGTCGGGTCCAGGACCCGCACTCCCGTCCCCTGGAGTCGACTGCGGCTCGAACACCATGTGCTCGACCGTGAAGGTGTCGGCTCCAAACGTGTTCACCGGAGAGTCCGGCGAACTCCAGTCCCAACGTGCGTTCTCATCGAACACCACGTCGCGAGTGATGGTGACTCGGCCTGTAGCCGGGTCGTAGGCCCGATAACCCTTCGTGCCGGGTTCGTACCCCACGAAGATCATCGGTCTGCTGCGATCGTCGAGCTTCTTCAGCCCGGGTCGCGTCTCTCTGACATGCGCCAGGCACCCGAACGTGCGCATGAAGTGCACATCCGGCTTGCGGCCATGCCAGGACTCGAACGGCGTCATGCCGTCCACGCTCTTGGTGGGCGACCTGTTCAAGATGAACACGGCCGTCGACACCGCCTCACCCCAGAACTCGCCGGGGATTCTCTTGGCCTTCAACAGACTGCGGGCCATGCCCACAATCGTCTGGTTCCGTCGCTCCACCACTCCATTCTGCTACGGGGAGTAAGGAGCCGTCAGGTGGCGCTCGACTCCGAGCTCCGCGCAGTATGCCGTGAAGGAGCCGGAGGTGAACTCGTCTCCGCGATCCGTCCTCAGCGTGCGCAGCTTGCACCTGGACTCCGACTCGGCTCCCGCCTGGAGTCGAATGATGGCGACTGCGGCCTCGTCCTTCGTCGCAAGAAGGGCGAGCCACATGTACCTCGTCAGGTCGTCGACTAGCAAGAGGAAGTACCTCTTGCCGCTTGGAGTCGCCGGGGAGACCGGCCCGCAGAGGTCGCCATGGACCAGCTCGAGTCGCTCCTTCGCCCGGAACTTCGCCTGCTTGGAGAAGGAGGCTCGCCGCTGCTTCCCTGCTAGGCAGGCGTCGCAGAGCTGGTTCACGTGCTCCACTAGAGGGAGGCCACGCACCATGCCACCTTTCGCGAGTCGGCGCAGGCTGTCGAAGTTGAGGTGCCCGAACCTTGCATGCCAAGTCCAGGCCGAGTCGACACCTGCGTGCACTGCCAAGCACACAGGCTGGACGACTTGCACCGTCAGCTTGTACATCCGGTTCGGCTCCCGCCTGACCTTTGCCAGGAGCTTCCGCTCCCTATCACGCACTCGGAGGAGCCCGTCCTCGATCAGCACCTGGCAGCCGTTCTCGTCGAACTGGCCCAGGCTGATGATCTGCGTGTTCAACCGGGGTATGTAGTACACCCCGGTGATGGCCCGGTGCTCGCCTGACTTGCAGATGAACAGGACCGTCCACTGTCCGCATATGTCGACTTGCGAGCCGTCGCCGAACCTGACGGTCCCGGTGACGCTTGTGTCAAGCTCCGCGAACGCGACACGGTCACCATTCATGTGATTGGTGGCGCCCCAGTCGAGTTACCAGACGCCCTTCTTGGCGTCCCTCTCTTGCGCCAGGTTGACCTGCGCCTTCTCCTCCAGCAGGAAGAGGACCGACTCCTTGCGAGTCGACTGGGCCGACTCCTCCCGAGTCCCCTTCTTCGACTCCACTTGAGCCGGCATGTCCCACTCCGCGACCCAATGGATCCGCGAGTGCTCCTTCGGAGGAGTCGACGCTCCCTCCGACTCTGCCACCGGTCGAGTCCGTGACTCTGCCACCGGTCGAGACGAGGGTGCCGCCTCCGATGCGCCCGACTCCACCTGAGTCGACGCTGGGAGTTGCGGAGCCGACGCAATGGTGCACGCCTGCATCATGAGCAGCGCGTCGTCATTGTCGCCTCCGCCGCGCACGAGGTGGGCCTCGCCCTGCTCGCGCTTCTTCTTGCGGCAGTCTCGCGCCCAGTGGCCGACGACTCCGCAGTACCGACACGCGTCCTTCGACGTGCCGGGGTTCCCAGCTCCACGAGCTGAGTTGCCTCTACCGCGACTGCGCGGCTTGTCGCTGCCGCGTCCGGTATGGCTGGAGGATCCACCTCCATCTTGCAGGCGCATCCGAGAGAACCACTCCTCCTCCGTGAGGAGTAGTTTCCCAGCCTGCTTGGCCTCCGGCTTCTCCGCCTCATGTCGCTCCTCAGCCGTTTGAGGCGGCCGATGAGCTCCTCCATGGGAAGTGTGTCGAGGTCGAGCAGGGTCTCGATGGAGCATGCCATCTGCGAGAGCCTTGTGGGAACGACCGAGAGAAACTTACGGATTGTGTCCGGCTCGGTGATGGTGACGCCGAGCACCCCAAGCTGCGACACGAGCGATGACAGTCGCATGGCGAAGTCGTCGATGTTCTCGCCGTCGCCGAACTTGATGGCCTCGTACTGCTTCTTGAGCGCCGTCGCCTTCGCCTCCCGGACACGGGTGTCTCCGACCCGCATCGTCCTAATCGCCTCCCACGCCTCCTTGGCCGTCTTCTTCGACGCCAGTGTGGAGATCATCTCCGGCGGAACGGCGAGCAGCATGTACTCCATTGCTGCCCGGTCCACCTCGCGATCCTCCGTGCCGTCATGCACGGCGGACCACGCTCGGCGTGCCTCAAGCTTGACCTGCATGAGCAACGCCCAGTCTGCGTAGTTTGACCGCGTAAGTAGTGGCCATGAACTACCGGACTCCCGCACAACACGCTGGACTGCCAGCGTGCTCGCGGCCTCCTTCGCCTCCGCCGGCATGAGCGCTTTTCCGTCGCCCATCTCCGGTGAGATCTCTCACAACTCAGGCTCTGATACCAATTGTTGCCCGTGAGATAGAGAGAGAGAGAGAGAGAGAGAGGGGCGTGTGTGCCAAAGAAAATGGTTTGCCTCAAGTTTTCCCTTTTCTCAGGGTGTATTTATAGGGGTAAAACACTATTCCTACAAAACGAACTTGTGCACACCGGGACAGGTGTCGCACAGCTACGCGCGGGCCTGCACAGGTGTCCAGGACACCTGTGCTTCTAGAATCTTCTCGCAGATTCCAGACCGCCAACACCCGCGCTGACGTGTCCACGAGCCGGAGTCGACAGACCAACTCCGTCACTCGAACTACCAGGTGCCGGAGTCGACAGGCCGACTCCGTCACTCGACACTTCCTCGGGTAGGAGTCGAGAGTTCGACTCCACGTACCCGGAACCTAGTATACCTGCCGGACTCGCTAACAACTTTCGAGTCCCGGTTACTACTACTACTGTCGAGTGTCAGAACAGACTCTGACTCGACGATTCGACTCGACTCGAGACACTCGAGTCGGTTCGACTGCCTAAAAACACAAGCCTATTTCTAACAGAGCGCAAGCTCCCAGGCTACGATAAATATGGAGGCTAGCGACGCTGTCTCCGGCCGCCCCGGAGCGATTCAAAGCTACCACGAGCTCCGCCTCGACGCCTTCTTCCTCCTCATCAAGCTGTGCGTGCTGACATGAAGTACAACGATCGAATCGAGCGTCTTCCCCACCTCCGGCCGCCGCCGTCGCCGCACGATTTCGTCGCCGTCTGCCTTCCCCATCCCTCAGCGTCCACACCACAGGGCTCTTGGTGAGCTGGGCTTCCTCCCGCGCCCATTCGCTCTCTCCCTGGTTCCCCGGATCGTCGCCGTCTCATGCCCGCCGAGCGCCACCGGAGCAGCTCCGGTGACCCAAAACGACAGCGCCTTCTCCCCGGCGTCCGACAGACGGGGCACCTTGGGAAGTCATGTCACCATCGGCGACGGGGAGCATGCCGCGAGCGGCGAAGCTGCACAACCGGGCTGTGGAAGCCGGTGCACTCCACCATTTACGGCGGCCGTGACGGGCCCGACATGAGAGCTGGCTCGTGCTGGTACAAGGACACGGTGGAGATAGGAGATAGGGATGGTGTCCGTGAGCTCAGCGCTGGTCAACGATTAGAAAAATAAAATAAAAAAGAAATAAAAAAGTTCGAAAAGGACCAAACAATTAGAAGAAATAAAAATTGAAGGGGGTATTTGCAAAAAATAGTTAGTCACGTCAGTGACTTAACGTCCGTCAGGACTTGTCACATTCTCGCAACTTCATGACCGATATTTAGCACTTTTCCAGTTCGTGACTAATGCGCTCATCCGTGGCAACTTTGTGACCCCTCAACCGTTTAACTCTTTTTTTTTTAACCGAACCTCTTCTCATGGAGTTCAAATAAACAACCTATAGTCTCAAGATCGAGTACCGAGGCTAAGTATAAGGCATCGGGGAATGAATTTGCTGAAACAATATGGATAGAATCTCTACTCAAAGAACTCGGTGTGAATCAGCAGCAGCGTACGCCCATTTTGTGGTGTGATAATCTTGGGGCTACCTATCTGACAGCGAATCGAGTGTTTCATGCTGGGACGAAGCATATTGAGATTGATTTCCATTTTGTGCGCAGCCGGTGCACTAGATGTCAGTTTTCTTTCCACAAACTACTTACTTGTTTTAAATATAATCTACAAGGTCTCGATCAAAACGCACAGCACCCGGTCAAAAAGATCTCGGCCCCGAAACACGAGGGAGGCCGCGGCGAGTCGAGTCCCTCTACCGATTCCCAGCCCGGGGGACATCGTCGAGGCTTGCAGCCTGGGTCTGGGTGTTCTTGTTGATACTGGAGGAGGGCGTCGCTCTCCGGACACATACACACCTTGTATAGTGCTGAAGGCTTGCACCGCCGTGCTGGCCGGGGAGGAGGCAGGAGGAGGGCCAGCAGGCGCACGGCTTGGCGGTCAAGGTCGGCGCCGCGGAGCACGAGTAACTCCTGCCCAGGCTAATCAACTTGTATGCAGAGTCCAGGACCGCGCGGGCCGCGCCAGTGCAGCATGGTGCATGGTCGGGAGTGCACCGTCTTCTACAACGCGGATAATACTTCGACAGCACGACAGAGTATGATCGTTCCTTGGTTAAAGCACTATGGCTGTGTCATTGATTTGCTAGCTCGATCAGGTCAGCTTGAAAACGCTTTACAATTTACAAGTTCACAGACGAACTGCCCATAAAGCCCACCGCTATCTTATACGTACATAGAGGACACTGCTTTCTCGTTGTGGAAGTCTGCACATCGACGGTTCTGACACACGTACGCCCAAACCTTAGTAAAAGCTCGCCTCCAAGAGCATCGGCTACTAAGAGCAACTCCAGCCGTTGGCCCCCCCAGGCCGAATTGCCGGCGATTTTTTGGCCCTGTTGGGGGGGCGCCGGCGGAAAAAAACGGCCTGGGGGCAGCCCGATTCCCAGCCGTGTCGCCCCCCAGCCCGGCGTTTTCCGGCGTTTTTAATCGTTTTCTGGCGTTTTCCCCATAGACCCCCATTTTACTAGTAAAATCTATTATTTTTGAAGCAAATTTATCATTTGTATCCAATAATTCGACAGAAAAATTATTACAAATTGTTTAACAAATCATAAAATGTAAAACAAGTTTTTAAAATCAAATTACATAAAACCTAGACCTCGCCTTTGCGCCTCCACAGGTGCTCCACCAGATCTTGCTGCAATTGCTCATGAACTACTGGGTCTCGGATTTCCTGACGCGTTGCAAGGTAGGCAGTCCATGATTTCGGTACAGGCAGACGCTCGCTCTCCTCTGGATCCTCGCCCACGAGAGGACCCTGTCTGAAGTATGGCACCTTCTTCTCCTTCTCATCCACTGGATACTTCCGCTCGCTCTCGATGATCATGTTGTGCAAGATCACACAACAAGTCATCACCTCCCACATCTGATCTTTCGACCAAGACATAGCGGGATACCGGACAACAGCAAATCGAGCTTGGAGCCCACCAAATGCCCGCTCGACATCCTTCCTGCAAGCCTCCTGGCACTTGGCAAACCAAGCTTTAGCCGTCTTCGGCACAGGGTTTGAGATGGTCTTCACAAATGTTGACCATTTTGGATAGATACCATCTGCCAGGTAGTATCCCTTGTTGTAATGGTGCCCGTTGATCTCGAAGTTCACCGGGGGAGCAATACCTTCAACAAGTTTGGAGAAGACAGGCGAGCACTGCAGGACGTTGATGTCGTTGTTTGATCCTGGCATTCCAAAGAAGGAATACCAAATCCAGGTATCATACGAAGCCACTGCCTCAAGTACGACACTGCAACCGCCTTTGTGCCCTTTGTACATCCCCTGCCAAGCAAATGGACAGTTCTTCCATTTCCAGTGCATGCAGTCGATGCTTCCTAGCATCCCAGGAAATCCTCTTGCTTCATTCTCGGCTAGGATCCGAGCAGTGTCTTCAGCAGTGGGTGATCGCAAATATTCAGGTCCAAATGCGCCAATTACGGCTCTGCAGAACCTGTAGAAGCACTCAAGGATGGTGGATTCGGCCATGCGCAGATAGTCATCCTGCGAATCAGCTGGAGCTCCATATGCAAGCAATCTCAATGCGACCGTGCACTTCTGGAGCGAGGAAAAACCAACCGTACCGGTGCAATCTTTCTTGCAAACGAAATAGTTGTCGAACTCTCGGACACCATGCAAAATCTTAAGGAAAAGGTGCCGATTCATTCTGAAACGGCGCCGAAATGTCTTCTCGCCGTGTACTGGATCGTCGGCGAAGTAGTCGGCATATAGCATGCAATACCCCTCGGCACGCTGACGTGCCTTGCTCTTGCGCCGACCTGGTGCCGAACCACCGTGCTTCGGCTGTGCATCGGCGTCGTACAGGCCAGCCAGACAGGCGAGCATCAGTAAGTGCTCTTCGTCGTCGGCGGCGGCAGATTCGGCTTCCTCGTCCAGCAGAGCGGTGAGCATCTCCTCATCGTCGGAGTCCATCGAGGCAAAGCGTCGAACACCTCGCGGGCAGGGTGGATGCGGATGTGCGCGAAACTTGACCGCGACGGCGATTCTCGGGGTGGAGGCGGCTGGTGCGGGGAGGGATACTACAGAGGGTGTCGTCGCGGTAGTTGGCGGTGGTTTTGGTGGCGAGCTCGCGGCGGAATGGGAGGAGTCGGTGCCGGCGACGGGGAGAAGGAGAGGAGGAAAGCATGAACCCGTTCGTGGAAAGGTGCGTTCTCTCGCCGACAGTGGTGGCCCGCGCGGTTTCCCCTTTCGCCGGCGCCCCCAGGCCGAACCCAGCGCACTGGGTTCGGCCTGGGACGCCGGATAAAATTTGGCCCAAATCCGACGAAAAACGAGGCCTTGGGGGGGTCCTGGGGGCGCGACTACGGGGAAAATGGACCGCCGGCGTCGAAAAGTTGTCCTGGGGGGGCTTCGTGGGGGGACGGCTGGAGTTGCTCTAAGCTTAACGAGTAGCGCACTCCGATTTGCTAGCTCGTGAGAGGATAGAAAGACAATATTGTTTGCCGCTTTGCAGAAGAAAAAATGTTTTTGCCGCTCGTCTGCGCGTATGAATATAGCTCGATGCATTCAAACTGGTTTCAAGTCTTACTCTATACTAGCCGATTAATCGATTAATAATTTTACCCGGTGGATTAAGACAATGTAGTGTACCAAGAAGTGAAAAAATAAAGGTTGGCCAAACTACAGGTCAGAGAAGGGTAATACACAATCGATAAAAATACCATTGACCAACCTGCCAAATTATTTTTATATGGAGGTGTACTTAAATTTTTTGTGGAATGTCAATAGGGATTTTTATGGAAAGAAAAGAAATAAAAGTCTAATCCTTAAAAGATCAAGAGGGCAGATCATAAGTTTATAATCTATGCTTGGAAAATAATAAAAGTGATTTGAATTACGGACTGAATATACCAGTGCATAATTTGATGGATATTTGAGCTCTAACTTTTGGTAATTATTTTTTTAAACAAAATCCGTGCAAAAATAAATACTAAAGGCGAACCAAGTGAGTTTTCTGCGGTATACCGAAAATTTAACGGTTGGACTAATTCGCAGGTTCTGTGCCATGAAACGACAAACCAAACGGGCCCTAAGTTGATTTTTCTCTCCCGTTACAACGCACGGACATGTTTGCTAGTATATAGTAAAGACGTGAGGGTTTTGACCCCATGAGAACCATAAACATTACGTTCTGAAACTGCTAAATGAAAAAGGCTAAAAATATCATAACTGAAACTGAACCGTGTCGATAACAGTGACAGTTTCAGACTTATTTGCGGACAGAGTGCAGAAGGTTCGAACACCACTGAACAGCCGCATGCAGCTCGACTAGTTAAAGCGCGGGTTCCCTCATACAATTCGGAGCTAGCTCCTCCCGGTCCGTGTCATCTGAAGCGAGAACACACAATCCGTTCCGTTCCTTGTTCGATCTTGGAACTGATGCCGAAAGAGGATCCAGAAGAAGTTCGAAAGAGTCGTTATCTTACGTCTCCGTGAGTCTTAATTTGTGTAGGAGTCTACGCCTAAGAAGAAGTATATAAGGAGTCCGTGAGACGGAATCCGATCGACTCGTGTGTTTGTACAAGCGCCCTTGTGGCTGTATGGTTATCGCCTATATATAATTCAAGGGGAGCTATGCGAATCAATCATAAACAACACCCTAACCCCTACGAGAGTTCACTGTCCCCATCCCACCCAGCAAAATCAAGTTCCACATGGGGGGAACCATGTCCAACTCATGTCTGCCTTCCGTCGGCAACCTCTTCGGCGGTGGCCCGACGGCGCGCCGCCAGCCGTGTCTGGGTCGCACGTCGTCAAGATCGTCGGCTACTCCCGCACCAAGGGGCTCGGCAACGGCGAATTCATCGAGTCCGGAACGTTCAGCGTCGGGGGCCATCGCTGGTGTCTACGGTACTACCCCGACGGTCAGAACTCAGACTGTGCCGATGACATATCAATTTATCTGCGTCTCGACCACATCAACGCCAAAAAAGTCAGGGCAGAATTCAAGATTAGTTTGCTTGACCAAGATAGCCAACCAGTGGCGTCGTACAGCAGATGCAGCAGCCAGATACGCACCTTCTCCTGTGGAGGAACTTTCTGCTGGGGCTACCATAAATTCATCGAAAGAGAAGTATTGGAGAAATCAGCATCAGGTGCGAAGTCACAGTGATGAAGGAGATCTTCACCGAGCCTGTCCCCCCACCTCTGGTGGTGCCACCAACGGACATTCACCGA
Source organism: Puccinellia tenuiflora (assembly GCA_012064385.1). NCBI lineage: Eukaryota > Viridiplantae > Streptophyta > Magnoliopsida > Poales > Poaceae > Puccinellia > Puccinellia tenuiflora. The sequence continues at coordinate 258,174 of QRDG01000579.1, read as the reverse complement.
CATCTTGGCCAGCTACTCTTGTCCGACGAGGCAGCAGCCGCCGATGTTACTTTCGAGGTCGGAGCAGACACATTCCCTGCACATAGGTGCATACTCGCCGCTCGGTCATCGGTCTTCAAGGCGGAGCTCTTTGGTCCGATGAAGGAGAAGACCTCATCAAGTGTACGGATCGACGACATGGAGGCCGATGTGTTCAAGGCTCTTCTCCACTTCATCTACACCGACTCCCTGCCTGAGATGGCCGAGGACGACACGGCAGCAATGTGCCAGCATCTGCTTGTAGCGGCGGACAGATATAACATGGGAAGGCTAAAGCTCATCTGCGAGAAGCTGTGCAACCACATCTGCAAGAGGACGGCTACGACTACCTTGACGCTTGCTGAACAGCATGGCTGCGACGCGCTCAAGATGGCATGCTTCAAGTTCCTCACTTCTCCGGGCAACTTAAAGGCTGTAATGGCATCTGATGGCTACCAGCACCTGAGAAGTAGCTGTCCCTCTGTTATAGAAGAGCTGCTCACCAAGCTTGCCCCGTGAACTCCTCCAGTTAAAAGGGAAAATCCGGAGATTTATTTAAATATTTCTGATATTTCTATTCTTAGAAGTGGCTATAATACTGGGTACTACTAGTGTGTGGATTACATAAAAGTCCAAGAACAAGGTTTGCTCATTTTTCAGCATGTATTTGAGCACAATCGTGTTGAAGATATAAGACACAGAAATTAAACCTGATGTATAAAAATCAATACTATACAGTAATACTTTGTAGTCAATTTGCCAACATATTTTGTACTCCGTAACTATTTTCAGAGTGACGAATGTGATATTTCTCTGAAGTCGTCTGCTGTTACAGAGTGATGAAAAATGGAACATGATATGGAGCTAACATGTACTGCAAGAAGCAAGAAGTTCCCCAGACCCATGGGATTTCATATGACTTTTATATTAGAAAATACCATCAATTTACAGCCTTCCAGTGACACTATCACAGGAAGATGAAAGCATGTCACAACAGCGCAGAGGCACAGATAAACAAGAGGAAAAAGCTTCCCCTGCCGGCCATTTCAAGAAAAGAAAAAGAATGTTTATATGCACCGTTCCAACATATCGAGTATTCCAGTATCCGTAAATACAGCATGTCGCTGATTCGATACTTACAGGGTCTATTTACAGAGTATTTGCCTTTTCAGGTTATCAAACTGGACGTTAATCCAAGACATTGAGTCCAACCTGAGGCCTAAGTTGTCTCGTTAAACTCCATTTTCTGCAGAGGATAAAGGCGAAGCAAGAGATCAGCTGAGATTCAGTACATGGAAAAAATATAGCGAAACGATAGCAATGGAATAAATGACGATGTCAGCAATGCACATTTATCAGAAGTTTTTACTACATCAAATCCAAGATGACAAAGTCAGCTTACTAAACCACAAAAACGGGTGACAAACATCATAGGCTTCCCATCTGATGACCAACTGTGCTGCCTAGTTTTTTTCACTTTTAATAGTCTAGCATCAAAATTAGGTATACATTCTTCAGCCCCAAACAACATTTGATAAATATCTGTCGGACTCTGTCCAGTGTATACATGCAGTTCCCTTCCCAACAACAATATCGTTATGCTGGTAAATAAGTATGGCATTGCCAGTCATCCTACCCCGAAGAGATTTAACATTCATTGTATCATCATGCTAAATATAAACCAGGCCTACAGTTATGCTTTCTCACACCCAACACACATCGGATTAAGAGGAGATCAAAGAACTGAGGAGTCTCAGACTAACAGCTGCCATGTTTTCAGGAATTTCGATGCACGAGAAGATTAATAACCTATGTAACAACGAGGAATAAGCTCAAAGCTTTACTGGTATTGGCGACATAGCATTTCCCACAATCAATGTTAAAGCAATACAGCTGCTTTCAGGCCAAGTGCAAAATCTGCAATCAGGACAGTATGACCCTATGGTCCTTTCAGTCTCAACTACATGTTTGTCGTGAATGCAGGGGCGAAGCTAGCCAAAATATTTAATGGGTTCATCTTCACATATTCTATGGTTTAATACTATTTTTTTTCACAATCAGCGATTTACTATGACATTTACAAAATTTTGTTGGGTTCAGCTGAACCCAACTCTATAGTGCTGGCTCCGCCACTGCGTGAATGGTGATATATACAGTACACTAATATCATATCATGCATTGAGAAATAAAATAGGGTTACCAAAGGTGCAGCCAGATATCTCTGCACATGTGTGTGGATATGCCACTACTGGAGTTGGAAGTATTAAACAAGTAAACCTGTTGCATTGCAATCAATTGTCTAAGGCACACTTCTTTTCGGCTTCTAGGAGGGCTTCTCTGAGAAGCTCCCCTCCCCAGCTTCTCCAGAAGCCCGACTCACAGATTCATTTAGACTTTCAAACTACTCTTTATAAGGTTAATAGAATAGGGTTACCAAAGGTGCAGCCAGATATCTCTGCACATGTGTGTGGATATGCCACTACTGGAGTTGGAAGTATTAAACAAGTAAAACGCATTGCAATCAATTGTGTAAGGCACACTTCTTTTCGGCTTCTAGGAGGGCTTCTCTGAGAAGCTCCCCTCCCCCAGCTTCTCCAGAAGCCCGACTCACAGATTCATTTAGACTTTCAAACTACTCTTTATAAGACTAATTTAGAAGATTAAACTAATGCAATGAAGGTCCACCCTATTTAAAAACACAATACAGCAGCTATAAGAAGTAAATTGCAAAGACGCTCCTTGCAATGCCTACACTGTTCCGAAGTAAATTTGGACTATGAATCTCATAGTAGAACAAAGTTAGAACGAAACTACAATGGTGCTAACAAATAGTTCTGCACTATTGAACAAAGTGTAAGGAACAAGAAATGCTGCATAGCAATTATTGTACAACGCAATTAAGTCCTACCCTATTGGAACACAAAAAAAGGGGCACCTTAAGTAAGTAAAATGCAAAAACATGTCCTGCAATGTCTACACTGTTCCCAAGTAAGTACGGGCTACTGACCTCATCGTAGAGCAAAGAGTAGCAGCATATGGAAATGGTACTACATCACAGAGACAAAATGGTAAAACCAAGTTACCTTTCCACAAACTGGGCATGCCTCACTTCTTTCCATCCACTCGTAAATACAGCCAAGGTGGAAATGATGTGAGCACTGCATTATTATCCTAGGATTCTCCGACGTATAATCTGCAAATTATTAGATACGTAATGGTCTATCAGGTTATTTGATATGATAGCATACTTTATTATTTCGATTTACCCGCATAGAACATAAATTTATGGAAGTTCTTGAGAATCTGTTCATCATCCATTGTGTATTCACAGTGTACCAATGTGACATGTATAGAATGTAAGATTGGGCTACCCAAGAAATTGCGCTAGTGCAACATAAGTTAAATATGAAACAAGAGAACTGATTTGGTGTCATTTCTGGCCGTCCAATAAACATAATTAATGCTTATTGTTTCATATATGTGCTACTTCCGCTTTTTGCTAACACTCTGAAATTTAGTGCAGACATCTTCGTAATAGGCTAATATACTAACAATTGGTGAGCATTACCTTCAAGACATGTTGGGCAGACATCTTCATCTTCAGCAGATGGAGAAAAGTAGGTGAAGTAATTTCCAGATTCCTTTCGGGACAGCTTATCTCCATACGCAGAGCTGCATCTTTTCATTTTCGTGTCATAGTTTGTTTTACTTGGCTTTTCTACCGAACTCATTGTTTCCATTTCCTCGTCATAATTTGCTCTGAGCGGTTCTGATTCCTCTGGTGAATGGCTTGAATGGTCATGGCCTTGACGCAAACCAGTCACGGAGAGGAGGGGAGAATCTAGGATCATCATATTGGCAGTGGTCTTGGAGGTGAACGATATGTATCGAACGAACTTTCAGATGAATCAATAGGGGTGGCTTCTATAGCTTGAGAAACTGCGTGGACCGTTCCAGATCGGAATAAAACAGTGTACTGTGAAAAGATGAAATAAAAGATGTAATGATAACCTACCTGTATAAGCTCTAAGTAAGTAATTTAGAACAAAAGACATAAGAATGCAAATCCCAGTAGGGAGGTAGAGAAAGAAACATTTTGTAGCATGGTTTCGGTTTGCTCACCACAAAAGGCCAATTAATATAAAGAATTACCGGTTATGTACAGACAAGGAGACAGTAGTGAATTAGATAGTTTCTTGTTGATCCCTTCTTCCTTGTCTTAGTAGTTAGTAGAGTATAATATCTTGTCCAAGATTTGAGGCAATCCAACAGAAAAGCACATTGTTACCATCGAAATCTTTATAACTACATCCTATACAGATGCCAAATCATTTTTTTTTATGCACCAAGACACACCATCGTGTTTTGATTAACAGCAAACACAAAGATGTGTACTTGCACAAACGCTAAAATGACCCGTGATCAATAAGAAATACGAGCTAATCTTTGTCAGACCAACCCTCCGGCAATCAAGAAACAGGGTACGAGACTTACGGCATTGATGAGCTGCTGGGTAAAGCACCTGAGACACATGCAGTTCCGGTACACACCGGGAGCCTGGTTGTCATGGTGGTCCGAGTAATCGACTTGCAAACACGAGCAGAAAGCACCCATGACTCCCCACCAAGTCCTGCCAGAAAAGAGGTCCTCGAACCAAGACGGGGCAGCCAACAGCCACCGACAGGGCACCAACTCCTCCCAGGTAGGAGCAAAACCAGTGACCAACACGCGGTTTCTTGGCTAGTACGGCCGCCGGGCTCCTCGAAACGATCCCTACGAACGGAAGTAATTCAGGCCGTAGCAGAGAAAATCAACCGTATCATATCACTGAAGAAATGTCGTCCAGTCCGACGATTGAATAATAATTTTTTGGTCGGAAAACAAGCTGGTAGTACTAGGAATAGCATTAGCTCGGGGTACCTTGGATAGGGTTAGTCCTGCCGGCAGGGTGTGGTCGACTGATATAGATGGATATCGCAGGAGAGATATCCGGCGGAATTCGATTGTCCACAGCGAGGCGAGAAAAAAATCGGAGCTTTGGCTAGGGATTGCTTGCCGGCGAAGGAAGGAATCGCATCCGGGCGGCGCTCAGGGGCGTGAGGAACCGGCAGAGATGGGGGAAGGATCGGAGGAGGAGGAGGAGGTCCTTGGGTCGGAGGTGGCTGGAGGCTGGAGGAGGGCGGAGGTTTCGGCGAGGCGGGGAGAAGGGGATTGAGGGGAGAGACTTTTGTGGGACGGAATCGAAGGGCGAGGTGGAGGTGGAGACGGAGGTCGGGGATGGCACGCGTCGCGATGATCTCGCGTCGCGTCACCACCTGCAAACGAAAAGCATTCCAAGGCTAGATATATGGTAAGTACCCATGGTAAAACTTGGTAAAAAAATGTTATATTCAATCACGCATTAAGAAGACACATGCCTAATTTTGAAGCGATAAACAGAGGTAAAAATTGGCATGATCCACCTTTCCTCACACCTCACTAGAGGTAATATAAGGTTTAGATCTATGCCGTTTGATTGTTAGAGGTTAGTTTTTTCCTGAATAAAAGTAGTTTTAATAAGGCAACCGGTGGCATATTCGGTAAGATATTTAATAGACATTAATTATTTCCTAAGAAATAATAACAAACCTAAATAATGGCAATTAACATTCCGTCAATTGATATCCGATCAAAATATAACCGTGAGATCTTGTTGTTGATCACCATGTTCCAATTAACTGGTGTGAATCGATGCATCATACCAACAAATGGCATGCTTGATTGCATAGCCATACCCAAATATTGAACCGTCATTTAGGCTTCCTAATGCTCACGAATGCAGATCACGGTACTGTATGATTTTGATAGGATGTGTCGTGTATAATTCAACGACACGTATCTGTAAATATCTTGATGAAAATGGCGAATTTTGTCTACAAACAACACTTGATGAATAAGATAAACTTGAAAATCTAAAATTATGCAAGGTTTCGTCGGGTCGAATCGTCTATGGGAGGCGCTCACGGGGCATGAGGAACCGACTGAGGTGGGGGAGGGATCGTCGGAGGAGGAGGTCCATGGGTCGGAGGTGGCAGGGGGCTGGAGGAAGGCGGGGGGTTTCGGCGAGGAGGGGAGAGGGGATTGGGGGGAGGGGAGAGACATTTGCGGGACGGAATCGAAGGTGGGAGGTGGGGGTAGCGACGGAGGTCGGGGATGGCACGCGTCGCGGTGATCTCGCGTCGCATCACCACCTGCGCACTGCAAACGTCGGAAAACATTCCATAGCTCAGCTAGATATATGGTAACCCCCCATGGTAAAACTTGGTCAAAAAATGTCATATTAAATCATGCATTAAGCACATGCCTAATTTTGAAGAGACAAACAGAGGAAAGAATATCTGGCGGGTCGGTTTATGGTTGCTGAGATTGTTATAAATTATAGGCAATAAAACGATGAAAAAAAAGAGATCAAACCAACGGGGACACGAGATTTTAATGTGGAAAACCCTTGCAACAAAGAAGGGGAAAAAACCATGGACGTCAGCCAGCAAAACTTCACTATATCACGGTGAGGTTACAAACGCGGGGAATTTACAACTTTCGACTTATCCTAACCTAATAGGTCGGTAACAGGTGAACCCTAATCCGGTTCGGTTTGGCCTAGCCTCCTTGCGAGGCCTCGCTCGCTCCGTCAGAACTTAGCTGCCCTTTATTTGAATTTGGATCACCACAAAATAACCGAGATATATTTATTTAATGCTAAAAATTGGCATGATCAACCTTATACCTCACTAAAGGTAATATAAGTTTTAGATCTACGGCGGTGATTGTTAGAGGTTAGTTTTGTCCTCAGTCAAGATAATGTTAATAAGGCAACTAGTGACATATTCAATAATAGTCAAAAATCTAAATTTGTATGAAATGTTTGATATTTAACAGTTAAAAATTGATGACATGCAAAGCTAAAATAATTTATAATGTGAATAGCTTGTATGTATGGATGAATCATTACTGTATATGGAATAACATCGATAAACAAATATCTCAAATGGTGAATGATGTGGTGATGACATGGATAAATGAATGGTTCAAATAGTCTCGAAATAGGCTTGCGCCCCGCTATATTAATATAGCAAACACCCGATACAACCGACAATAGATGCTGGGATGGAAGCAGCACAAACCCGTCCAAAAGAAAAAGAGAGAGAAAATATAAAAGAAAGAAATGCCGACAACGGTGGTTCGACAAAAATGAAGAGGCTCCAAGATCGTTGCGCCCACCGGAGAACTCCCACCAAGCTCCTAGGACTCCGAAGCGCCGGTACCAAACAACACCTTCAAGAAGGAAGGCGACGACGACGCCGCTGCTGCCTAGGGTTTCCCCCGGTACGTGGCGGGGAGGGAGGGTAACAACCAACACCCTTCAGGAAGGACTGGCGGCACCACAGGCGCCACCGCGTCGGTGTCGAACCAGTCGACAGGGATTTCTCCCGATCCCTCCATGACCCCAAGCACTCCGGAGCACTCCACCCTACCGTCCACCACCCCGCGCCACCACGATCTGGACGCCACTCACGCTGTCACCCCCGGCACCGAGAAGAGAAGCATGCACACCGAAGAGGAAGAGACACCAAGGACTAGGGTTCGTAGCACCGCCGGCGCGTGGGAGGGACCGACCTCCACCGTCGGGGACGGTAACCGACCGGACGCATCAGCGGGATCACACCAGGCCTGTAGGGCCACAGGCCCGGCCGGACCCCGAGAGGCCCGTAAAGCTCCCGCCGTCGCGCTGCAGAAGAGGCGCCGTTGGCACCACCGCCCCCGTCCGAGCCACCCTTCCTCGCCTGCGTGCAGAAGGCAGCACCGCCAAGGATACCAGCCGGCCCACCTATAACCCAGATGGGGCCCGGAGGGCCCCGATCTGGGCCGGGGTCGGCGAGCCGAGGCACCACGCCGAACGCTGTCCCGCCGCCAAGAGGCGGCGCTTCCTTGCTCCGGCCACCCGGACCCACCCAGGGCCGTCCGGGACCGTTGACTGCCGAGGAGCACCGCCGAGGCACCGCCAAACCCGAGCCAGGGGATGACCACCGCGGGGAGAGAAGGACCTGCCGCCGCCGGCACCGCCCAGGCCTTGCCCGGCGGCTCCCGCCGGCGGCGGCAGGGAGGAGGAGCGAGGAAGGGCGCGGGAGGGAGAAGGCGGAGCCGCGCCGGTCGCCGCTCGGGGGCGACGCTGCGCGGAGCGGGGTGGGAGGGAGAGGGGAGGGGGGGACGGAAACGGGGGCGGAGCCGGCGACGGCGCTAGGGGCGGCGGCGCGTGGGAAAACCTAGATGGGAGAGAATGGTTCAAATAGTGAATGATGTGTACATCTTGCATGTAAATATAGACTAATTTAATGCATGTTAGTGGGATTTTTTATTATAAAAATGATAGATAAGACATTTAATAGACACATATTCTTCCTAAGAATTCGTAACATACCTAAATAATGGCAATTAACATTCCGACAATTGATATCCGGTCAAAAGATCACCGCGGGATCATGTTCTTGATCATGTTTCAATCAATTTGTGTGAAATCATTGCATGAATATCCACAAATGAAATGATTGGTTGCATAGCCATACCCAAGTAGTGAACCGACATATGGGATTCCTAATGCTGATGATCAATACAAAAGACGACGGTAGTGTGTTCTGTATATATGATTTTGATAGGATGTGTCGTGTATAATTTTGACAGAAATATCCAAGAAATATACATATATGTATTAAATTATATTAAACTATATAAAAATGTGAGTCGTATTTTGGCGAACTGCTTCGACGGCACGAATTTGTAAATTGCTAGACAAAAAATCACGAATTTGGTCTACAAACAACACTTGATTAGAAACATAAGATAAACATGAAATTTAAATGTATGCATCTGATAATAAGTAATTATAATTTACAAATGTTAATTAGAGACATTTTTTAGATAAATATTTTTTCTCATAGTCGCAAGTTTTGGACATAATGAAAGGCATATCAAACATAATAAATTTACATCGAGGTCTTTGGGCCATCTAATGACCACTGTCGCCGATAGAGCGACGTTGTTGTCACCGCTCCCCTATTGAAGATGGTCTGGAGTTGTTGATTGTAGCCGAGAAGTCTTCGTTCACATGTCCTAGGGACAAGCGCCCCAGGAGTCAAGTCGTTATCATTGAACCCTGAAATTAATCCGAATCTTCTGACACCCAACCATGTAACATACACAGATCGAACTAGATTCCCCGCCCTCCTCAATGCCACCGGCGAGAATGCCTGAACGAGGACACTGGTATAACTTAATCTTGTTGCACAACACCGTCATGTCCGGCATAACGTCGTTGCCGGTTGATTAGACTCTAACTTTAGATACCTTACAACATCAGCGAGCACAGCTCCAAGATCCCACCCCATCCTGCCTTTCGTAGCGGCAAACAGAGTAGGTGGACACCCGTCAATTTATAGTTGGAGACATAGCAAATGGCGGCGGCCAGGGTGAAATTCTAGATCGCCCGAGGGCGGCGTTTTGGTGCCCATATGCTCCCGGTATTTTTGACAAAATTTAAAAAATCAAAAACTGTTCAAAAAATTACGTAAAAAATCATGCACGTACCTGAGCATGGTGAGCATCTTCGTGAAAAATTTCGCATCGAAATGTTATCGTATGCGCCCTGGGAAAAAATGACAAAATTATGACAGCAAATGAGATCCGAAAATTTGAATTTGCTGTCAGAATTTTGTCATTTTTGCCCAGGGCGCATACGATGTCATTTCGATACGAAATTTGTCACGATGATGCTCACCATACTCAGGTACGTGCGTGATTGTTTTGGGAATTTTTTGAACAGTTTTTGATTTTTTATATTTTTTTAAAAATACCGGGAGCATATGCTCCCGGGCACCGAAGCGGATTTCCCGTTCCACCTTTTTTCTCTCTACTTTAATCTAAGATGTGGGATGATATATCTTGCACCTAGCTGAATAGTAGCTAAATAAGTACGTTCTGTCTGCTAGGAAAAATTATCCGTTTTCGTCCAAGCTTCATAAGATGACGAACATACTCGACAAAACAACTATTTTTTTTCGATAGTACGTAATTGTGTACTTAGTTTTATAGAAGTCAGAAATTTTGTTTACAGGAACTACTCAAAAGATTCGACAAAACAACTTGACTACTGTGTGAAGAAGCAACCAACACCAGACACCAACGGGAAAACGATACCACCGCCGATGGCACCATGCCGACAGCACCACGGACAAACAAACCGTGTCGTGTTGACTCTGTCATAGAGCGTGAGATTCTTCTGATGGATTAGAAAGAGATCGGAGGTGAAGAAAAAACAGACAAGTGCTATGACACTTTCTACATTGGAGTAGGAGTAGTATATTCTACTCTTTGCTGCTTTATGGTATTGGTATCTCTCTTTCAAGATTCTCGCTGCTTTATGTTGTTGGATTGTTTTAAAACGAGATAAGATCATAAGAACCGATCGAAGATCGTTTCAACCAAATTGTGTTAACACGTCAACTAACCACCAAAACCCTTTGTAATAACTAATCACCATCTTTTTTTTTTTTGAGGAAACACTAATCATCATCTGACTGTACACATGTTCAACACTGTTCCTAGTCCACAACACACCTACTCTGGTCGAAACCTAATGATCTAATTAACATGCCTCGAAGCCACCCTAATTGTGAAAACTCGTCTGAATGGCCGACGGGATGCAACTACTCTTCGCACCAGCAGACACAAAGGGCCCACATTCCCGAAATATAGATACATTAATATTTAGGTAAAGATATATCAGTTCATGATGGCGTAATTTGAAGTTTTGGTTGCATGCATGAAACTTTGGAGAAGGGGATGGAAGTAGGAGGGAGAGAGAGAGATTGTCAACAAATTTGTGTGGCCTCTTTCCCCCTCCTCTCTCCCTCGCTGCCACCAAGATCGCTATCAGGTAAACCCCGTGCGGTGACGACGGCAGGGGGCCTTCTCTCCCGTTGTGGCGATGAATATCCCCTCTACCGGCGGCTCGGGGGTGTCTCGGTGGCTACGTTGGTGGCACGTTGACAAAGACGGTGGTTGGCTTTAGACACTAGCTCACAGTAGTGTCGAGGCAGTTGTAACCAAGTGCTTCGGGTCGACGGCCTTGCGAAACGGGGTCAGAAACAATTTTGCGGCGGGATGGTTGTGGCTGCTACTGCTTGGTAGCATGGTAGTCCGCATCTGGTCAAGCGGCAGTGGATCATGTCATGATCTTCTCGTTGCGACGTTGAGTTGACGGCTTCCAGACACGTGGTACGGACGGCGTGCTTGGTAGCATATGATCCAATGGGGACACTGGTACGTGTTCGACTCTGGTTCTTTGATGGCGGCGGCCTCCGTGGCCATGTAGACGACGCGAGGGTTTGATTAGTGATGGTCTTTCCGAGGTCCACGACAGTATGAGAAGCCCCCTCCACGTTTATATTAGGGTTGACCCGGCTCAACGAGTGCTACGGGCGACGTTTCTTACAGAGGCATCAAGTCATGCATGTTGCAGGCATGTGCTACACATGATGACTTACGTGAAACGCCAAGTCATGCATGTCGCCAGCTACGCACGGTGTTTCCTATGGAGGTGCCAATATTATACTCGATCGAAAGTGGTGTGATAGTGGCCAGAAGCGAGGCAGAATGTGACGTCCTAGATTCTAGTATATCCTCCAATGGTATCCGGCTATTAAGGTGATAAGGGGCGGCCTGATCTTCTCGTGAGCTTGATGGTAGATGGATGATAACCAGCGGAACACTATGAACTATCCTTGGCTAGTCCCCGTTGCCAATGCAACAGATCCGAACCCTTTGGATATTCGCAGCCTTACACTCTTGCGCAAAGCAGCCGTCGACTACGAAACGGTCCTGTACCTCCTTATTCCCAATGGAACAGCAGATAACACGCAAGCTTTGCAATCGATAATCACCAGATCGATACGAATTGGTGAGCTGAATACAGATGAATGCTTGAAGCAATTCGGTTCTGAAATTCTAGGGTTTTAGTCTTTGGTATAATGTAGTCTAACCCTTAACCTACCCGCCGGCCTTGGCTATTTATGGGAGCCAACCGACCTAAGACTCGAAACCGAACTTGGTTCTGGCTCAAACGGTACAAACCGACCCAAAGTGGGTTCGGCCGAAAAACTGGCGCGCAGGCCGGGTCAAGGCCGGGCTGAGGCCGGGCTCAAGGCCGGACTGATATTTGCATGGCCCTTTGGCCGGCCTGGCCGGGTTGGAGGCTGGGCTGAAGGCCGGCCGCCTCGGGTGTATGCCCGGCCTAGGCCGAGCTGAGCCGGCCTTGGGTCTCCACGGAGGCTGGGTGCTTCGGGTGCGTTGCCGGCCTAGGCCGGCCCACTAGTAGGAAAAGGGCTATTGCTTGCGAACCTAAATATACTATCGCTGGCGAACATGTGGTTCGCCAGCGCTCCTTTCGCCAGTGGTACCACTGCCTTGTTCGCCAGCGGTAGCCCATGTACTACTGGCGAACCAAGCACTTGTTCGCCAGCGGTATTCTCAGGGCATACCACTGGCGAACCATTCTCCTGTTCACCCGTAATAGGTATTTCTTTTTTCAAATAAAAACATAAATATATTCCAGCAATATATACAGGTAAATACATATATATTCCAGCAATATATATTTGACAGACTATAAATACAGAATTTCAATAGATATGGTTCATCACATATGCATGCATTACAAGCCGAAATATACAAGTGAGGCCCAGTATTTTTCATACATGCATGAATACACACAAATCTCCGGAAGTCGATAGTTTAGGTCGCAAGTTTTCAAAAGCAAGTAGTAATCTAAACTACAATCACATACAAGAGAATTATAATGACGATGAACAAGAAGGGTATATATGCATGTTCTTCCTCTCTTCCGCTCCGCCTCTGCTTTACTCTTGTAGCTCTTGTAGTTGTAGCCCTTTGAACCATGTTCTCATCCCGCTTGCTTCAGATATCTTCCGGCCCGGCCCACTCGAGCGGTGACGCGTAGAACCATTTCTTCATCTCTCTGTACACGAGGCAAAGATAAAAGTGTTAGGCAAAGAAAAGAAGAGCAAGAGTTCATACACAAATCAAATAATAGTTAAATGAGTGCACCAAAATCGAAAGCATGCCTCATATATAGGTTGGACACACAAATTACAGAGATGGTGCTAGCGAGCCAAGTAGCATGCACAAGATGTGTGTACTCGTGCATACCACAAGGCTCGCTAGACCATCCCTGTATCACACGGTGTCACTTCATTTTAATCATCGGCATTCAGAGAGAAAGACAAAACAAAACAAAACAACTCTAATTAAATAGCATTGATCACACATGCAAGTTCAACGACTTTAGAAGCACAAGTTAATTTAGGGATATAATTTACGAACATAAGTTCATCTATCATACTAAGTAGACAACACATACCGTCGATCACTTCTTCTTGCGCGGCTTCGGCGGGAACGGAAGAACACCATCTATAGTGAATGGCCGGTGATCACCCTACGCTATTAAGCGATGTTCGATCTCGCCATTCGGTGGTACTGCAAAGCCGTTGAAGTACACCCCGAAGCGATCCAAGACATCGTTGCAGATGATTCCCACGATCACCTGCTGGATGTGACCAAACTCTTGTATGATACAAGCATCACTGGCTTCTGCCAAGCTGTTGCACCATCTGTCGATAGCAGACGAAAATTTCAGTTATTGTTGATCCTTTACAAACTCCTGCATGTGATTGATGAGGTACCATACCTCCATCTTACTGCCTGGCGACTGCTTGATGTAGGGGAAGATAACTTCCTGGGTGAATATAAACTTGCCTCGCACTGTTATTTTTTCTCTTTTCAGGATGCCTTCGTTTTGGGCGTAGGCATTAAGAGCTTCATCCAGAATAGCCTTGATGTTGGTGTAGTCTTTATCCCTATTCACATCACTCCCGGAGTCGAGATAGATGACATACAAGTCTTTCGGGTACATGACGATGAGGGTGCCGTATTGGTTACTGCGCAAAACAGTTCAATAGAGACCATCATCCTCAAAATTGCAAAATAGCTTAACGATGGAAATCTACGAAAGCATGTTATGACGGTTAGCGGATGACTTACTCGGGAAAGTAAGGCATGAGAAAGATGTTCTTCTCATTTCTTTCATGTAGTATGGGTCAATTATCGCGATGCGCATGGTATTCTCCTTTAAGATCTGGTGCGCCATACTAAGGGCAACCAGGCAGACGATCGATGGGTGGGCGCGTACATGTAATACATGTTGAAGATGTCATTAAATCTCAGGAGGATCACGTCCCCGGAGTCTTTAGTGACAAAGCCCAAGCCATCTATCTCTGGCACCTTTGCGTGGAAAACCGGGTATGTTGGATCTTCCTCTTTGAGAAGCCTATCCTCCTGATAAAGAACACCCTCATGGAGGCTCCTCATGTCACCGGTCAAGAGATCTACCAACCTCGGCGGCATCATTCGTTTACCCATATGATGGATCGAATGCCAGTCGATGATGGGTAACCTGTCCATTACCCGGTGCGGCGGCTTCGACTTAGTACCCAGCACCGTCTGGCTGTTGGAGTCAAAGGTAGGTTTCTTCTTAGATCTTTTTCATCCCGTCTTCTTAGGCTCCTTCGACGCCATCGCATCTTTGATGGCCTCATTTACTGTGTCCTGGCTCAAACCAACTTGCTCGGGGGCAGCTTCTGGCGTATCTTGAGAACAGAATAGACGCTTCGTGCACTGATATTTATCTAGGAGATCAGCTTTTTGCCCTCCGAGATCATGGTCAAATAGACCATCGTGGGCAGCTCTGTCATCGTGAGCTCCGTCATAGTAAGGATCATCAACAAGGAAGTCATTGGGGTTGTAACATCCCAAAACTTTGGAATGTTTTAAAAATCACAAAAATTTAAAACTTTTATTATTAGATAAAGAAAGTCTTCAGAAATCAAGAAAAAACACTTTGAAAAGATTATATTGAAATTTCCAAAGGTACCTTATTTTAATTATTCCTTTATCTTCTATTTCAAGTTTTCAAATTTTGGAAATAAAATATCTATTTTGATATTTATAGAACCCATGATTAAATGGGTATTGGTATTTAAATGGTTTTCCCAAACTTTCTTTTATAAAATGTTTTAGACTAAATTATTTTATTATAAAAAATGAGTTTATTTTGAATGATATTACTCACAGTATTTATGGTTTTTATTGGAAACAAAAGGAGTTCATAAATCTTATTCTTATAAAGCAGTCAAATATGACTTTATAAATTATTTAAATTCTACAAATATTTTAGAAAAGGGTTTCAAAGTATTTAAAGTGATTTTGTCAAAACTTATTTAAATTATGAAAATTGATTTCATTATATCCTATAATGAAAAATAATACTATTTGTTTCCTTGGTTTTATTTAAGCCATTTTGGCAAAATATTCCAATTTGGATAAAGCCCATGATTTAAAATGAGTAAAATATTTTCAAAGGTTTTTATCAAACTATTGTTTTAATAAAAAAGACTTTTCCTAAATTATTTATCAAGAAAATGATATTTTCTGGATGTTAATATTTATTTTAAAAAAGGAGGTTTCAAAACCCTATTTTTTTTTTTTGAATATAAGGACTGTAAGGGCAAGCCCCCACAGTATTTTATTGAAATTAAAAACACCCAACCGTCAGAGCAGCACCACAGCACTGTACATATTTACAATGAAAGAAAGGGAGAATATACAACATATACAGTCTATGCAATGTTTAAATATTCCAAATATTTTAATTTGACTTGATGGTAAGACTAATGCCATAATATCCTACAGTTGATAAGCTCTCTGAAAAGTATTTTGCAATTTTTTATAAAAGGTTTTGCTATGGTTTTAAATTCAGTTTTTAAGACCAGAGAAAAGAAAAAGGAGAAAATGTTTTGACAAAAAAAGGGCCGTAGCCACCGAGCCAGCCCAGGAGCAGGCCCAGCACCCCGCAGCAGCCCGCCTCCCTCTCTCTTCTCTTCCTCCCGGGTGGGCCGGCCCAGCAAGGGGGCAGCGCAGCCCAGCCAGGCGACCAGCAGTCGGTTGGATCGATCGATGTTTCAATCCTTCCAGAAAAATCGTTTTTCGAATCCTTTCTATTCAAACTCCTATATCTTTATGAATTTAATTCCGTTTTCGATTCCCTTTATTTTCCCTTGACCCCTACTCCAAATAGCACCTATCTACCGACCTAAACCTGTATATAAACCCCCAGACCAGCAGGCTTTCTCTTTTCCTTTTCGTTCTCCCGAAACCCTAAACACCAGAATCTTATTTCGTTATTTACGACCTCTAAACTTCGTCGATTGATGTTGGCCCCTTCGTCAATGTTGTAGATCTCGTCGAGATATTTCCATCCCGATAAATTCCACCACATTTCATCAACCACAGCCGGAGAATTTCGTGTTACAAGATTTCAGATCTTACGAAGTAAATTTTAGATCTACTCGCGCTCGCAACTTCAAATCCAAATCCCGGTAAGTAGATCGGGTTATTCTCTACAACTTTCATGTTTTAAGTTTTTCGATTTGAAGTACGAATCTTTTTATACAAACAGATCTATTCGAGCCAATCAGATAAGGCCACGGGGATCCATATCATCGCCCTGTCAGCAGCACAGTCAGCACCTAGTCGACGCCCCGTCAGCGCCCCATCAGTGCCACGTCGCCTGCATATTTTTTGGATTTATTCCGAATTGGCAGTTTTACAGAAAAACCCCTGTAACTTCAAACCCTCATAACTTTTCAACCGTTTGGCCAAATTTAGTAAACTTTATATTTTTGAAAACCTCTTGACCTGTAGATTATTTTAGAACTGTTAGCATTCTGTTTCGCCATAAATATATGTTAGGCTTATCACTACTGCTATATATATATATATATATATATATATATAGATTATTTTAGAACTGTTAGTCATATGGGCTCTGTCTTGACGGAGTACGTTGTGTGGACCTGGTTCAGTGAGATCTGATGATGTAGAGGGGTAGGACGGCAGTGATCTCGCTAGAGTACCATGGGAAAACACTTCTGAAAAGTCTCGTCTCGATCTTCTCCTTTTCTTCTCACTAAATGAGTGAGTAGGAAGTTTGGGTTGATTGGGTCTAGTGGGGAAAGTGCCACAAACTCTCGAGAGTATTTAAAACTAAGATCTTAGCCGTGTCCCCGGTAATGGACAATTCACGAGTGACCAAATAAGGTTGTCGACAGAAGATCTCTTCATTCCAATTTCAGAAATAAAATTTGATGGGTGAACTTGGGTAAATGAGACACTGGATGCGTTCCATGGGAGTGTCTCATAATGTTAAGTCAAAATTGAAAAAGGTTTTATGAAAAGTAGGACAAAATTTGCTTTATGCAATAGCCTTGAACTCCACCAGCTAAATATGCATGTAGATGTTAGAAGTTTGCCTTTATGAGTCCACAAGTATCATTTGCCAGATCCATTCAAATGGTTCTGACCAATTTTTGGCTGCAACGCTTTTACCGTTGCAGGTTCATCTGACGATGAGTAAGGAACGCTATAGGTTTCGAGTCTGCAACCAACATGTCTGCCTGTGGCACATGAAGATGATGAGGCTCCATGCTATTTATGTTTTCCGCTGCTGAGCTTTGTAATATGCTAGCCTTGTGCTATGCAACTTGTAATGTTTTATCCTTCTGGATCCCCGATGTAATAGATATTTGACACATTTGCATGATATTCAATCTCGAACTGTGGTGCTAGCTATTCGATCCAGGGACTAGCACAGAACACAGGGATCTTGGCCATTTTTAAATGGCAAGGTCGCTACAGGGGTCATGATCATCGCCATCATTCTCGTCCTCTTTGTCCTTTGTTTGCTCAACTGGGGTGGTGACAGAAGGGTTCACACGAATCAGTGCTTTTGGCCATATCATGGTCCAAATCACGCATTGTTCGAGGTTTAACTCGCTATCGGCTTTGGCAGGTTGAGAAGGAGGATCCAAACCACCGCAACCCGGTAGCACCCGACTGATTGTAACCCTGAACACGTCATCGGCCATAGGCCTGCCGTGGAACACGCGGTTGAGTGGTGTCACGATCTTACCCTTTGCCACGTCCTTGAGCTCACCGTTCACACGAAGGAGCAATGTGCATCTCATCTCGTCGGCCTGCGAAAACATGTGTAAGGCGTTAGAGAGGGTGCCAAAGAATGAAGTAATATGTAACTTGTCGAGGCTTTTACGACGCTTAATTACCGTGAGGGCGTTGAGCTCGGCTAATGGCGACGGACCGTGGACGGTCGCCGGCGGGGTAATCAAGACGGGAGGGCTTCTTCGAGGCGCGGTGACGGCCGGCGATTCCTCCCTACCATCTGCATTGTTGGAGGCCGGTGTATGGTCGTCCCTACCAGAATTAGGGTTGACGGTCGGGCTCTGCACAACAGGCGCCACACCGCTCGAGTTGCTGGAGCCTGCTAAGCTGATCACGGGGGGAGGCCCTTGTCTGCCCCCCTCAAACCAAGCCCCGATGGTCATACATATGTTGGGCAGGAGGGAGTTGAGCCTTTTTTCCACCGCTGCATCGATGGACGCCTGCATGTTTGATTGCTCGGCCATCTTCCGCTCCTTTCACTTCTCCTTGGAGTCGGGGAAGTAATTGGAATGTTTATGACCCATTCCGGCGCCGACCACACGGCCACGATGTAGCACTTTATCCGTCGACACCTTCTTTGTCTCGTTTACCGCCCTAAGGGAAGGTGTCTGATACGGGCCCTTCTGGTTCGAGGAGCCTTCAGATTGATCATGTTCTTCCTTTTCTTGTTACTCAAGAATTTTGTTCTCAAGTTCCTTCACCTTGGCATTCAAGAGAAGCTCCCCGGGCGATTTGGGATGATCCCTGAATCGGGCCCTGACAAATTTTCGGGCGAGCGGGTCTTTGATCTTGTCATAGGGGTTCGGCCCTTCCCTTTGTGCATCCTCATTTTTCCAAATTGGCTCCTTTCCGGCGCAACCTCGGCTTCCGAGATTGTGGGGAGCAACGTTTTTCTTCTGCATGTCTTTCCCCCACTGCCTCTGCTTCTGCTTTGCAGCAGTGGCTTCTATGGCCTTGAATTCTTCAAAGTCCTCTTCGGAAATGCTGGGCCACACTTTGTGGATCTCATCGAAACCGGCACCTTCTGCCTCAATCATCTTCCTCACATCTCCTCTCCAGGTTGCAAAGGCTTTACCAAACTTACCGAGGGCTTGTGTGTTAACAATATTGGTTTTGAGATCCTTGTTATCGTAGGGTGACGGGAACTTGTATCGTGTGCAGCTTATCAATGAGGTAGGCGGCCAAACCTTCGTTCTCCTTCACCTTTAGGTTGTCGTCGTTGATTTTCCCCCATTCCCGAGCGATGCATCCAAGCTGGAGGCCATACCCTTTTACATATTTTTCCGGCTTCGTAGGAAGACCGCTTTTAGGGTCTAGCTCTGTGAATGCATGTTGGGTGCTAGAGAGCTTGTTTGGTTCCCTCTTCTTGCGCTTACGCTCTCTATTGGCTTAGCTACCAGAAGGGCCGCCCTCCTCGGTGCCACTAGCTAGTAGTGGTCTCAGCATCACCACGCTCGGCTTCGCTAGCAGATGGGGCCTCGATCTCATCATTGGCATGCTCGATCTCCTCATCGACGCCGGTGTACTGTCTAAGCATCGACAGGTACGTATCATTGCCTCCTGTCCGAGAACCCCTGGCCTGGTCATTGTGAGTCATCTTCGCATTGACGAAGTTAGTACAAAAAATATAAGAAAAAACCACTTAATTAAATACTAAGGTACCCCCATGAGTCCAAATTTTCCGGAATGTCGATTAACTTCTGTCTCGGCAAATTTCGGGTATTATATTCCATATATCCTATTTTTTAGCAAAAGTCATGCCAAAATTTTCACGAAAAATTTCGGCATGACCTTTGCTAAAAATAGGGCATATGGAGTACCCAAATTTGCCTGAACGGAAGTTAATCAACATTCCGGCAATCTCAAGGGCCTCATGGGGTACATGCAAACATTTCAAAATGGGCTCAACGGCCTCGATCGCCACATCCACATTCCACAAAAACCATGATCACCACCACCACATTCACATCACCACGATCACATTCACATCACCACCACCAACACATTCACATCAACACCATCACATTCACATCACCACCATCACATTCACATCACCTAAAAACTGAACAATAGCGTCGAGGTCCTTCTCACCACCACACAGCAGCGTTGAGGTCCTTCTAAACTTCCTGCATATGGCAAACAATTGGAATTAGCAACTTTGGAACATTTTTATCCTACAAAGCTGAATGGACGAAGAAAATGGGTCTAGATTTTTATCCTACAATTAGAATTAGCAACTTTAGGTTTGCATTTTCTTCTGAACCATTACTCGAATTTGTGCTCTCATTGCTTACAAACTCAGCAGATGGAAACATATATAGTATAAGATTACAAAATTCAGCTTCCCGATCCTTGATCGATGCCTCTAAAATCCCCTGGCAAATAAATATGTTGGCATTTCATTCAAAATAGAAAGTCTATTCTGAAGTTAAGAAGTAAATGGATTTCTCTGATTGGTTCCTTGTAAATTCTTTGCTCTTTAGTGGTGTTATATTTACTTATTTATCCTCTTTATTATGCTGTCGGAAGTGGAACATGATGCAACCTATTCATCGAGAAGTGGTGCTCTATCACGCTTATCATCTTGAGAAAGAAATCTGGTTTCTAGGAATTGCTTTTTTTCCAATGTAGAATACCCAGGTGGGTCTTAGATGCATAGCAGTCAAAAATTATGCAAAAAACTTGGGCGGGCATTTCATTGAATAGCTGGACGTCGCGCTGGTCGTCTACGATGAGGAGAGCATCAGCCACATGGCTAGGGAGGAGGAGGAGGGCCAGGGGAGGGACGGCCGTGGGAGGAGGACGGCCAGGGGAGAGGGACGGTGAGGGAGGAGGAGGGCGGGAAGTACATCTCAAGCTCGCATAGTATCACGATGATCTCTTCCTGTAGCCTTGAGAGTTGCCTCCCTGTGATTGACTTTCAGGAGATCACGTCGAAGAAGTTACAGAGGCCAAAAGGGTTTCACGGACGTGCTTGTTCGTTATCCCTCGGATCGCAACCGGAAGTATCTGCGTCATCATCACGTGACAGGCATGAGACTTCATCCCACTGACCTTTTGTTTCTGCGGATCTAAAAATCTGCTTATTAGCGCCAAGTAACCCAAAGGCACTTTCACTCCTAGAAGGCACTTGAACAATTGTTCGATCTCGTTTGGACTTAGAGTGAAGCAGGAGGGGGGTAGTAATAGTCGTTCCTCTTAACCCTTTTTCCTTGGGACCGTCTGTCTCCTCTTCCGACTGGTCATGATCGGCCGGGCGTCCTCCCTAAGCTCTTCCCCGATACCCAGATGTATCAGGTCGCTTCTTGCTTTCGGCCCATCTTTCATCCTCTCCGGCATGTTGAGCAGAGTGCCAACTCTCGAACACATTCTTCGTGATATGCATTAGATCAAGGCAATGAGGTGTACTGAGGATGGGCTAGTACGGCAAGTCCCAAAACACGGACCTCGTTTTCCATACAGGCGTGGTTTGGCGCCTTTTGCTTCTTTCCCGGCCGAGGGCACTCTTCCCATTCATTCAGCAAATCATATATTTCTTCACCGCACCTCTTACGTGGAGGTCCCCGGAGCTCATCTTGGCCGTTCAAAAGGTCTCCACGCCTTCTCCACGAGTCTTTAATATGTAGCCACCTTCGATGGCCGACGTAGACTGTTTTCGAAGACCCGGGATCTTTCTGGAGCTGGTGAAACATCGGGTCATCCATGCACCCATGGACGGAGCTGCCATAGTGACATTGGGGTCAACTGACCCCAATGAATATTGGAAAACTCTTCATTAATTAGTACAAAATATTTCTATTGTATATAAAATGACACCAGTGAATTATAGATAATATATAGCTGACCATGTTAGAATTTTTTCCTAGCTTCGTCCCTGCATGCACCTCACACATCCGTTATGTCCGTGGCGCACCTGGCCTGAGACGTATCCGTAGCTAGGCAAGTCATGCACCGTACAGAGCAAGGCGGCTCTCATAGGAAAATATTCCTCTACGAGGGCGTCCCATGTTTTGACCCCGCCTTCCTCCCATAATGTGTGTAGCTCATCTTTCAGTAGCTTTAGATACATATGGATGTCGGTGCCCTTCGATGGCCGATGTAGACGGTTTTTGAAGACCCGGGATCTTTCTGGAGCTGGTGAAACTTCGGGTCATCCATGTACCTCACACATCCGTTATGTTCGTGGCACACCTGGCCTAAGACGTATGTCGGAGAATGGTCCCAGAAACTGGGGGTGTCTCAAAGGTTAATGCAAGGGGCTGAACACGGAGTCAAGCAATCCTCAACGTGCTCCGGCGACTGTGCTCGTCGGACTCACTGCGGACGACACTGCAGAGAGGGACACAAGATCTTACCCAGGTTCAGGGCCCTCTTTGGGAGGTAAAACCCCTACGTCCTGCTACGGTGTATTGCACTGCTTGGAGAGGTTTACAGTACAAGGAGAGCTTGTCGAGCTCGAGGTGGTTAACAATGGCTACTTGCTAGTCTTCACATCTAGGGTTTGGTCTAAGCTCCAGATTCCGAACCCTTTGCTTGGGCGTGCCCCTTCTCCTTTTATAGGCGTCTTGGACCTCTTCTGCCCAAACATTTGGGCGGGAAGGGTTACCACATGGCGACGAAGGAAGGAGCAGGGTGCACGATAAAGGTGGAGTCCACCATAAAGGTAAAGCTCGTGGACGCGGTCCACGGCAGGGGAGCGGCGTCACCAAAGCTGAAAAAGGCCACCGGCCAACCGGACGGTGGGCTGGCGCTTGATGAGGTGGGACGTGACCCACGGTGACGTCGTCCTTGGAGCGTAGCTGCAGACGGTTCCCTTATCACCAAAGAGGCAATACTCGTTGTCCGCTTTGCTTGAGGCCGCTTTGTTGACTGCTTTATACATGGAAACGGCAACTGCGGCGTCGTCGTCATCGCGCGTAGGCACGCGCGTCACTCTGCACATGGGCGCAGAGCCCATGTGCGCCCTGCCGCGGAGGCAGAGATTGCTTCATGAGGAAGGAGCCTCGCGAGGCGAAAGCCTCGAGCCCTTCGGCTTGGTCCTTAGCAGAATTGCGGGTGGCGTCGGAGACGCCTTGTCGAGGTGCGGTCCCTCGCCAAGGGAGGAAACCCTCGGCGAGGAGAAAAAGATCCTCGCGAGGGAAAAACCCTCGCGAGGCTCGCCAGGCTGGAGAGCCTGGTCCTTAGCGAAAATCGTCGAAGAATCTCGTGGGCCCTGGCAGGCCGGCCCGTGGTACCCTGGTTTCCACTGTGCCGACAGTAGCCCCCGGGCCCGCGATGGGCACGCCGAAGGCCATGGACGCAGGCGAAGCGTCGAGGGCCAAAGACGCCTGCCTGGGCCGTGACACGTGGAGCGCTGCGGTTGCGCCGCGGCCACGATCTCCTCGGCTTCAACGGGCAACCCGGTGGGGCCCGCCACGTCCGGGGCAACCGGTCAATAAAGCCTGGCGCGCAGACAGCGCCCGTCACTTCTCCCATTACTCCGCCACCCTCTTCTCCAAAACTTCTCCTTCCTCTCAGAGCGCATCGCTTCCGAGGTCTTCGTCTTCAAGCTCCTTCTCGACGGCCATGGCTCCCAAGAGGGCAACCGACGGCCAGAAAGGCAAGGGTGCGATGCAGACCGGCACGTCTGCGGCGGCGGCGCGGGGCGCCGCGCCCCAGGGGACGATGCCGGAGTCCCTTGTCGGCGCGGCGACGGTTTCCAAGGTGCGGCACCTGGTGGCCGCCAACACCCACGAGCTCGGTGCCACCAGCATAGCGCCCGGCAGCAGCAAGGTCGGCGCGGGGTACTACCCCATCTTCTTTCACACACTCTACGCCGGCCTCGTTCCTCCCTTCTCCAGCTTCCTCCTGGCGATCCTTGAAGCGTACCGGATCCAACTTCTTCACCTCCACCCCAACTCCGTGCTCATTCTCGCCATCTTCGCCTACCTCTGCGAGGCGTACGTCGGTGTCCACCCCTCGGTGGCTCTTTTTCGCAGCTTCTACTCCCTCCGGAGCACCAAGTCGAACGAGCGGTTTGGNAATATTCAGAGACTATTCTTCTTAGAAACTTTTATGTTGGAATCACAAGCTGGTGTAACGCCCCGGGATCGGTACTATGCAGACTTGAGCGATTCCCGCCAAATCCGCATAATAACGATCCTAGGATGCCCACCAGGCATAACATGCACGTCGCAACACACACGTTATGCGGGTGGAATTGTGATGATCATTACAATAGTTCACGATGGAACCCACAAAAGATCACATATACAACAACGACTCACCGAGTCAAGAGTACAAAAGATACAATACAAGGATCAAAATAACAACGGAAGCGAAATAGTGACAGGCTACGGACAAGATACAAATTAGACTAAGAGTCCTGAAGATAAATGAAGGCACCATAACCCTGCCCAGGCCAAGCCGGAGGGATTCCCAAGCTAATGTCGTCAGACTTCAAACCTGTCGGCTGCATAGGAATAGCAGCCCCGAAGGGGTCAGTACTAGTAGAAGTACTGGCAAGGAATACTCACAAGATATCAAAACTTGAATTCCGGGGGAAGAGGGTTAGCGATTGAGGCGGCGGCAAGCAGCACTAACAACTTATAGAGACTCGCTACAACTTTCGTCTAATTAGAATAAGGAAAGAGAGCGCTTGCGCTACTGGGCTAAACTACTCACCAAGCAATACACGTCCTGAGACGACCCCGTCGTATCATATACCCACGAGGAAGAAGTCCGGACACTCACACGTTGATCAAATTTTAGCAGGTTTATTATTCGAATATGGCTATTTACTAGTCAATTTAGCTATTTAAGATATACGGTGATGTCTATGATCTTTTTAGCCAGCACATTACCCAAGTTGTCCATAACCGCGGACACGGCTTTTCGAAAAGATTTAACCCTGCAGGGGTGCCCAAATGTAACCATACACGTTCAATCAACCACATGCCATAGAGGCATTTAGGTATCTCAACACGACCTTCCCCATCACTACTACATTGGATAGAGAGCCACCTATCTGAGACTGATCCACGTGGGGAGCCCAGCCGAAACTCCTTTGCGGGCCCAAACGTTGCGAGAACGGCTTTGGGAGGATAACACTCATACGATTGCTCCTTCGTCCACATGCGGTAAACGCCCAGTCCGCAAACCTATATGCTCCCCCATAGTTGTAACCTCTCATCTTCAACATGCATCGTGCGTATGCTCCAAATGGTAAACACCCGAACTAGTTGTGGCTCCCTAACCAATATAGCAGATCCGGTACTAAGTTGCGGGGGGTTCCATAAGTCTTCCCATGTGTGGGTAGGGCGCTCATTCTTGGATAAGCGGAAAAGAACGGTTTTTCCTAGGCGACACTAGCAGAACAAAACACCATAGCTGGCCTTCCGCCGGTGCCTTATCTTTATTATTATAAGTTCTCCCACAAAGCATGTCTTCAATTAATTAAACTATACCAACTAAACATCAGTATAATATGAAATATACCACAATCAACTCCTAAGCATGTACTACGACTCGCAAGGCTAACAAACAACAGGTTAATAGGAGTGGGGAAGGTGGCTGTATCATGGCTGCAAGGTAAACATGCTAATAGGAATGAGACACAAGCATCGATACATAGAGCTAGTAAAGAACAAAAGATAGGAGGAGTGAGAGGCAGAAAACAAGCAAAGATAGCAAGTGAGTAGTCCTTGCATGCAATTTCGGTAGAGGTAGTAGAACTTGTCGTTACTCACATCAACTCAACGTCCTATTCCCGCGAAGAAGCAATGAACACTGGAAAGCGTAGGAAATGCATCTTATTAGTACGGCAAAAGAACCGGCATGTTGATGGCATGGATGCATGACATGGCAAAACATGAGAGATGCAATTTAACCAAATTAAACGGAACCGAGATTCCGAGATTTAATATATGGTTCAAGTTATTTTTCTAACCATAAAAATTAAATGTTATTAGCAAGTCTAAACAATGCATGGGTGAGCTACTCAAAATTAAATGGAACCGGGTCAACAATTAAATTAGAACCCACATATTCCATATTTAATTATTTAGGTGATAAACAAAGCACAACTAAATTGCAATCTATATGATGCAAACATGAGCATGGATGGCATATTAATATTCTCTGCATTTTTCTGAACAACTTTCATATATAACATTTTTAAGTTGGGTTTATAGATTAAAAGATATGGAGTAAACAAGATTTACAAAAAGAATAAAAGAGGGGAAAAAGGGGTGGCTTTAGAGCAAGCAGAGGGGATCGAAGATCGGCTGGCTAGACAGAAGAGCAAGGGCGCAGCCACTGGGCTGGGCTCGGGATGATGTTGGAATTGGGATCCAAAAGAAGATGAAGCATAGCGCCGGCGTTAACTGAATTTTTAGACAGAAGCTGCAGACTTTTCAGGTTCAGGTGCAGAGGAACGACGAGGACGAGATGCAGCAGCGCTGCTGGTGCCTGCGCGTGCTTGGGAGCTCTAGGGTGCAAGGGGACGGTGTGGAGCAGCTGGTGTGGTGGTGGTGCGTGTGTGCTAGCACGGGAGGTGGCTTGGAGACAGGGAAGCTCGGCTCGACGGAGGCGACGACCAACTGCTACGGCGCTCGATGGCGACCCACAGAGCAAGGGGAGAGGGAGGAAAAGGATTGCCCTGGGGCGTATGCTCACCGAGGGGCAGAAGGGAGGTGGCCCGGCTTGGAGAAGACGACGACGTGCGGTGTCGGGGCAGAAGAGGGAATAGGCGACGACGGCGTAGAGGAAGAAGACGTGGTCGAGGAAGAAGTCGTCGGTCCCGATCTGCTCCTCCTCCAGCTCCGAGGCTTAGGCGTGCTCCCGCTCGATCGTCCCGGCGCGGCGTCCATGGCGTCGTCGGTGTGGTGCTCCTCCGGATGGAGTTTTGGTGGGCTCGGTAGCGGGAGAAACGGAGGGGAAGAAGAGAGGCACGGTGGCGGGGGCGGAAGAGGGAGAGAGGGCTAGGGTTAGGGAGAAGGTGCGGCCGGTGCGCTGGATTTATAGGCAGCGCAGCGGGGGTGGCGTGGAGTGGCGACGGAACGGCCGCAGCGGCAGCGACGTCGCTGTGTCTCCGTACGTGAAGAAGGAGATGGTCCTGGGCCAGATGGGCCGGAACCGGGACGGAGCTGGGCCGGGAGGAAAGGAGAGGGAGAGAAGAGAAGAGGGTAGCGGCCTGATTCTATTTTTTTCCTTCTTTAGCCATTTTCCTTTTTCTTTTTCCTTCCTTAGCCATCCTCCCGAGGAGGCAGCGGCGCCTCCCGAAGGGGCCGGGGCGAGCACCCTCCAGCCGCCCAAGGGGAAGAAGAGGGTGTGGAGAGCGGCCGATGAGTAAGTTTGGTTCTTTCTTTTCTTTCAGCGTTTGCTTCTGAGAATCTCCTCCTGAAGGGTCTTTGCTTGTTTGTGTTTCTTCAGCGTACCCGCGGCGCCGAAGAGGCGGCGTCTCCGCAAGCTTGGGGAGACCGCCAGCGCCGCCGAGGAGACGCCTGTGGCCGATGAGCCGCAGCGGGCGGCCGAAGAGCCGCGCAGCAGGCGGCTGACAAGCCGCAGGTAGAGGTCGTTCCTCCCGTGGGTGAGCACCGCGTGGAGGTGGTGGTGGTCGAAGAGGCGATGTCGCCCCCAGCCAGGGCTGCTTCTCCCCCGCGGTTGAGCACCGCGTGGAGGAGGTGGTTGAGGTGGCGACGCTGCCGCCAACTCGGGCTGCTACTCCTCCTGCGGTCGAGCACCGCGAGGAAGAGGAAGCGGTGGACGAGGAGATTGTCATGGAGCCACCTCCAGAGGCGGAGGAGGCTCCCACAAGGAGGGCGGATGCGCCCGAGGCCGCGGCGGACGCGGCCACCATGGAAGGGGCGGGGGGCGCCCCTGAAGAGCCGGAGGCGGAGGTGCCTCTGGAGCCCCCAAGCGGCGGAGCCGGGGGCGAGGGTTCGCCTAGCCCCTTGAGGGCTCTTGCCTTGGGCGGTGAGGGAGGCGCCCGCACCAGCCCCCGGGCCGCACCCGAAGCGGCCGTGAGCCCGAGGCAAGATGCCCTGGGCGCCTCGACGAGCGTCGAGGCCTCTGCGCCCCACGACAACGTGGGGACCTTGGCGCTGCAGGAGCCGCGCCCTCGCGCGGCCCGCCGCAGGGTTGTCTTCGGCCAAGCGCGGCAGGCGCTTGACGAGTTGGAGGCGCAATACACCGAGGAAGATCGCGCCCGGGAGGAGGAGCGGACAAGGCTGGCTGACGCCTGGGCCCTCCTCCACGAGAGGGTTGAGATGTGCCTGCGGCAGGACGCGTCGGCCCAGGCGGCATGCGAGGAGGCGATCCGCTTCGCCAAGGAGACCCGCGACAGCGTCAAGCGGGAGGCGGCGGAGGTCATGGACCAATTGGACGCCGCCCGGGAGGCGCTTGAGGCGGAGACCACCGCCAAGCACCAGGAGCTGGCAGCCGCGGAGCAAAAGTTTGCCGCCGAGTCCGAGGACGCGAGGGCCAGCTTGAAAGAGCCCGCGAGCTGTTGGATGCCCGCGAGGGGCAGCTGGCGCCGCGCGAGGCAGGGCTGGCGCAGCGCGGGGAAGAGCTCTCCCTCCGCGAGAAGGAGTTGGACCGGCGCGAGGAGCAGGTTCATCTGCTTGAGGAGGCCCAGGCCACCCGCGAGGGGCAGCTGCAGGAGCGCGAGAACTCGGTGGCCAGGATCGAGGCCACCCGCAAGGAGCGCCACGACAAGGCCAACGCCGACCTTGCGCTGAAGCAGAAGCGAACCCAGGAGGAGGCCGACGCCAGGGTTGAGCACATCCGCGAGAGCCTCGCCAACGACTATGACGCCAAGGCCACGATGCAGGAGGAGCGCTTCATGACGAAATGCAACGAGCTCCTGCACCAGATCGAAGGGCTCCAGAAGCAGGAGAAGGAGCTGACCTCCCGCCTCCAGCGCACCAAGGAGGCGCAGACTCGCTTGGAGAAGGAGATTGCCGCCCTGAAGGCGGACCTGAGCGACCTCCAGCAGCAGGTGGGGCCGGCCGCGGACCGCGCGGAGCAAGCGCGAGACACCGCGCAGCACGGCCGGGCCATGACGCGCCAGCGCCAGGTCATGCTCCACGATCTGGTCCGCCGCGCGAACGCCGTTGGGGACGGCATGAGGATCGAGGTCCCCCCACTTTCCCTCCGGAGGGATCGACGACGAGGCCGCATACACGCACTTCTTCGGGCAATTCCTCGAGGAGCTTGAAAAGGTCGTGAAGCGCTTCGACGAGCACGTCGTGGCGGAGAGCCGCGATCTCCTCGTCCTCGCCACCAGCCGCGTCTTCAGCAACCTCCTGAAGCTCTGGCCCTTGTTCGACCTTGAGGCCGTGATGGGGCCGGTCGATATCCGCAGCAAGGCGGGGGAGGCTGATGAGGTGCTCGCCAGGAAGTACGACCAAGTCTTGGTCGATGAATACGAAGGCGGTGGCGAGGAAGGCGCCCTGGAGGCGGAAGCTGCCGTGGACGGAGCGGGCACCTCAGGAGGCGCGACGGCCTAAACTCCTTCCTGTAGCTGGTCGTGCATGGGGCACATTATCTTAGTATTTTGACTGTAACAGCTTTGTAAAGACTTGCTTTGAGCTTTTGAACGTGCTTGTGAATGTCCCTCGGGTGGCTTTTGTCTTTCCCCTTCATGTCTTTTTCGCTCTACGTCTTAGGACCCTCTCTTAGCGCTACAACACCGCCGCTTCGGTATGTGAGAGTCAGGGCTCCACAAGGCCGGGGGGTGCGTGAGGCCTCAAGAAGTAAGGACTCCTCGAAGCGCGATGCTTGGGGCCTCCCTTTGACATGCAAGCAGCCCATGAGGCATAGGAGAGAAAAAAGAGACTTCGAGGGGCAAAAACCAGCGAGAGGAAATTCGAGCAAGTGTTTAGACTTAGCTTGACGAGGCGTTTTCGCCTTGGAGAGGGTGCTGGTTCCCTGGCGAGGTGTTTTTCTCCTGATGTTGCCTGAGGCTTGGAGAGCCTGCTTTCCTGCACTTGGAGAGATGGGCATACCCACAAGTAGTATATAGCTAGGTAACTTGTGGTGCTCGTAGGTTCCTTCATGTGTGTCTTGCGAGGAGAACAGGCACCAAGGTTTTTGGTGATCCTTGGTGAGTTGACGTGCGCGGGAGCTGACCCATGAGTTCAGAGCTCCTTAGGAGTTGACATGCATGAGAGCTGACCCGCGAGTTCAGAGCTCGGATCCCTTGGGTTTTAGGTGCTGCCGGGATGCTCCCGTGGCATGGCACCATGCTAGCCCCCGCTCGCGAGATACACATGAGGGATCATACGAGCGAGAGAGAAAAGCAAATAATGCTAGAGCTTACCGAAGCAACAAAATATGCTGGCGCGATGCGCAAAGGTTCAAATTGACCTGAACATAGGTTCATTACACCATGACCGGCATGGGGATCCACCTCGCCAAGGCATGGTGCCTGAAGAGGTTACCGTGCTGAGGCTTGGTGGCTTGGGAGTCTTCTCGAACGGCCCGCGGCAACGTATAGTAGAGAGGGGAGCCCGAAGTTTTTCCTCGTGGAGGAGATGGCGCGTGGTTCTCCCTTGATGCAAAAAGTTGCTCCCCGGTGGCGATCAGGGGTAGAACTTGCACAGGTGCTGGATGTTCCAGAGGTTGGCGACAGGAACGCCGTCCTCCGTCTCGAGCCGCGCAGAGCCAGGCCTGGCGATGTGCACGACTCTGTAGGGGCCTTCCCACATCGGCGAGAGCTTGTGGAGGCCTGCCCTGGAGAGGATTCTCCTCAGGACAAGGTCTCCTGCTTCGAGAGTGTGCGGCCGGATGTGGCGGCTGTGGTAGCGACGGAGGTCTTGCTGGTACCTTGCCGCTCTCAGGGCTGCATTTTGGCGGAGCCCTTCAAGCAGCAGCAGGTCGTCGTTGCGGAGTTCGTCCACCTCAGCCTCCTTGAAGGCCAAGACTCGCGGAGAGCCATGAGTGATCTCGCTGGGGAGGACGGCTTCGGCGCCATAGATGAGGGAGAACGGCGTCTCACCAGTGGGCTTTGTTGGCGTGGTGCGGATGGACCAGAGCACCGAGGGGAGCTCGTCGATCCAGTGCTTGCCGCTGGCCTTGAGTCGATTGAAGCTTCTCGTCTTGAGGCCCTTGAGCACCTCGGCGTTGGCTCTTTCAGCCTGTCCGTTGCTTCGTGGGTGCGCCACCGAGGCGTAGCAGATTTTGGCGCCGAGGCTGCCGCAGTAGGACTTGAAGGCGCCGCTGATGAACTGCGAGCCGTTGTCGGTGATGATGCGGTTGGGCACGCCGAAGCGGCAGACGAGGCTCCTGATGAATTTTACCGCCGATTTCACCGGGATGGTGCGCACGGGTTCCACCTCAGGCCACTTGGTGAATTTGTCGATGGCGACGTAGAGGTAGCGGTAGCCCCCGAGCGCTCGCGGGAAGGGCCCCAGCAAATCCAGCCCCCAGACCGCAAACGGCCAGGAGAGCGGGATGGTCTAGAGTCCTTGCGCGGGCTGGTGAATTTGCTTGGCGTGGAATTGGCAGGCGTCGCAGGATTGGACGATGGCAGCTGCATCTTGAAGCACCGAGGGCCAATAGAAACCACTCCGGAAGACCTTGCCTGCAAGGGTACGCGAGGAAGAATGGTGGCCGCACTCGCCACTGTGGATGTCGTTGATGAGCTGGCGGCCTTCCTCGGCAGGGACGCACCGCAACGCAACCCCATTGGGGCGCTTACGGTACAGGTCTCCGTCGTGGAGGCAGTAGGACTTGGCCTGGCGAGCAATGATTTCAGCTTCAGCGTCGTCTTTGGGGAGGGCTTGGTTTTGCAGGTAATTCTTGATCTCGTCGATCCAGCCCGTGTCTTGGCGTACCAGAGTCAGCAGCAAGCGATCGCCCGAAGGCAACCCACAATTTGGTGCTCCGCTTGACGGGGCCGGTGGGAGCTCCTCGTCGATGCTGATATTGGCCGCTGGCTGCTTGACTGAGGCCTTGGTGAGCCTCTCCTCGAACACCCCAGGCTTCTGGGCTTCTCTTCTTGCTGCTCGCCTGGCGAGGTCATCTGCTTCTTGGTTTTCTGCTCGCGGGATGTGCTTGAGCTCCATGCCTCTGAAGTGCTTCTCCATCTTGCGTACCTCTTCAAGGTAGGCCACCATGTAGGTGTCCTTAGGCGTGTAGCTTTTGTTGGAGAAGTTGACGAGGAGCTGGGAGTCGCCCTTGATGAGGATGTGCTTGATGCCGAGGGCGATGGCGGCTCTGAGCCCGGCGAGGAGGCCTTCATATTCGGCGATGTTGTTGGTGACCTTGTCGTTGTCCTTGAAGCACAGTTGGACGGCGTAGTAGAGCTTGTCGCCTGTTGGTGAGGTGAGGACGGCACCAGCCCCCGCACTCCTGGCCGCGAAGGCGCCATCGAAGTGCATGGTCCAGGGGCCTGGTTTCGTCCCGCCTGAGGCTGTAGCCTCCTCCTCTGGAGGTTCTTCTTCTTCGCGTCTGTCCGTCCATTCGACCATGAAATCAGCCAGCGCCCTGCCCTTGATGACTCTTGTGGTGTCAAATTCCAGCTCGAAAGGTTGCAGCTCGATGCCCCAGCCTGCGACGCGATCTGTCGCGTTCGGGTTGCGCAGGACCTGCTCCAGGGGGTAGGAGGTGACCACCTTGATGGGGTGACCCTGAAAGTAGTGACGCAACTTCCTGGAGACGATGAGGAGCGAGAAGAGGAGCTTTTGCTGCATGGGGTAGCGCTCGCGGGCATCCCGTAGCACTGTGCTGACGAAGTACACGGGATGCTCGACGAGGGTAGTTGTTGGTGTGGCAGCGGCTGGCTCCTCTCCAGGCTCGGTGGGATCTTTGGCGAGGTTTTCTTGGGGCTGGAGGCTTGACGAGGCTGCTTCCTTGTCGGGGGGTTCTGGGCTTGGCGAGGCGGAGTTCTGCTTGTCGAGGACTGGCTCTTCCCTTTCAGCCACCAAGACCGCGCTTGCCGTCTGAGGAGTGGCTGCAAGATACAGCTTCAGAGGCTCGTGAGGGCGTGGGGCAACCATGATGGGTGGGCTCGCCAGGTATTTCTTCAGGTCCTCAAAGGCCTTTGCTGCTTCAGGGGTCCACTTGAAAGGCCCAGACCTCTTCATGATCTTGAAAAATGGCAGCGCCCTCTCGCCGAACTTGGAGATGAAATGGCCGAGGCTGGCCATACATCCCGCTAAGAGTTGCATGTCCTTGAGGCGACAAGGAGGTTGCATCTGCTCTATGGCCTTGATCTTGTCGGGGTTGGCCTCGATGCCGCGGTGAGATACCAGGAATCCGAGGAGCTTGCTTGAAGGGACCCCGAAGACGCACTTGGCGGGGTTCAGCTTGATGTTGACCTTGCGCAGGTTGGCAAAGGTCTCCTCGAGGTCCTGGATGAGCGTGTCCTTCTCGCGGGTCTTGACGACGATGTCATCGACGTAGGCCTCTGCATTCCTCCCCATTTGAGCCCCCAAGGCGATCCTCATGAGGCGCTGGAACGTGGCGCCGACGTTCTTCAGGCCGAAGGGCATGCAGACGTAGCAAAACACACCACAAGGGGTGAGAAATGTTGTCTTCTCCTCGTCCTCCTTTGCCATCTTGATCTGGTGATAACCAGAGAAGGCATCCAGAAAACAGAGGAGCGCGCAGCCGGCGGTGGAGTCCATGATCTGGTCGATCCTCGGGAGGGGGTAGGGGTCCTTGGGGCAGGCCTTGTTGAGGTCGGTGAAGTCGATGCAGAGGCGGCTGCCTCCGGTGTGCTTGGGGACGACCACACCGTTAGCGAGCCAAGTAGGATGGACCACTTCCTTGATGATGCTGGCCTTCTTAAGCTTTTCCACCTCCTTGACGATGAAATCTTGCTTCTCTGGCGCCTGGCGCCGCGCCTTTTGCTTCACGGGGCGTGCGTTTGGACACACGGCTAAGTGGTGCTCGATCACCTCCCTCGGTACTCCGGACATATCTGACGGTGTCCAGGCGAACATGTCAGAGTTTGCCCTGAGGAAGGCGACGAGCGCGCTTTCCTATTTGTGAGGCAGGTTGGCGCCGATGGTGACGCTAGCCCCCGAGCCGCTTGCCTCCAGAGACACTTGCTTTGTCGTGGCCTTCTGCTGAGAGAACAACTGCTTCTTCTTCACGGG
Source organism: Puccinellia tenuiflora (assembly GCA_012064385.1). NCBI lineage: Eukaryota > Viridiplantae > Streptophyta > Magnoliopsida > Poales > Poaceae > Puccinellia > Puccinellia tenuiflora. The sequence goes on along the minus strand of QRDG01000579.1, from coordinate 223,888 downwards.
GGGCCTCGGGAGGGGTTCCTCGTCCTCGTCAGCGGGAGACGCCACCGCGGTGGCCTTGTAAGCCACTTGCGCAGCGTACACGGCGTCAGAGACCACGCCGCGGATAAGGATGGTGCCACTGGAGCCAGGGAGCTTGATGAGGTTGCAGGCGTGGTGGGTGACCGCCATGAACTTGGCGAGGGCGGGGTAACCGAGGATGGCGTTGTACGGCAAGCCGATGTGCGCGACGTCAAAATCGATCATCTCGGTGCGGTAGTTGGTCTGGGTGCCGAAAGTGACCGCAAGCCGCACTTGCCCCAGAGGCGTTGTGAGGCCCTCCGTCACCCCCGAGAAGGGCCTGGTGGGCATGAGCCGCTCGTAGGGCACCTGCAGCTTCTCGAATGTCTCGACAGAGATGACGCTGAGGCCGGCACCCCCATCAATGAGCGTCTTAGAGACGGCGATGTTGTTGATGGTGGGAGTGCAGACCAACGGGATGGTGCCAACGGTTGAGGTGGACTTGGGGTGGTCGGTGGAGTCAAAGGTGATGGGGTGCTCAGACCACTTGAGGGGCCTAGAGGCCTCGACCCCGGGGAGGGCTGCTGCGAGCTCGCGAGCGAATTGCTTGAAGTGGCGGTTGGAGCGAGGGGCCTGAGCCCCGCCGAGGATGCAGGCAACGCCGCGAGGCACTTGGTAGCCCTCATCAGCCTCGGCAGGCAGGTTGTCGTTCGCGGGCTCGGCAGCGTTGGCCTGGGGGTTCTGCTGGTAGTTCTTGTTGTAGTTGTTATTCCAGCGTCGCCCCCCGCGGCCGCTGCGCGGCCACCACGGCCTTGCTCCCGCTCGCGGGCCTCGCAAGCCTCGCGAGCCTCGATGAGCCTCTTGAGTTCGTAGTAGTCCTCGGTGGCATGAGAGTGCCTGTTGTGGTAGACGCAGAAAGGCGGTCGTCCTTCTTCTCGGGTCCTGCGGCTGGAGTGGCAGCTTGGCGAGGCTGCTTGGCATCGGGCTCAGCCGCGAGGACCGCAGTGGTCTTGCGCTTCTCTGTGGACTTCTTCTTCTTCTTGGATTCCTCGGCGGGATCCCCTGGCTCGTTCTTGACGAACAAGCGGCCCTCTTCAGCCTTGGCGCACTTGTCCGCCAAGTCGAAGAGCTTGACGACGGTGGTGATGTTGTCGTGGATGCCGAGCTTCTCGAGCATCCGCACGTCTGTCACTCCAGCCTGGAAAGCCGAAATGACCTGCGCGTCGGTGGCGTTGGGGATCTTGTTGCGCACCTGGCTGAAGCGCTGGATGTACTTGCGAAGGGTCTCGCCAGGCTTCTGACGCACGGCGCGGAGGTCGTTGTACGTGAGGCCACGCTCGTACGTGCCCTTGAAGTTGGCGACGAAGCACCGGCAGAGCTCCTCCCAAGTGTTGATGGACTCGGCGGGGAGGTTGGTGAGCCATGAGGACGCGGAGTCCTTGAGGGCCATGGGGAACCAGTACGCCATGACCTTGTTGTCAACCCCGGCGGCCTGGATGGCCAGAGTGTAGAGCTGTAGGAACTCTAGGGGGTTGTTCTTGCCGTCGTAGCGCGGAGGCAAGTCCGGCCTGAACTTGACGGGCCAGACGACACGACGGAGGGTGCGAGTGAACGCAACTTTCGTGCCGTAGGTGACCGGACCGCTGGCGAGGGTGGCGCGGAGATGGCGCCCGGCGGTGGCGACGTCCTGGACGGCGCGGTTGTGGCGGTCCTGCTGGCGCTCGATGCTCACGCGTGCGTCCTCAGGGGCTCGCTGCACAATTTGGCAGTCATGCGGCGACGACGCGTGCGAGGCAGCACGGTTGTCGCGAGGAGGAGCCCCCGCTGGAGCAGGCTGCGGTGCAACCGGTGGAGCTGGAGCAGGTGCAGGATGGAGAGGACGCGCGGGAGGAGCGCGTGGCGCCACGTCCCCCATGCAGCCCGAAGGAACCAGCGAACGGGACGGGGCAGGAGCAGCGACGCGAGCGGCGCCGACGAGCTCCGTGAGGCGGTTGAGCCAGGCCTCCCGGGCCTCCGGCGTAGGACGGTACTGCAGCAGCTCCTGCGTCATGAGAAGCGTAGTTGCCGGGCTGGGCGCAGGGCGGCCCAGCGAGGAGGCAGCACGGTCCCGTGACGGGTGCAAGGAGGAAGCCTCCTCTTCGCCAAGTTATCCTCAGCGTGGTCGTGGTCGTCGTCCTCCGGGTGCTCGACGCGGGGCTCAGGGTCGACGCGGCACTCAGGAGCGGAGTCCCCACGCGGGCGACCGCGCGGGCGGCCCGTAGGAGCGGTGGCGGCGCTAGCCGTCCGGCGAGCGAGACGTTCGGCGCGAGAGCCGGCCATAGCTGTGTCGAGGATGAAGACGCGCCTCAGCCCCCTACCTGGCGCGCCAAATGTCGGAGAATGGTCCCAAGAACTGGGGGTGTCTCCAAGGTATCGTGTAAGGGGCTGAACACGGAGTCAAGCAATCCTCAACGTGCTCCGGCGACGGTGCTCGTCGGACTCGCTGCGGACGCCACTGCAGAGATGGACGCAAGATCTTACCCAGGTTCAGGGCCCTCTTTTGGAGGTAAAACCCCTACGTCCTGCTACGGTGTATTGCACTGCTTGGAGAGGTTCACAGTACAAGGGGAGCTTGAAGAGCTCGAGGTGGCTAACAATGGCTACTTGCTAGTCTTCAGATCTAGGGTTTGGTCTAAGCTCCCAGATTCCGAACCCTTTGCTTGGGCGTGCCCCTTCTCCTTTTATAGGCGTCCTGGACCTCTTCTGCCCAAACATTTGGGCGGGAAGGGTTACCACATGGCGACGAAGGAAGGAGCAGGGTGCATGATAAAGGTGGAGTCCACCATAAAGGTAAAGCTCGTGGACGCGGTCCACGGCAGGGGAGCGGCGTCACCAAAGCTGAAAAAGGCCACCGGCCAACCGGACGGTGGGCTGGCGCTTGGTGAGGTGGGATGTGACCCACGGTGACGTCGTCCTTGGAGCGTAGCTGCAGACGGTTCCCTTATCACCAAAGAGGCAATACTCGTTGTCCGCTTTTCTTGAGGCCGCTTTGTTGACTGCTTTATACATGGAAGTGGCAACTGCGGCGTCATCGTCATCGCGCGTAGGCACGCACGTCACTCTGCACATGGGCGCAGAGCCCATGTGCGCCCTGCCGCGGAGGCAGAGATTGCTTCATGAGGAAGGAGCCTCGCGAGGCAGAAAGCCTCGCCGAGCCCTTCGGCTTGGTCCTTAGCAGAATTGCAGGTGGCGTCGGAGACGCCTTGTCGAGGTGCGGCCCCTCGCCAAGGGAGGAAACCCTCGGCGAGGAGAAAAAGATCCCTCGCGAGGGAAAAACCCTCGCGAGGCTCGCCAGGCTGGAGAGCCTGGTCCTTAGCGAAAATCGTCCGAAGAATCTCGTGGGCCCTGGCAGGCCGGCCCGTGGTACCCTGGTTTCCACTGTGCCGACAATAGCTCTCACACCTTACTATTGCATTTAATAAACATGAACCATTGTGATTAAAATTATGAAGTTGTGAGATTGACCAGAGTCTTGGTTGGTAGTTAGCCCAAATGTGCTGTCACATGGCAAGCTTTCAACATGCTCATAACTATATTTAGTTGATATCATGTACTTTTGTTTATGGATGCCTATCATAGTGCCAAATAAATGTGGAAACTAAGTAGGTTTAAGTAGTTTGTACAAATGGCTGGAGAGACACCTGGGCCGATAATCTAAGCCATGCTGCCATGGTGGAAATTTACTTACATGCTATGTGAACCTTCAGTGATGCACCTCATAATAAAAGGCTATATCAATAGTAAATAAAAAGGGTGTTGAGATTGTTCCTTATGTTTGTTTGTCTTGTCATTTTGACATGGCCTTGTTCCATGTCCTGGGACAAGAGGTACCCCAGTTGACCCTCTTGATGACGCTATTATACAATGACTTTTACTTGAACTTGCTTTGTATCCCAAGTTGAGTAACACCATGGTGTAGGTACTCGTATTCACGGGGCATGAGACTTTCAATCATTTCTTTGTCAAGCACACTAATCATATTTGCTTTCACTTTAAACTTTAACCATTCAAGATGTTATGATAATGAGAGCTTGACACCAATACCACATTGCAAACATTAACTTAAGTAGAAGTATTTGGAAGTTAGATGAAACTTGTTCATGTTTTACCTCTACTCATTTATATATCTTTCCAAAGTGTCCACTTTTTATATTCAGTTTTATAAGAGTACTCTATGACCATTATAGGATGTTTTTACTTTTCATTATGCATACATTTGGTCCATAGTACTTTCTTCTATGTTACACTTTGTGAATTATCATTGAACATCCTTGCATTGAGTAATTGATATCACTTTATAATCTATCTTGCATATTGCTGCTCCTTTAAAAGAATGAATTATTTGACTTTATGTAGCAATAATAATCATCTTTGATATCCATTGTTAGTCTTAAAATGCAAAGTCCATGTTGGTTTTATCACATTTATACTCGAGGACGAGTATAGGTTAAGCTTGGGGATGTTGATGCATGTAAAATGCATACATGAACTTTGCATTATATCACTTATATTTCAATCATATTTGCAATATAAGGGTTATATCATTGTTTTATAATGATTTTGGGAAGATTTCACAGTTTTCCTATTTTTCTGGAATTAACCCTGCACTGGCAGAAAACCCTATTTTCTATATTTTGATGTTTCAGGGACCCAAACGACGTCCAAATGACCTGAAAATTTACGAGCATCAGTTTTTGGAAGGAACAAAGCGTAGGGGCGAAGGATGCGAAAAAGTGGAAGCCCGAAGGCCAAAAGAGGGGGGCCCACATGGCCAGATTCCTTGGCCGCGTGGGACCCACCAACTTGGCCCTCATGGCTCCGCTGCCATCGATCTTTCTTCCAGAAGCTTCGTCTTGACCTAAAACCGACTATAAAAATAGCCCCCCGACGTTTTCCAGAAGAGGGCGCCACCGAAACACACAAACCACGAAACAGAGACCTAGAGCTGCAGATTGGAGGGGGAAAACTCCGGCGGGGCGCTGCCGGGGTGGTCTCCATCTCCCCCCAACGACATCTCCACCACCTCCATGATGAAGAGGGAGTAGTCTCCCTTGGGGCTGAGGGCTCATGCCGGTAGCTATGTGGTTTATCTCTCTCTCCCATGGTGTGATCTTTATGTGATCATGAGCTTTGTAATCTAGTTGAATCCATAAATGTTACTCTTCATTATCTTATGAATTATGCTACTCAAGTGGTTTTATTAATGTAATCTCCGGAGTCACCTTTGTCCCATGGTGCGAAGTTGACAGTGTGCGCACCGTGTGTGGCTCTTAGGCTAAAGATTACAAGAATACTTAGCATGAGTTATTATTTGTGTTGGATGTCTCTATGAAATTGTGGTGTTTGTCTAGTACTATCTTAGGGCGCTCAAGTTGACAGTGTGGGGTTCCCTAGATGTGGAATGTGACTTTAAGGTGTGCTTTTATAGCCCTATGCAATGGATTGGTGTTCGTTATCCAACCGGACGATAGTTCGGGGTAGCATAGTGAAGAGGAAATATTTATGTATTCAATTATATTATTATTGTTGAGAGTGTACACTAGTGAAAGTATGATCCCTAGGCCTTGTTTCCAAGCATTGATACACCGTTTTTAGTCACTTTTGTCACTTGTTTGCTTCCTGCCATTTTTATTACAGAATTACAAAATCACATTTTACCATCCATATCACTTGCATTTTACTATCTCTTCGCCGAACCAGTGCACCTATACAATTATCCATTGTATTAGGTGTGTTGGGGATACAAGAGACTTCTTGTATCTTAATTGCAGGGTTGCTTGAGAGAGGATACATTCAACCTCTACCTCTCGTGTATTCGATAAACCTTGGGTTACTCACTTAAGGGAAATTTGCTGCTGTCCTACAAACCTCTGCACTTGGAGGCCCAACAAGCCTACAAGAATAGAAGCGTGTAGTAGACATCACACGCGCCCGCTCCTTCTGAGATTCACGTGACTTCATAATAGAGCGGTCGTAGTCTGGTAGCACTTCCTCAGCCGTTGGTCGCCTCAGGTTTTCCAATGTTCTCTTCACTTTTGCCGGATCTATTTTCGGCTCTAGAGGGGGCTGTTTCGATGCTAACTGGCGTACCACATTTGCCTTTACTGATATCTCAAGTTCCTCTTGAGTCTTCTCGTAAGATAACTTGGTAGGACCAGTCTTCGCTTTCTTCTTTGAGGATTTACTCGGAGCTGTAGCACTAGCCGTCGGAGCGGCGCCGGCGGTGCTCTTCCGCTTTAGAACCCGTGGTTGAGGCGGCGGAGATGGCTCTTTCTGCTGAGGCGGCGGAGATGGCTCTTTCTGCTGAGGCCGCGGAGATGGCTCTTTCTGCTGAGGCGGCGGAGACGGCTGACGCGGCGGAGACGGATGAGGCGGCGGAGATAGTTGACGCGGCGGAGATGGCTGACACGGCGGAGACAGCGGAGGTGGCGGAGACGGATGAGGCGGCGGAGACGGTGGCCTTGGCTTCCAATTTGGAAGCACAATGTGTTCCTTCTGCCATAGAATAGTAGTTTTTCTGCCATCTCTCAGTGGAGTCTCCCCTTCACCTGTAGGGTAGTCAAGTTCCAGGTCCTCAAATCCCTTTGTAACTTCATCCACTACGACAATAGCATAGCCATATCGAATCGGAGAGGAATGGTAAGTTCCATTAGGTATAGGAGCTAAGACTACGCCGACCGCCACCTTCACGGTTAGGTTCATCAATGGAGCATGTAGCTCACAATTTTCCCACTCCGTGATATCATCCACGGGGTATCGACGAGCCGAGATATCTGGCCGAAAGAGCTCTGTGGAAGCCACGCTACTTTTCCGCTGAGATGGTTGATGACCCACAAGTGTAGGGGATCGCAACAGTCTTCGCGGGTAGTATGACCCTAATTTATTGATTCGACACAAGGGGAGCCAAAGAATATTTATAAGCCTTAGCAGTTGAGTTGTCAATTCAACCACACCTGAAAAGGATCTCTCTAGAAGCAATTTATCAGTAGTAACAGTAATTTGATGGCAGCAGTAGAACAGTAACAGCAGTAATAAAATAAAGGTAGCAATGGTGACAACAGAAATATTGATTGTAAACAGCAGGATTAAAAGCACCGTAGGCATAGGGACGGATAGATGGGCGTTGCATGAATAAGATAGCTCATGAAATAAACATAATTGGGCACAAAGCAAATAAATATAGCATCCAAGTATTAAACAATCATAGGCATGTATTCCTAATTTAGCCGTACGTGCTTGCAATAAGAACTTGCACGGCATCTTTTGTCCTGCCATCCGGTTTCAGCCGGGACAATTAAGGAACAAATGGCAATTAAGGTGTTTCTTTTAATAGAACACCGGAGCAAAGCATTAACACACAGTGAATACATGTAAACCTCGAGTTGCCAACCATTCCCATCGATGTCCCCGTTTCTGTCACTCGGGGTCTCCGGTTCCGGCTGACAAAAAGTGCATACAACTAGTAGATAGGACCCAAACATCAATTATATTCATGAAAACATAATGTGATCAGATCTAAAAACATGGCACTCAGCCCAAAGTGACAAGCATTAAGCATAACTAATTGTACGAACGATGATCAACACAAATAGAGGATACTAGGCATCATGCCCTAATAATTTGGCATCGAATTACATGAGCAATCTTATTCAATCCCTTCCATCCCCTTGCCTACAGCAGGGAACTACTCACACATGGAGAGAGACATCATGGATGGTTGATGGAGAGGCATTGGCGGTGACGATGGCGGTGATCTCCACTCTGGCAGGGTGCCGAAATAGCGATCCTGGACCCCGAATTTAGGTTTCGGGATGGCGGCGGAGTTCCGTATGGTTTTTGGGGAAAGTGGTCTCGCCTTCGATGTTTTTAGGTCAATCGTGACTTATATGCGAAGGAGGGCCAAGAGGCGACGCTCCAGGGGTAGGGGTGACCCCTGGCCGCGGCCTAGGACCCACCTGCGGGTGGGGCCCGCCCCTGCTCCTAGGGTGGCCCTCCTCCGGGTCCTCCTGGCTTCATGGCTTATTCTTCCCAAAAATACTTTTTCTAAATTTTCTGGAATTTTCCGCGAACTTTTCAATCCTGCACAAGAGAAAGACACCAAATGCAATTCTGCTGAAAACAGCGTCAGTTCGGGTTAGTTCCAAACAATTCATTAAAAATCAGAGGCAGAACAATAGCAAAGTGTTTCGAAAAGTAGATACGTTTGCGACGTATCGACTCCCCCAAGCTTAGCTTATTGCTTGTCCTCAAGCAATTCAGTTGACAAACTGGACGCGATGGAAGAAACTTTGACAAACACATTTGCGTCATTTAAAGCATAGAAGTTTAAACCATGATCAGTATTTTAATAAGCACACGAAAGAGGTTGCAAAAACAATAGAACTTAAGCAATCATGAAGACTCATGCAAAGCGCACAAAATGCTAACAAGTAATAATTTAGACATGTAACCAATAGCACCGATGCAATGCTTATAACAAGGTACGGTATAGTGATCTCTCGCTTGCCCCTTTTGTAGAGCAAAACATAAATGACGGGCACCTCTTGAGATATTAAACAGAGACTAGATGTAAAGTTTTCAGAAATGAGAGATTATCTCAAACATGCTCCAATCATTAAAACTTTGGGACAAAGCACATTATACTCAGAATGACAACAATGCTCTATAAGATGGTGCTCAAAGAAGGGTGACGACTCAACATAAATATAAAAGAAAGGCCCTTCGCAGAGGGAAGCAGGGATTAATCATGTGCTAGAGCTTTTCAAAGTTTAAATATGAGAGAAAAGATAGTTTTGAGTAGTGAATGTCTTTGTCAACGAATGGCAGTAATAAACTTAGCATAACCCGTATCAAGCAAGCTATAGACTTTCGAGAGCGGTTTCCATTAGGATTTTTTTTATTTTGAGCTGACACTCCTCCCCACCTTCTCTTTCACAAACCATGGCTAGCCGAATCCACGGGTGCCTGCCAACTTTCCACTAGTCATGGAGGAGTGTCTTTTTATTTTATTTTTTAGGCTTACGAGATTTGGCACCGGCTCTCTTGTGATTTAAATGAGCACAGATTCCATACTCATTGGGTGAATAAGAAAGAAGAACTTGCTTGATATAGGATATACTAAACTTATACCACTTCCTCATGAGCTAGCAACAGTGTCACAAAAAGGAATCTTTTGAATATTTTAAAGGTAGCACATGATAAATTTACTTGGAATGGCGGTGAAATACCATATATAGGAAGATATAGTGGACTCAAATGGAATACTTTGGCTTAAAGAATTTGGATGCACGGGTGGACATCACACCCGGTGCAAATGAAGGCTAGCAAAACGCTGAGGAGTGACCATCCGAGAGCACTACTATCATAATCATGCTTTGCGACAAAATTAATCAATGAATAGAGCATAAGAGTGATACTGCAATTCTAAGCACAATAACCGACAAGGCATAACATACTGTATTTTTAGTCTTTTAACATGTGTGAACATGTGCCAAGTCAATCCGAATAAATCTTTTGGAGGAGGATCTCACTTCACCATACCATGTTATAAACAACGCAAAACATGCTCATGTCTACATGACAAATTACCCACTCTTAACAAGTTGAGGCTAAGCATAAGAATTCATAAGGGCTAAGCAATATCATCTACACAACCTTCTATTATGGCAAACTAAAACACGAGCATGAGGATAAGCATCTGTACAAAAATGAAAGCAAATAGAGTTCATACCAAGTCCCCTCATCATAACTGTGTTGCCAAATATCATCATTATTGCATAGACACTTGCACATCCGAAAGATATGGAGATAATAAAAGTGTGCAAGTGCCGTCACAAATACGGGTTGAACTCTAAAACAATTGTACAAAATAAAGAAGAAGAGAAAATATTTTCGTGTTTTTCAAATAGTGAAAGGGAAAATGCAAAATCTAAAAGAGAAATCTTTTTGTTGTTTTCGATTTTGGAAGGAAGCAACTTAAAGCGAAGAAGAAAACACCCGAACAAGAAATGAAAGAAAATATTTTTGGTCTTTTTGATTATAAGAAAGAAAAAGCAAACAAAGAGAAAATCTTTTTGGGTTTTCAAGTAGTAAACGAAAAGAGCAACAAAAGCAACTGAGCAAACTGAAAAGAACAAAAAGAAAGCAAAAAGCAAACTAATGGATATACAAAGGAATGACGAACACACCAACATATAATAATTGAGTGAAATAAATAAAGAGATGTCGGTGAGAGATACGTACTCCCCCAAGCTTAAGCTTTTGGCCTAAGTGGGACTCATCAACCACGGTGGTGGCACGCCCCAGTTGGCGCCCGGCTGTGGCTACCACTGCAAGTCCTGTGGCTCCTCCTCAGGGACTAGTGATGCGAGGTATTCATCCAGCACCTCCTCGGGAAACGAGTATCCGTCCCTAGCAATAGTGTTAAACAAAACAGGAGCAGGTAATCTCACATAGCGAGGGTTATCCAAATCAAACCAAATAATAATCTATATTGCAAGTTCTCCAAAGTGGAATCAAAAGTGACAAAGTGATGAGATTTCATTGCAACAAGATTAAGCCTAATAACATCCAACTCTAAATCATCCTCTCTAGGAGGAAGGATGGCAGTACCAAGCATGATTGAGGCAATAATACCTCCATAAATAGTCCCTCTAACCTTATTAGTGCTAAGACGACGAGCAATAAGAGTGCCAATGTTATAAGTCTCATCACGATTAATTGCAGCAACAAGAATAGCAAGATCAGGACTAGACATGTTACTCGTGTTGTCCCGGGGAAGAACACAACGAGCTATGACATAGCCCAAATACCTCACAGCTGGAAACTGAATGCTCCCAAATTTTGCACGTGTAGAATCCCTCCAGTCATCATGACAAATGCCGGCATAGAGCTCCTTGAGGTGCTGGGGCTGCGTGTTCATCTTGCATGTGAGCCCCGTGTTCCTCACACCCAGAGCACTGCAAAACTCAGACAAAGGCATTCTCCAAGGTTGTTCATATAGCATGAACTCCACACTTGGGTGATATCGATCATCAATGAAATTAAAGCTTTGCACAAAGATATTAGTGAGCTTAAGATATTGGGGCCTCTCCACTAATACAATATTCATCAAACATGCATTAGTAACAAGGCTAGTAAATTCATCGCGTATACCTGCGGCTTGTAGAAATTCATAACATGGGTATACCGATGAACGCACGTCCGGCTCTCGGGCAAGCACAATAACACCAAGTGGCTCCAAATTTTCATTGTACGAGGGCCTCATTGGTGTGTTAGAACTTGAGCCTCTCGTTTCTCGACGAGAAGAGGGCTCCTTCTTCTCAAAAATCCCACCTAAATTGAACTTAGGCATATTCTTCCTTCTCTGATTTTTTAACAAACCTCATAAAACTTGAAAATAAAATATAGGAAGTGCATTAAACTACTCTCATAACTTAATACCAACTAATACATGCATCAAAACCATCTAACAAATTGCAAATCAAGCATGCAAGTTCATATCAAAGGTCACCTACAGTAGCAAAATACTCAACTTACACAAAACCATTCAAGATTCTAATTGGAGGGGTGAAGAAGTCACATACCGGAGAAGATTTGCACCAAATCTCAGCAAGAATGATGGCTGAGCAAGGAGATCAAAAATTCCAGCACCAAAGAGCAAGAACTCAGGTTTCAACAATGGGGAAGTGTTTTTCGAGTGAGAGAGAGAGAGAGTGGGAGGAGACTCACCTGGTGCGGCCCTCCATAGGACAGGGGCGGCCCCTGGCCGCGGCCAGGTCCTCACCTACGGGTGGGACCCGCCTCTGCCCCTGGGGGGTCCCCTAGGTCAGCCCCAACCACTTCTTTGGCTCTTTGGAAAAATAAAAATTTACGCCATTTTTTCTGGAATTTTTCGACAACTTTTACCAAGGGACTTAAATGAGATTAGAATAAGCTAATAAAACAAGATATTGATATTTAAAAGGGATAAACTAAATAAGAAATAAAAATTATAGAAAAGTAAAAGATAAATAACATAGGAAAAACTAATGGTTATTAAAGTCTTTATGTTGTTAAAATTGATTTGTTAGCAAGGTTGATCAAGTCTTGCTACCACACAAAATTTATTTGACATAAAGAATTCAATTTCCAAAAGACAATTATGTTACCTCATATTGTATAGCAATTGTCCCAATCATGAGAGTTTCATATTTTCTATGATGTATAATAATAGGACAATCAAAAGCTCCAACCTTGATGGCTTCAATATTTTCAATGAAATTCAAACCAATTTTAGTATCAATCTTCTTTGGGAAATATACCGTGTGCTCGTTATCATCAACATGAAAAGAAACTTTCCCTTTATTGCAATCAATAATAGCCCCTGCAGTATTAAGAAAAGGTCTTCCAAGAATAATAGACATATTCTCATCTTCAGGCATTTCCAACACCACAAAATCAGTTAGGATTAAACAATTAGCAACTTTAACAGGAACATTCTCACAGATACCAATAGGCACAATAGTAGATTTATCAGCCATTTGTAGAGAAATATCAGTAGGAATAAGCTTGTCTAAATAAAGTCTCTTATAAAGAGAGAAAGGCATAACACTAACTCCTGCACCAAGATCACATAAAGCAGTTCTAACATAATTATTTTTAACCTCCTCTTTAGTTTTCTGAGATTTAGATGGAAAAGGCATGGGATTTTGCACCCATGGCTCTCTTTCCCTACCATGCTCTTTAGTAACAGGAGGTGCATTCTCTTCCTCCTGTTCTTCGGGTTTATTAATATCATTCTCATGCTCATTACCACTTTCAGTTTCAGCATCAGAAATAGAAACATCATTAGGATTATTAACCACGGGTTCTTTATCAAGTTCCATATTACTAGTTTCTCCTAATTCTTTATGTTTCTTCTTTTTCTTTTTCCTTTTAGGAGAGCTAGCAATATTATTTTCAGCCAATTGAGACTCTTGTTCAATTCTTTTAGGATGTCCTTCAGGATAAAGAGGATCTTGAGTAGTCATGCCACCTCTAGTTAAAACACCACAAGCTTGTTTATCACTTTGTATAGGAATACCAGCAAGTAAATCTTTTTGTACTTTAGTAATTTGTTCAAGTTGAGTTTGAACCATGTGAAAATGCTTAACAAGTCCTTTAACATCATTAGCAGTTTTCTCCAAGATAGAATGCAAATTTTTAATAACCAGAGTGTTATCATTTAATTGTTCTTGAACTTGCATATTAAAATGAGTTTGTTTAACAATAAAGTTATCAAATTCATCCAAACACTGACTAGGAGGCTTGCTATAAGGAATATCATTGACAGTAAAATCATAAAGAGAATGTACCTCTACCATAGGTGGGTGAGTGGTAGGCTCACATAAAGTTTCAATTGGAGGTAAATTCTTCACATCTTCAGCTCTAATACCTTTTTTCCTTAATAGATTTCTTGGCTTCTTGCATATCTTCTGGGTTTAAGAAGAGCACTCCCCTTTTCCTCAGAGTTGGTAACGGAAGAGGCTCAGGAATACTCCATTCATCATGATTTTGGGCTATCTTAGCCATTAGTTCTTCAGCTTCAGCTACAGTCCTTTTCCTGAAAACACAACCAGCGCATCTATCTAGGTATGTCCTAGATTCAACAGTTAGTCTATTATAAAATATATCAAAAAGTTCATTCTTCGGTATATCATGCCCTGGCCGAGCCCTGAGCAATGAGCCAAATCTCCCCCAAGCTTTAGGGAGGTGCTCATCCTCCAGTTGTCTGAAATTAAAAATTCTCTACAAAGCCTCATGCTGCATGTGAGCGGGAAAATATTTTGCAAAGAAAACATCAAGCAATTCATGAGGACTTTTAATGGAACTATAAGGTAAAGCATTATACCACACTTTAGCATCACCCTTTAATGAAAAAGGAAACAACTTTACTTAATAGTAACGATGTATCTTCTTGTCATCAGAAAATAAAAAGCTAAGAGAAGCTAATTTATTCATGTGTTCTATAGCATCATCATTCTCAGTTCCACAAAAAGGATCAGATTCAACATTAGATATATGTGAAAGATCAACAGAGAAATAAAAATCATCATCTTTAATGCATATAGGAGAAGTAGCAAACTCAGGATTAGGTGTGAAATGATTTTTAACAGCATGTTTTTCAAGCAATTTCCTCAAAGCATCAGGATCTTTTGAAGCTTCACAATCCATATATTGTCTAATAAACTCATCATTAACATCAATATAAGAATCATCAGGATACCTACTCTCATAATTATATAATTCAGGAGAGCTAGCAGGTGTAATAAGACTTTCATCAGGAATTGTAATTTCCTTAGACTTAGCAACAAGAGCATCCAGAAAAGGACCTAAATAACCAGAATCATCAAGCATATTAGAAGCATCATAAAATTCATCAGAAATAGTAGCAGACCCAGAAAGTGACGCATCAACAGTAGGACGAGTGTTTGTAGGTGGTGTAACAAGTTGATTTAAAACAGTAGGTGAATCAAGAGTAGCTTTAGAGTTCAGAGCAGTACCTTTCCTTGTGGTGGAAGGTAGTATCGGAAACTTAGGATCACGCTTATCTTTCATGATGAAGAATAAATTACGGTAGACAGAAAAACTCCCAGGTGAACTTATAAATAGAGCTATGTTCCCCGGCAACGGCACTAGAAAATAGTCTTGATGACCCACAAGTGTAGGGGATCGCAACAGTCTTCGCGGGTAGTATGACCCTAATTTATTGATTTGACACAAGGGGAGCCAAAGAATATTTATAAGCCTTAGCAGTTGAGTTGTCAATTCAACCACACCTGAAAAGGATCTCTCTGGAAGCAATTTATCAGTAGTAACAGTAATTTGATGGCAGCAGTAGAACAGTAACAGCAGTAATAAAATAAAGGTAGCAATGGTGACAGCAGAAATATTGATTGTAAACAGCAGGATTAAAAGCACCATAGGCATAGGGACGGATAGACGGGCGTTGCATGAATAAGATAGCTCATGAAATAAACTTAACTGGGCGCAAAGCAAATAAATATAGCATCCAAGTATTAAACAATTATAGGCATGTATTCCTAATTTAGCCGTACGTGCTTGCAATGAGAACTTGCACAACATCTTTTGTCCTGCCATTCGGTTTCAGCCTGGCCAATTAAGGAACAAATGGCAATTAAGGTGTTCCTTTTAATAGAACACTGGAGCAAAGCATTAACACACAGTGAATACATGTAACCCTCGAGTTACCAACCATTCCCATCGATGTCCCCGTTTCTGTCACTCAGGGTCTCCGGTTCCGATTGACAACAAGTGCATACAACTAGTAGATAGGACCCAAACATCAATTATATTCATGAAAACATAATGTGATCAGATCTGAAAACATGGCACTCGGGCCCAAAGTGACAAGCATTAAGCATAACTAATTGTACCAACGATGATCAACACAAATAGAGGATACTAGGCATCATGCCCTAACAATTTGGCATCGAATTACAGAAGCAATCTTATTCAATCCCTTCCATCCCCTTGCCTACAGCAGGGAACTACTCACACATGGAGAGAGACATCATGGATGGTTGATGGAGAGGCGTTGGCGGTGACGATGGCGGTGATCTCCACTCCGGCAGGGTGCCGGAATAGCGATCCTGGACCCCGAATTTAGGTTTCGGGATGGCGGCGGAGCTCCGTATGGTTTCTGGGGAAAGTGGTCTCGCCATCGACGTCTTTAGGTCAATCGTGACTTATATGCAAAGGAGGGCCGAGAGGCGACACTCCAGAGGCAGGGGTGACCCCTGGCCGCGGCCTAGGGCCCACCCGCGGGTGCGGCCCGCCCCTGCTCCTGGGGTGGCCCCCCTCCGGGTCCTCCTGGCTTCGTGGCTTATTCTTCCCAAAAAAACTTTTTCCAATTTTTCTGGAATTTTCTGCGAACTTTTCAATCCTGCACAAGAGAAAGACACCAAATGCAATTATGTTGAAAACAGCGTCAGTTCGGGTTAGTTCCAAACAATTCATTAAAAATAAGAGGCAAAACAATAGAAAAGTGTTTGGAAAAGTAGATATGTTTGCGGCGTATCAATGGTGGTCTGCTATTTTCCAATACAGGATCTTCGTGCCGCTGAGATTGGCCGGTAGCTTGCTGGCTGGTAAGTGCCTCTAGTATCTCTTGCTGCCTCGTTAGTTTTTCTCCGATCTGCTTCAGCCGGTCTGCCTCCTCTTTCTTTTTCCTCCCTCGGCTTCTACAAGTGTCACTGCAGTCGGGAAACCCATACTTCCACGGAACGGAGCCTTCCGTGCCTCGTGTTCATCCACTGTGTTCTGGATTCCCGAGGGCGCGTGTTAGCTCATCGTTCTCTCTGTCTGGATGGAACTTCCCGTCGTCTACCTCCTTCATTATCTTTTGAAGTTCAGTGAGGGGGTTGCAAGTTGTGCTTTTGTAAAAATGCACTTCCCTGTTTCTGGGTGCAACTTACCCCCATGCCCGTCGAACCAAAGCTTTGCCCGTTCAGCCCACTCCTGCGTCTTAGGAATTATCCCTTTTTCAAGCAGGTCATTCTCATCATTCTCCAACTTAGGCTTGGTAGCCCTGTAGCTACCTGACCCCATGCTATGGTGATATTCTTTCTTTGCAGCATTTTTCTTATTTATTGCTGACCTTTTCTTAGCCTCCTCCGATTTCTTGTACTTGACAAATTCGTCCCAGTGATCTTTTAGCTTCTCATATGCTCCGGTGAATTCCAGAGTATTTCCTTTCTAGACATAATCCCTGTTCAATCTTTTCTTCCAGTTGATAAATTGTTCGGCCATCTTCTTAAGTGTCCACTCCTTGACCTTTTCCTCTATGGGATCCTTGATATTTTCATCCCCCTCTAACGGATGAGCGTCGTCCTCTTCATTTTGACGAGGTAGCGTGAAATTAGCCATGAGCGTCTTCCAAAGATTATCTTCGACTCTATCGTCGACAAAACTAGCAGCTGAGCGTCGTCCATCCGTCTTTGGCTTATTCCATTCTTGAACGGTGATCGGGATGCTATCCCTAACAACAACTCTGCATTGACTTATAAATACTGTGGCATGCGTCACGGGAAGACTCGGTCTGCCATCTTCAGCGATGGCTTCGATCTTGTACCTTTCTTCTTTGTCCAACCTTTTGGCTGGGCCTCGTTTGCTGTCAGAAGATTTGCTCGATCCGGAGGGCTAAAAGAAGAAAGAGCGTTAATATATGTATATACAAATCAAATAATGCATTTAGTCAACATAGGGTTAGTTAATATACCGGAGTCGTTCAAAAAGCTCGAGGCGATATCGACGTCATCATCACCGCGGATCATCTCCTCCAATATGTTTTCCTGATCTTCACCTCTGCCGCGATCCATAGTTTCTGCAAAGACAATTGACTTGTGGTTAAAAATTGTAACATTCTAAAAACTCTAACTAAAAATTAAACATGAGCAAACCTAAAAATTCTAACATAAATGGCAAAAACATGAGTAACCTAGCTAATAAAATTAACCTAAGTAATAAAATTAATAAATATTGCTAACAAAATTAACCTAGCTAATAAATTAACCTAGCTAATTAACCTGACTAGTAAATTGCTAACAAATATTGCTAACAAAATTAACCTAGCTAACAAAATTAACCTACCTAAGAAAAATTGCTAACAAAAAATGCTAATAAATCTAACTAGTAAATCTAACTAATTAACCTAACTAGTAAATCTAACTAATTAACCTAACTAGTAAATCTAGCTAATTAACCTAACTAGTAAAATGGCAAAGAGTTAGTGTTTAACCTAGCTAACAACACTAACCTACCTATTAAAATTGCTAACAAAATTAACCTAGCTAACTAATTAACCTAGCTAAATAAAATTGCTAACAAAATAAAATTGCTAAGAGGAGGAGATTCAGATGGTGATCTACCTGCTGGCGGCGGCGGAGAGGAGCACCTGCTGGCGCAACGGAGGAGCACTGCGGCGTCGAGGGCGGCCGGTGGAGGAATTCGATCGAGGAGGCCGAGCCCGAGGCGGAGACGTCGAGGGCGGTGGAGGAGGGTGGCGTCGAGGGCGGCGTCGACGGCTGCGCGCGGCGGATTTTGGCAGCCTGCCGACGTCGGGTTTGTTTGCGCTCCTGGTACTTAGCGAGATCGAGAATGAGAGGGAGTGGGGGAGGCAGAGGGCAGTTATAGTATAGGGCTTTAGTCCCGGTTCGTGGCTGGAACCAGAACTAAAGACCCTTTCGTCCCGGTTGGTGGCTCCAACCGGGACGAAAGGTGACCCTTTAGTCCCGGTTCCAGCCACGAACCGGGACTAAAGGTGTTTTAAGGTGGCACCGAAAAGGCGCGCGCCAAAACCACCTTTAGTCCCGGTTCCATCCACGAACCGGGACTAAAGGTGCTTTTGGAAATTAAATTTTGGGCGCGAAGGCCACAGTTTAGTTTGTTTTTTGAAAAATGTAATAAACTTATAAATTCAATATATTTTGATCTGTTTATCAGAAAAATGCAAGTAACATATCAAATTGTTCATAAAAATGTAATCTATCTATTTATAACAAATTCATTTTTGTTTGAGATTTGAGGTGAATTCATTTAATTACAAACTTTATAATTTGAACTCCATTAAGTTATTAAAATTATAAATTCAATATCTTTTGATCTGTTTATCAGAAAAATGCAATTAAAATATCAAATTGTTGATAAAAATATAATCTATCTATTTATAACAAATTCATTTTTGTTTGAGATTTGAGGTAAATTCATTTAATTACAAAATTTGGAATTTGAACTCCATTAAGTCATTAAACATATATATATTTTCTATTTCAATTTTCTACCCCTTTTTTATGCCGGTACCGGGTGCAGTATGCCCAATCAGGAAGAAGCACACGGATCGTGTGTTTCCTTCGAACGCTTGTGAGCCGTTGGATCAGCGGTGTGTTTCTGTCGAGCGCTTGTGAGCCGGTTGATCTCAAGCAGAAGATAAGGCACACATATCAACGCTCTTTTAGTCCCGGTTCCAACTACCAACTGGGACTAAAGGTGAAGAATTGCCCTGATCTTTTATCTACAAATACCCACCATGAGGAGGAGATGAAGAACAACAGAGCACGACAACAACAGAAACAGAAGACAGAGGATTCCTCTATGCACGAGCTTCTCGAAGATGTCGTTGGGCAGTGACCTATGACATCTTCGAGGGGCTCGGCATAGAAGCGTTCTCTCAGTGCAAAGAGGGTTCATACTGTAGTCAAGCTAGCCAGAAAGCGAAGACAGAGGACTCCTCTATGCACGAGCTTCTCGAAGATTTCGTTGGGCAGTGACCTATGACATCTTCGAGGGGCTTGGCATAGAAACGTTCTCTCAGTGCTAAGAGGGTTCATACTGTAGTCAAGCTAGCCGGAAAGCGAAGACAGAGGACTCCTCTATGCACGAGCTTCTCGAAGATGTCATTGGGCAGTGACCTATGACATCTTCGAGGGGCTCGGCATAGAAGCGTTCTCTCAGTGTTAAGAGGGTTCATACTGTAGTCAAGCTAGTCCGGAAGGCAAAGACAGAAGGCATCTCTATGTCAACAAAATAAGATACACATGTGTGCCAAGTTTGAGAACACTCATACATAAATATTTAATATATTATTACACATAACCAACATCCCCATCTAGTGTATGTCCCTTGCTTATGATCGCGCCGGCCGTAACCATGGAGCATCTTCATCATTTAACACGATGCTTGGGTCAATGTTCACCGTGAAGGGCGGAATTTCATCAAAGTTATGATAATCTTCTGACATTTCTGTCTTGTCCTCCCCTCCCACGATGTTTCTTTTCCCTGAAAGAACTATGTGACACTTTGGCTCATCGGATGATTTATTCGTTTACTTATTTTTTCTTTTTCTCAGTTTGGTAGACACGTCCTTCACATAGAAAACCTGAGCCACATCATTGGCTAGGACAAATGGTTCGTCTCTGTAACCAAGATTGTTGAGATCCACTGTTGTCATTCCGTACGGCTTCTCTACCTGAACCCCGACTACATTCAGCTTGACCCATTTGCACCGAAACAAAGGGGCCTTAAAAGAAGGTCCATAGTCAAGTTCCCATATCTCCTCTATGTAACCATAATATGTGTCCTTTTGACCATTGTTGTTTGTTGCATCAAAGCGGACACCACTATTTTGGTTGGTCCTCTTTTTATCTTGGG
The DNA here is from genome assembly GCA_012064385.1 of Puccinellia tenuiflora. Taxonomy (NCBI): domain Eukaryota; kingdom Viridiplantae; phylum Streptophyta; class Magnoliopsida; order Poales; family Poaceae; genus Puccinellia; species Puccinellia tenuiflora. The sequence continues at coordinate 203,665 of QRDG01000579.1, read as the reverse complement.
CGATCGTATAAAATGTATTCCCATTTATCTCCTACCCTTGGAAAGTCAATACAGTCGAAGATGGTGACCTGCCAACAAGGACAGCTGATCTCCAACAATGTTGTTATTCATGAGATGTGTTCGCAACCAACCGCCGAAAGTCTCAATGTGTTCATGTGTAACCCAGGTGTCAGACTGTCCCAGGTGTTGGGACCGTACTATATTCATGTGTTCCTCGATATACGGAGCCACCAAGGTAGAACTCTGTAGAACTGTGTAGTGTGCTTGAGTTAAAGAATGCCCGTCCCTACATATTTTTGCTTTCTTTCCTAGTGTGCCTTTTTCCACTCAGTCTCCCCTCATGCCGTGATTGTGGAGCACCAATCGGCTTAAGGTTAGGAATAAAGTCAACAGAGAACTCAATGACCTCCTCTGTTCCATAGGCCTTGGAGATGCTTCCTTCTAGCCTAGCACGGCTATGGACATATTTCTTTAAAACTCCCATTAACCTCTCAATGGGGAACATTGTCGTGGTATTGTCGAATCTAGCCGCGGCAGGGGTGCCATCGAGCTAGGTAGAGAGAGGGGTTTAGGAGACGTGGGGTATTCCGGCGACGGGATGACAAAGGGTTTACCCAGCTTCGGATCTCGCAACGGTGGCGAAACCCTACGTGCTGCTATAATTCACTATAAGGCAATATACGCCGATTACAATGAAAGGTGTCTAGAGCTTCTGAAAGTATGCCCTAAGGCGTCCCGTAGGCCGGCTTATAAAGGCGTCCAGACCTAGGGCTTACAGGAGGAAACCTAACCAACTAAGTCACAGAGTTCTACTCTAATCCGGCTTGGGCTCCGCCTTGTGGGCTAAGTCATCCTCAGTGCGGGCCGGCTTCTGGAACCTTCTCTTAGCCGGATGGGCCTCCTGCGCTTCATCGTACTGGGCCGCCCGGTAAGCCGGAATTCGGCTTACCACCACTATGGGCCACCCTGGTACGCTGGCTTTAGTCTCCTTCGTGAAGGTACCTGTTCGGCATAACCCCAAAAGTAGCCCCCGGAAAGCTTCAAGTACTTTAGCGGTTGGCTTCAGTTTTCCGACAAAGTGTTGTCCGGGAAATTCATCATCCGTCTTTAGTCTTGGAGCATTCCCAGAAACCTGCAATCATGCCGAATAGCTTTGTCGATTTCAGGGTGCCGGCTCTTCATGTCGAAAAGCACTTGAGCGCGTATTGACACGCGTCTGGCGATCTGACGGATGTGTCAGACCCGACAGTGTGAGTGGAGTGGCATCTTTAAATGCGGGGCTAGTTTCTGTTTTTCCCGCGCTGGAACCGAGGCGTCGGAGGGAAGGAACTTCTCCAACGGTCTGATTCCATGACGCGTGGCGGAAATCTCGGCTCGGAGCCGTTGCACAAATCTCGGCGCGTCCGCTATAAAAGCTAGCCGCCTCGTCTTCGTCACTGCCTCCGCACCATTTGCAACCCTAGCATCCATCTCCAGATCTCACTTCTGCCCGAGCTTGAGTTCTTCCATCTCCTCCGTGCTCCATGGCATCCAGCGCACCGAGCTCTCCTGTGGTCGATGCTACGCCTCTTGATTCGGCACCGCCGATGGGAGGTGCGGCTTCCGCAACCACCGCCGTCGGCTCCGTGCCATCTGCCGCTCCCGCTGCTTCTTCCCCTGCTCCGGCGGACCCCTCCTCCGCCGCAATCTCTGGGCGCGATGAAGTTACCCTAGCCAAAGTTGCAGCCGAGGCTGCGGCTACAGTTGCTCCGGCTTCCGCAGCTGCCGCTGATACGGCCGAAGAAAATCGGGCCACTGAGGAAGAAGAAGAGGAGGAAGCTAGCGACGGTGAAGGCGCCGCCAACAACCCGACCCACAACTGGGGTTGCTCGGTGGTGGATGACGTCGAGCTGACGGGAATGATGGCCGATGGGGCCATTCTTCCGTCTTCAGAATCGGTGCCGACTTGGCGATCCGCCTTTGGCGACCCTTCTCCTACTCCAATCAAGGATGAACGGGTACTTCTTTCTTCTCACATCATTAGGGGGTTCTCTTTGCCGCCTTCGGCTTTCTTGATCGAGATACTAGACCATAATGGTCTCCAGCTTCATAACATCACCCCCAATAGCCTCCTCTACATATCCGGCTTTGTAGCGCTGTTCGAAGGCTATTTAGGATTAGCTCCTAGGTTAGACTTCTTTCAATACTGCTTCGGAGTCAAGAGGCAGAGAGTTCAGAAAGAACTGCTGGTTGCCGGCTCGATCAGCTTCAATTGCCGCCGGGATATAGATTGGTACCCTCAAGTGCCAATCGTGGATTCGCCTAAGGGGTGGGCGTCCACCTTCTTCTATTGCAAGGATGTAGCACCTCCAAACAGGCTGCAGGGTCTTGCTCCTTTTAAAGATAGGGCCGCAACAGAACTCCCTTCATGGAAGAAGAAGCTGGCAGCAAGAATGCCGGCAGAGCTTGCCGCCATCAAGGCTAGGATCACAGAGGTAACCTCCGGCACCCCTCCCACTACTAGGGAAAAGGCTACCCGTGGCGCACCAAATAAGGCTACCCGTGGCGCAGGGGCCTGCGCCACGGATTGCCACGCCACGGGTAACCAAACTTACCCGTGGCGCAGGCACAGATGTGTGCCACGAGTATTTCCCATGGCGCACATGTCTATCCTGCGCCACGGCTAAGGGGAAGTATCCGTGGCGCACCGCTTACTCATGCGCCACGGCTAGGGTGCGCCACGGCTACCTTCTGTCATGCGCCACGGCTAAGTTTTTCTGTATTTTTTATATACAGAAAATACGGTATTTATATAGTTATTTATACAAACAGTTGTTAATACAGATATATCACATTACAGGAAATTCATATTCCAATATTATATAGAGAGAAATATTTGATAAACCAGTACAAATACACAATTTCCAATCATAGTTCATCGATCATATTATTACACAAAGTTGATCACAATCACAGTTCATCGATCATATTATTACATATCCAGTAGCTAATACATGAAGCTTAGCTAATTTCAACATGAACCTTCTGATTCATCGAACTGTACTGAGTCGACGGCGGCGCTACGCATCCAAAGAGAAGGAACCCTCACAGGGTCATAACTCACGTGAGCAGGAACCCTCTGAAGAAACGACCACCTACCGTCATACTGCCTAACCAGCAGATACATGTATCGACGGACGTGCTCGTCCTCCTCCCTAATACGGCGACATACCTCCTCCTCGGGGGCCGGCTCCCTCTGCACCGAGCGTGGCCCACGCGACTGCCACCACAGAAGATCAGGGTCGACGACGTCACCCGGATTCCTCACCAAGCTGCGCGTCCCGGAAGGTAGCACCTCCCAGTGCCAGCCCGGTGGAGCCCAGTCCCGCACATCGCCCCTCTGGTCCAACATGGACATCGTCACCGAGAACACCTAAGTAAAAAATGCTTAAGTCAAAATTTTGTTACAAAAGTAATATTAAAATTTACGAAATGCGAGAAGTTAACAATGGAAAGCCTCATATATCATTGCCGTGCAAAACAAGGCAAAAAGAGTGTGTACAAGACCATGTATTAATACAAACACTCCAATTGTATATACTACAAGGCATTGTACACACTCTCCTTGCCTTTACCATGGCATAGTTTAAATCATCGGCTTTGTCAATTCATAGAGAAGAAACAAAATGATTTGAGTTTATGCCTCATACTTAGATTGGACACACATTGATCAGGAACGGGGCAAGCGGACCAAGTAAGAGTATGCACAAGATGTTTATTTGTGCATATCACAAGGTCCGCTAGCACCTCCCTGAATCACATAGTGTGACACAACATTTTAATCATCGGCATTCAGAAAGAGAGAAAAAACAAAATGATTTCGGATTTGCGCCTCATACTTAGGTCGGACACACAAGTAGACCTGCAGGATCCTCGGCAATTCATTATTGTGTCACCCAAATCCAGTGGCTGGATTCAACCTACCTGAGGGCTTGTGTTTCCAACAGCATCGTTGTATTGTCTTTATTCACCGACCTACAGGAGGTGGATCCAATGGCTGGCCGGTGAACAAAGACAACACAATAATGCCAGGGAACATGCCAGCAGGTAGGCTAAATCCAGCCATTGGGTTCGGTGACAAAGGTAGACGCTCGTTGTGTGCCGTTCGCTGCAGGGAGGCTAAAATGCCTAGTGTCACAACATTTTAATCATCGGCTTAGAAGAAAAAAACAAAACAAAATAAAAATGACTTAGATTTTGCGCCTCATACTTAGGTCGGACACTCAAGTAGACCTGCAGGATCTTGTGAGCCAAGTATGATGCACAAGACTTGGTACTTGTGCATATCACAAGGCTCACAAGACCTGCAGGCCTACAACTTAGTGCCACAACATTTTAATCATCGGCATTCAGAAAGAGAGAAAAAACAAAATGATTTCGGATTTGCGCCTCATACTTAGGTCGGACACTCAAGTAGACCTGCAGGATCTTGTGAGCCAAGTATGATGCACAAGACTTGGTACTTGTGCATATCACAAGGCTCACAAGACCTGCAGGCCTACAACTTAGTGCCACAACATTTTAATCATCGGCTTTCGAAGAAACAGACAAAACAAAATAAAAATGACTTAGATTTTGCGCCTCATACTTAGGTCGGACACACAATTATTAGTAGCCCTGAAGGATCGGCCGAGCCAAGTAGGATGCACAAGACTTGTACTTGTGCATATCACAAGGCTCGGCAGACCTTCAGGGTTACCACATAGTGCCACAACATTTTTAATCATCGGCATTCGGAAAGAGAAAGAAAAAACAAAATGATTTCGGATTTGTGCCTCATACATATTTAAATTGGACACACATTTCAGAGACGGAGCAAGTGAACCAAGTAGGATGCACAAAATATTTATTTGTATATATCACAAGGTTCACTAGCTCCTCCCTGAATCATACAGTGTCACAACATTTTAATCATCGGCTTAGAAGAAAAAGACAAAACAAAATAAAAATGACTTAGATTTTGCGCCTCATACTTAGGTCGGACACACAAGTAGACCTGCAGGATCTGGTGAGCCAAGTATGATGCACAAAACTTGGTACTTGTGCATATCACAAGGCTCACCAGACCTGCAGGCCTACAACCTAGTGCCACAACATTTTAATCATCGGCTTTCGGCTAAAGCAGAACAAGCATTTCCCAACTTTCCTCAAATTCAACTACTGCGATCCGGGGAAGAAGAACTGGCATGACCGCACACAGCTGCTCCTCCCAGTCAAACACTAACCCAACTATGCAAACACCACATATTAGCATCTACAATTAGAGAGTCTCCGGCGATCAACACCGAATGCAGCAATTGGGGGAACAATCAGCGTGAATGCACACTGTTCGTCCTCCCAATCAGCAGCACCAATCCAACCCACACAAACAAAGTTGCTTCCCAACTAACACGCGGTTTCGTCAACGATCTGACCCTCGGAGCTCACAAATCAAACACCGGGAGCTGATCCCTAGCTAGTCCCCCCGCACACATCTGCTCGGAGCTCCGGGGCAGTTGTCTGCCGCGCTCGCACGGCCGAATCAACCGGGAAGCAGAGTGAGCTACAGCTTATTAATTATGGCGCAGGGGGTGGGGGGAGGCGTGTGTGGCAGACGTGCTCACCTTCTTCTCGTAGGGGAACGGGTGCTCGCTGGGGAGCTCCTCGACGGCGTCGGGCTGCGCTGCCGTGGAAGTCTGGTGCGGGCCGCTGCGGATGCGCGGCGCTAGGGACACCGCAGAGGCCGGGTAGAGGCCACCGCAGCCTCGGCGTCGGGAGGGCCGGCGGCGGCGACGGGAAGAGGCGGCGGAGCAGCGAGGAGGGTCGGGGTAGATGGTGAGGAGGGGGGAGCGGGAGCGGGAGAGGAAGCGGGAGTGGGCCGTGGCGGCCGCAGCGTTGAGGCCGACGGTGTGGTCCGCCCGCGTCGATCTAGGGTTCAGACGGACGAGGGCAGAGAGGAGGCGGGGATCGATGTGACGCAGCGGCGGTTCACCAGCGCGGCCGGACCCAAGGGAGGAGACGGAATCAGCGGGGAGGAGAAGGAGAAGGCGCGGTGGTGGAGCAAGGAGAGAGGGGATCGAGCTGGTCGCGGCCGGCAGATACAGAGGACGGCGGCGGGGTAGGAAGGAGAGGAGGGTGAGCGGGGTCGACCGGGGGAGGCAGCGGCCGGGCCAGAGCTGGCCGGTGGGAGGCGAGGTGGAGCTGGAGGCGTCGGGCGCGGGATGGGGAAAGGAGAAGGTGCGGGTGAGGAAGAAAAGAGAGAAGAGAGAGGATAAAGAAGAAATGGTCCAGGGACCTAAAAGAAATTCCTGTCCAGGGGAGGCTCTTATTTCCCCGTACATCAACTTACCCGTGGCGCAGTGTATTATGGTGCGCCACGGCTACGCTGCTACCCGTGGCGCACATGTTTGTCCCGCGCCACGCCTAAGTACGCGCAGGCCGGCCGGCCAGGGCCCATCTTAGCCGTGGCGCAGTTATTAGAATGCTGCGCCACGGCTAAGTTGGAATCAGTGGCGCAGGCCCGGACGGTGCGCCACGCATACTTAGCCGTGGCGCACTATTCTGCTGGTGCGCCACGGACAAGTGGCTTACCTATAAGCCTTTTCCTAGTAGTGTCCCCTAACTAGGGAGGGCACAATAATTTGCTGGATGAAGAGGCGGATCCAGCCCCTCCAACACCATGCTCGGCTTTTATGCGAGTACACGGGCGACTCTGATCCCATGCGGATCAGTAAATAGGACCTGGAGCAAAGCCACTTTGAGGCTCTCTTCAACAAGCTTATCAAGGCCCAGCTTGGCGAAGGCCGGCAATATGAAGAATCATTGCCGATGTATACGGCAACCAACCCTCCCCCAAAGGTACTTTGTCGAACCAAAGTTCAATTCTTTGATTGACTCGGGTTTGCTTTTGTCGGACTAACATTCAATATGTCAGATTCCTGGAGTTTCCACCGCTCGTCCTGCCGGCAAACCATCATCCAGCAAGGCGCCCACGCGGCCCATCTCCTTTTCTTCGGCTACCGCAGAGAGCCGGAAGAGGAAAAGCCAGTCCACCACGATTGGCATTAAGTCGTCTGAAGATGACGATGCTCTCGCTGGGCTCAACATCCCCAGTAAGAAGTAAGTCGGCTTAAAACATCTCTTCTTTGCTCTACAATATTGTCGGATCTTATATTCTTACTCCTTTATCTTTGCAGGATAAAGAAGGGCGCTCCTTTGAAAGTAAAGGTGTGTGCCACGCGCAAGAAGGCCTCTCCAGCCATTCCTCCCCCCAACTCCTTCGGCTTCAAATCCAACTCTAGTGGAGGAGGGCTCCCCCCGAACCATGGTGGAAAGTCCAATTCTCAGGAGAGCCGGGATTATTCCTCCGACCCAATGGACGGAGATGACGGGGAAGGTGGCTGAAATTTCTCCACCAAGGGCTGAAGCTCCGGCTAATGATGCCCCAACCTTTCCTCCAATTAAAGCGGAGGCTTTCGATGACGAGGGGCGCATCAAGCCGGAGTTCATGAGCCAGTTCATGCGCGCACCCCGGTTTCCCCGGAAGAAAGGAACAACTGTCCGGGATGACGAGCCGGACCAGACCAAGGCCTATGACACCTTTGATGTCATAGAGATCCTTGAAGATCAGCAAAATTATTTTGCTGAAAGCTTTGAAGCCGGCATGACGCTTCTCCGTGAACACTACCAAGTAAATGACTTCCCCAGTAGCCCCCGAGCACTATGCCGGGTTAAGTTTTACAAACTAGCCGACATAGTGGTCCGAGATGATGCGTATGCATATGTTTAACCCCCTAGCAATGAAATCCCATCTTGTAGCTAGTCTTGCTCTTCAATATAGCTTTAGGATTTTAGCACCTCCTTACGCAGATCCATCGCAAAATTGGTGTTGAAGCGATCAACTTTTTGGTGTGCGAAATCAGGAGATGCGCCGGCTAAAAACAGAGCTGGCAAACAAGGATGCCATCATCGCCAGCTTCGAGGCGGATCGCGTTCAGTACCAAGGTACGAATGCCGAATACTGAACTTTGTATAATGGTTATTTTCATACTGCTGACCTTTTGTCTTGCAGATGCCATTATAAAAGCCAAGGAGTTTGCCGAGAGCACCGGCATCCTCGACCGGCTCCGCGACGAAAACATTGAGCTAAAAAAGCTTAACCAATCAATGTCGACGGAGCTAGAGATGGCCAAGAAGGGCCTTGCGCAAGCCGAACAAATCTTGGAGATGGAGAGGCAGAATCACAAGGATGCCCTTCGTGAGATCCAGGACCGGCTTGACAAGCGCCTCGATGAATTGGTGGCCATCGACAATCAGCTTTTGAGTAGGTTACTTAAAACCTCAAATTCACTGCTTTCTGTCTTAGCCAGTTTATAACATGAACTTCGCTTTTTACAGCTCTGGCGGGTTATGGCCATGAACTGACAGCGGAAAACCGGCTTGACCGGATTTTGGAAGTGGGGGAGCTCCTCCCGAAGATCATTTCTTCGAGAAAGAAGCTTGCCGAGAAATTCTTTCCCGGCAACCCCGAGCCACTGGCGGACCTTGGAAGCTTGGCAACCGAACTGGACGATGCAGCGTCGGCCTTTGACGATCGGCTTCGATCCAGCGCTCGTGGAGGTGCCAAGACGGCTTTGGGCCTAATGATGGCACACTACCCGGAGGCGGAGGCTTGGCGTGTAGCATCCGGCTTTCCCCTTAAAAAAGACGATGGCTCACCGCTGGACACCCAAGACCGAAAGAAAATTTTGCACTCCGTCTCCGGCTATGCCAGCAAAATCGCCAACATGGTTTCCCTTACAACATTCTTCAAGGAGGTGCCGTGCCTGCCCACTCCCACCCACTCTGACGATGAGGGCGAAGAGGCGGACAAATCTACATGAGCCGAATTTGCTCCTTGAGCCGGTCATCCCTAAAAATGTAATTTGCATGATGTAAAGCCGTTCAAACAATATATATGTCTAGAAACAACTAAGTCTTTTGCTGTATGTTAATCAGCTTTTTTATTTGCAAACTTTGCAATTTTTATGCCTCAGTTTATTCTAGCCTTGACACCTTAGCCTTTAAGCGCCGGCAAACCTATTGCGAAGCAAACTTGCTGAGTAACAGGGTACACAATGACCAATCTGTTTAGACCCAGAACAAGTGTCACCTTTCGGTGCCGAAACGCTTTGAAGCAACCCGGCGCAAAAAGCTAGTTTATTTGGCAAAACGTTGTTTTTTTATCACCTTAAGGCGGATTCAACATGAAAGATAGTTTACCAACAAGCAACACAGGCAATTTCGGGTAAACAGATGATAGCAATAAGATCATTGGGAAATAAAGGATGGTACAGATTCTCGAATTTCATATGAGAGAAACCAATTTTTATTTCATGATCACATTGACAATGGTTACAATAGAATTTGCTAAGTGTAAAAAGGATATAGCTGAGCGATATTCCACGAACATTTCGTCTCATCTAAGTCATCATCTACATGCCTTTTCCTCTTACGACCTTTCTTCCTGGGATCTTTGTTTGAATCCCTTAAGTCGAGGAGATAATATGACCCGTTTTTCAGAACTTTGCTGATAACGAAAGGTCCTTCCCACGGAGGGGATAATTTGTGCTGCCGGCTTTGCACAAGCCGAAGCACTAAGTCGCCTTCTCGAAAAGATCGATTCAAGTATGCCGAATCGAGTGGTTATCTCGACGATGAACTTTGTAGTTGTAGCTCCGTCGAGTTTCTTGATGGGTTTTGCCTCCACCCGCTTTGTGAATTTGTCAACCGCCACCAGCAGGTGAGTTAAGCCTCCTCTTGCCGTTTTGAAAGGTCCCACCATGTCGAGCCCCCAGACCGCAAACGGCCAAGTAATAGGGATCGTCCGGAGCTCCTGAGATGGCAAGTGAACCTGCTTTGCGTAGCGCTGACATCCTTCACAAGTCTTGACGATGTTGATAGCATCCTCCTTAGCCGTTAGCCAGAAGAATCCGTGCTGAAACGCCTTAGCGACCAACGCCTTTGCCGCCACGTGATGCCCACATTCGCCGGAGTGGATTTCCTCAAGGATTTGCCACCCTTCTTCTGGAGAGACGCATCTTTGGAAGATGCCGGATGTGCTCTGTTTGTAAAGCTGTCCGTCAATAATCGTGTACGCCTTTGCTCGGTGCTCAATTTGACGGCTCAACACCTCGTCGCCTTTGGGCAGTTTCTTATTAATCAGGAAATCAATGTAGGGCGTGGTCCAATCTGGGGTTACCAAGCACACTTGAACTGATTCTGCCAACAAGCGATAATCTTCGTCGCCGCCTTTGATGGACGGCTTATGTAGATGGTGGAGAAATACATCTGGGGGCACTGCCTTTTGCCTGGAGCCTATTCTGGCCAAGGCGTCAACAGCTTCATTGTCATCTCGGGAGATATGTCGGACCTCTAAGCCGGCAAAGCATCTGCCGAATTCATCGACTGTTCTCCTGTATTCCGCCATTGTGGGACTTTTCGTGTCCCAACATCCATCTAGTTGTTGTACAATAAGATCCGAGTCACCATAGCAGAGGATGCATTTTACTCCCAACTCCTTAGCCATATGAAGGCCATGGAGGAGAGCCTCATACTCTGCTACGTTGTTGGTGGCGTTGAAGTGGATTCAGAGGACATAACTGAGCTTGTCACCCTTAGGCGATTTTAGCACTACTCCAGCCCCCGAGCCTTCCTTCATCTTTGAGCCATCTAAGTGCATTATCCAGTATTGAGAATCCGGCAAAGGTGTGCTCTCCATCGCCTCTGTCCAGTCTGCAACAAAGTCAGCTAGAACTTGAGATTTGATGGCGGTCCTCGGCTTATACTGGATGTCAAAGGCTGCTAACTCGATGCCCCATTTGGTGACTCGGTCCGTTGCGTCAGCATTGTTGACGATGTCCTTTAATGGAGCTTTGCTGACCACCGTGATTGTGTGATCCTGGAAGTAATGTCGTAGCTTTCTGGCGGCAAAGAATACACCATAGGCTAACTTCTGGTAGTGAGGGTAGCGCTGCTTTGAATCTGAGAACACCTCGCTAATGAAATAGACAGGACGTTGATCCGACCATTGCTTCCCTTCCTCCAGGCGCTCCACTACAATGACGGCACCTATCACGAAATTCGTGGCCGACATGTAGAGGAGAAGTGGCTCTTTTTCCCTCGGAGCTGCCAAGATTGGAGCATGCGTCAATGTATACTTCAGCTGCGCCAAAGCTGCGTCTGCTTCCTCTGTCCAAACAAAATTGTCCGACTTCTTGAGGAGCTTGTATAATGGCAATGCTTTGTCACCAAGCCGGCTAATGAATCGGCTTACAGCCGCGGCGGAACCCGTAAGCCGCTGTATCTCCTTCAGACAAGTCGGCCTCTCGATGTTCTGAATCGCCTTTATCTTTTCCGGGTTAACTTCAATTCCTCTCTGGGAAACAATGAAGCCCAGAAGCTTGCCTGCGGGTACTCCGAAGACGAATTTTGCCGGATTAAGCTTCATCTGGTACTCCCTTAGATTTGCAAAGGTTTCCGACAAATCGGCGATAAGATCGCCGCGCTTCTTCGACATGACCGCTATGTCGTCAACATAGACGTGAACATTGCGGCCAATTTGCTTGTCCAAACACCGCTGCATACACCTTTGGTAAGTAGCACCGGCGTTCTTTAAGCCGAAAGGCATTGTGACATAACAGTAATTGCCATATGGCGTGGTGAAGGATGTCTTGACTTGATCTGACTCCTTCATCTTAATCTGATGGTAACCCGAATAAGCGTCCAGAAAGCATAGCATCTATGAGCCGGCAGTTGAATCAATGACCTGGTCGATACGCGGTAAGGCGAACGGATCCTTAGGACAGGCTTTGTTTAAGCCAGTGAAATCAATGCACATACGTAGCTCAGAGGTGTTTTTCTTTGGAACAAGCACGGGATTTGCCAACCAATCAGTATGGACAACTTCACGGATGAATTTGGCGGCAGTGAGCCTTAGGATCTCTTTTCCAACTGCCTTGCGCTTCTCAGTTCCGAGCCGTCGGAGGCCTTGTTTGACCAGCTTAGCGTCCTTGTTGACTTTTAAGGAGTGCTCGGCAAGTTTCCTCGGGACACCTGGCATGTCGGATGGTGACCAAGCAAAGATATCCCGGTTCTCACGGAGAAACTTGACGAGCTCGCCTTCCTATTTGTTGTCGAGACCGGCACCGATGATGGCCTCCTTTGTCGGATCGTCCTTTGAGAGCTTGATTTTCTTGGTTTCATCCTTTGGCTTGAAGCTCGAGTCAACCTTAGAGGACGGCTTTTCAGTTGCCGCCATCTCATCGGGACCCATTGTCTTTTTGAGATCCTCCAATTCTTCCTTGCAGATTTCTTCTTCAGCATGGACGGCATTCGCGGCCTCACACTCATTTGCTTTCTTGAAGTCTTCTTTGACTGTGATGATCCCATTAGGTCCCTGCATTTTCAGCTTGCTATAGATGTAGCAGGGCCGAGCCATGAATTTGGCGAAAGCCGGACGTCCAAAGATTGCATGGTATGCACTTTTAAAGGGAACCACCTCAAAAGAGACGTCCTCTGTCTGAAAATTATCCGTGCCGCCAAAGGTGACCTTCAGGGTGATCCTTCCCATTGAGGAGGCTTGTCGTCCCGACACAATCCCATGAAACTTCACATTGCTGTGGCTGAGTTGTGACTCGGAGAGATGCATTCTCTTCAAAGTTGCGGCGTAGAGTATGTTGATGCTACTTCCACCGTCCATAAGCACCTTTGTTAACTTGTATTTGTTGACTATAGGCCTGACGACTAAAGAGTAGGTGCGTGTTGAAGGAACTCTGTCCGGGTGATCGCTGCGATCCCATGTGATGGGAATGTCGGACCAATCCAAGTATTGAGGAACTGCAGATATCGTAGCATTGAGTTCTCTCCAAGCCGCCTTTTCTTTGCGAGAGGAATCTGTTGCCAGATTGACGATGAGACTTTCGGCATGCTTAGGGAATTTGCTGCCTTTTTCTTCGGAGGCCGCGTCATCCGATTCTGAAACAGCGTCCTCGTTCTCTTTGTCTTATTTCCTGGACTTGCGCTTGTTCCTTAACTTGCCGGCTTTGGGATCCTTGGCAATGTCCCGATTGATGTGACATTCCTAGAGCGTGTGGGAGCTCGTTCCATCCAGCCTCAGATGATGAACACAGGGGTTCTTCTTGATGTCGTCATACTTCACCGCTAGCGGTTGGGATGATTGGTTGTTTGCCGGCTTTTTGCCCTGCCACTTGCTATTGCTTGAGCCGCCCTTACCAAAGGTGGCAGCAACCTCGTGAGAAGGGCCGGCTTGGTCTTCAACCTTCTTTTTCCCGGACTCGCGTCGGCGGTTTTCACCATCTTCCCTGTTGTCATCGTCAGTAGCGGCGTACTTGTTAGCACAAGCGAGCAAGCCCCCCCAAAGTTTCCGACTCGTCGCTGTAGATCATGAAGCGAAAAATTGTCCCTTTCCTAAGAGATTGCTTGAAGGCATGGATCGCCTGAGTTTCTGAGACGCCTTCGCAAGTGTTTTTGATTTCACTCCATCGTGAGACGAACTCACGGCTGGACTCGTTCTTTTGCTGCACACACCGCTGTAAGTCGAAAATCGACTTTGGGCGCTTATATGTGCCCTGAAAGTGCTGAATAAAGACGCGCTTCATGTCACTCCAGGTATGAACTGTCCTTTCCGGCAAACCTTCAATCCACATACGTGCCTTCCCGGTTAACATCAGGGACAAAAATCATACTGCGGAGTCGGCGCTGCCTTGATATATGTCGCAGGCACTGACGTAATCTGAGAGCCAAGTCTCAGGATTAGCCGTACCACTGTACTTCTCCACCATCTTTGTTACGTTCGACAAAGTGGGAGGTAGTATTTGCTCTCTGATTGTTCTGCCAAAACACTTGGGGCCGAGGTATTGGGCATCTCTGGCCGACTTCCTTTCCTCGATTACGCTTCGAACATCATTGGCTGATGGCAGTTTATCAGCCGACTTTCCTTGCCTTGGTTCTTCCCTGTGACGGCTTTGGCTCACCCGACTCGCGTTATGCGGGGGGCTTGGAGTCCTTTGCCGTCGTGGAGGGGGTATGTACTTGGAGGGGTTATCTCCCTCTTTGCGCGGTGGAGGCGGCGGTGGAGGTGGCATATGATCGCTGTTACCCTCCCTTCGGGGTGGATTTTCCCCCTCATGTCGTCGCTCCTGACGGGATGGTGGCACCTTTTCCTTGCGAGGGTCCTCCTTTTGCTCCCGGCTCCGATATTCTTCCCGGCTTCTACCAGCCTCATGATGGCGTGAAGAACCTTTCCAGGATTCCGCACCCCTAGTTTGCTTGTCCTTCGGGTCCTTGTCGCCGCCTTTGTTGTGGCTGCATGAGCCGGCAGGATCATCGTCTGGGTCTGCTGGTGTAGCAGCCATCAGCTTCTTGGCTGTCGAGTTGCAAAGACGAGAGTCGTCAACAAGCTGTCCAGACTTTACTTGCGAGTCGTTTTGCTGCTGTTGTGCAACCTCCAGTAGATAAGCCGAATATTTGAGGCGAGCGTCACGGTCCAACGATTTGTCGAACATGACCTCCTGGGTCGCCTCCATGTTTTTGGCTGGGGTATTGAAGTAACACAAATTAGTCACCGGGTCACGTCGGTGGTGGTACTTTCTCCAGACTGAATTAACATGGTCGGCTTCCCACTTGCTGCGGAAATCCAACCTCTTGTGCAGATTCTTGTCGCGAGCCGGACGGAAAACATCGTTGGCCCCCTTTTCTCTCTGCTTCCGGATGAACTCCGTTTCCTTGTTTGTGATCTCAACTTCGCGCTCCGCTATCTGGGCTGCTTGCTCTTCCAGTTCGGCGCGACGCTTTTCAATGTCAGCTAGCGATGCGTTAGGAGGAAGTGGAGTTAGTAGTTTCTTGTACCTTGCCATCCTTTCTTCATGCTCCTTCTCTGTTGCTTCGCCGGTCGTAGCATCAATGTCATCTCCTGCAGCTGGCAATCTACCAATTCCCTTCATTGGAGCCAGTGGTGGCACAAAGTCCACCTTTTGATTTCCAGCTTCTAGAGTTCTTTCTTCGCCATTGGCGGCTTTCGAGGTATTGGGGTCGTCCCTAGGACCAGAGACTTCACCCATCAAGACCTCGGTAGGGCGTCCTAAACAGGATGCGACTTTTCCACTAAAATCATCGGATTCTCCTTCAGATTCGAGGTCCTGCTCCATATGGGCAGTGTCCCCTGATCCGGCTTCTGAGTCAGCCCCAGCCTGCAAAGCAGGAAGGATAGACTCAGGTTCTGTCGGAACTCTAAAGACCACATCGTTTACCTGGAAAAGCATGTTTCCTCTCGCCACCAGTGACATGCGGTGGTTCGTGATATTCTGGGTGTCTTTCCAGAAGTACTGCCGGGTTGTCCCCTGACCCTGTTGTCGAGAAATTTTGGAAACTTGTCCGAACCATCTTCGTGTCATCGCGTCGTATGTGTTCTGGATGATGGAAGTGCTTTCTCTGGTCCATGTCCAATGGTTGACATCTGTCGCCATGGGCCCGAGTGAAGTTGCTCGTCTCCCCGGAAAGAATCCCAAGTTGGTCATGCATATGTGTTTTGTTGTTGAGTTGGTAGGTTGTTACCTCCAGCTCTCTAAATACGTCATGTGTGCCACGGGCCATATTGTTCCTAAATAAGAGAAGTTGTCGAACTCCAACATCTTACTGGTGTTTCCCAATCAGGACTCAGTTGTACTTCAGTGATTGGAGTTCATGATGGTCCAGTTTCCTCTTCGTAGTCGTGACCCCATGGAACTCGCGGTCTAGCTTGTGTTTTGGAGCTTGACACGGTAGCCCATGTCTTGAGAATCTAGTTACCCTGCCTTGCGGCTAACTTCCGCAAACTCCCTCCAGACATGCTAAGCCTGAAGTATCTGTACCCTAACCAAATCTGAACCTCAAAGCAGAAATGATGGTTGGTGATTCTTAAGAGTATGACATAGGCCTTGTGTAAATCCGGCAAGTTTGGTGTGGTGGTTGCTCTACTTAACTGGAAGGTCTATTGTGATATCCTCTTGCTTTTCGTAAAATCAACCACTCTCCATGAGGATATTGTGCGACTTATTCTAGAAGTTGCCCTTATGGTCTCTTTGCAATCTTGAAGGTCCGACCTCCACTTGATGACCTATTTAAGGCTTTTCCGAAGCCTGATAGTGGTATCTAGAACTTTGAGGAGAACATTAACGTTGTGTTGCTAAAAATGTCTCTCGGTCGTCTCTCCTATCCTCCTATCGTGGTAATAACTCTTCTATGACGTTTTCCACTCTGTGAGCAATCAATTAATCATTGGCCAATGCTCTGTCCTTCCCTTCCTGTGGTGCCTAGATCTTGTTCTCTACTTGAAACCTTTATCTTGGGTAATTCTTGGATATACCTGGATTCGGTCTTCTTTCTCAAAGGCTTATGGTCTTGTGCAAAGTTCATATTTCCAACCCTTGGAGAAAGCTTGTCATCTTCTGCTCACTCTGCTACATCGGCATGTCATGCTTGTTAACTTAAGCTCTGCAACAAGGAAGATCATCGTGGGATCGAGAAGATCGTTGAAGTTAAGGGTGGTCGTGTTTCCCTCATCCCTCTTCCTACTCTAGGAATCTCGGGACGAGATTCTTGTAAGGGGGGTAGATTTGTAACAGCCCCAGTTTGGTGCCTTAAAATCTGAGCCAGATTTTCACTTTTTGCTTTGCATTGCATCATAGCATCCATTATTAAATTGCTAAATTTAATCAAAGCAACAAATGGAAAACATTAAAGGGAAGCAAAACCCTTCCCAAATTTCCAAACCAAGTGCAATTGCTCAAATTGGCAAAAAAAATATCCTTGAGCTTTCATATTTATCCAGGAAATTCCAAGAGTACAAAATAATATTTTTGCTTTATGCTTTTACAAGGCTATAAAAATGATAGTTGGAATTGATCAAAATTGCATTATGTAAACCCTATGAACAAATGTTATGCAAAACTTATTATTTTGCAACACCAAAATTTGTGGAGCTTCTACATGTCATGGGGAGGCTACATAAATTTTTGCAGATTTTATAAAAATGGCTAAAGGCCTCAATTAAAAATGAGGACTTCAAATAGTTGCAAATCACTCTTGAATTTTGAAACCAAGTAAACATTTCAAAAATTCAAAAAAAAAATATGGTGAGCTTCATTATATTATTATGAGCCTACATGAATATTTCCATAATTTTTGGAAATGATTTGATGCCCCTTTTAAATTGCCAAGGGCTGCTGTTTCAATTAATAAAGAAAACAGAAAAGGAAAAAGGCAGCCAGGGGGTTTTCCAGAAAAGGGTCATCGTCTTCGTCCCTGTAGCGACCGAGCACCTCACCGACGCGCTCGTCGCCACCGCACCCGCCACTGTCGCCATGCCGTGCTGCCTGCTCCTGCTGTGGAGAAGGAGCCCCCCCCCCCCCCCGACGTGCTGCTCTCCTCTCTTCTCCTTGCTCTCTCTCCCTCGTTCTTTTTCCCCTTCCGAAACCCTAACCCTAGATCGATGGAATGCCGCCGCTCGCCGCCGTCATGTGTGCCGTCGTCTCCGGCCATCGGAGCACAAGCTGAAGACGACGTCCACTCCGCCTCGTCGTCCTCGTTCATCGGCCAGGAGGAATCGGTCCCGGAAGCGCGGGATCGACGCCACCGTCTCCTTCCTCTCCGGCAACGGCCGCACCTCACCGAGCTCCTCGCCGTCGACTCCGTCCCTCCTCCTCCTCGCCGTCCACGGCATCACCGTCCTGGTGAGCTCGCCGTCCGAATAGACATCTTTGCCCTCCCTCTCTCTCACCGTAGCTCCACCGCGCCTTAGGCCGCCACTGGCCGCCGTGCAAGGCTCGCCGCCGTCGTCGCTCCGGCAACCATAAACTGGCGGCGCCGCCACCACTGGGTAGCCCGTGACTCGTAGGTTCCGTAGGGCAGAGTCGTCCGTGCCCTCGGGCACGGCAGCGCCGCCACCGTGCGCGCCCGCGCCGCCGCTCCGGCGTGCTGACGTGGGCACTGAGGTAGCCGCTGACCTGACTGCCACCATGGCCAGAGCCCACCTGCCAGTGAGGCTTCGCCTCGCGGGTAAGGCCCGGGCTCTGTGAAAAACCTTTCAGCGTAACTCTGTGGTTTTAAAATGATAACAGAAAATTCAAATAAACTTGTAAAATTCATAACTCTTCAAATATTGTTCCAAAAATTTCAAATAAGATCTCAAAATGACCAGGGAAATAATATCTACATGTTAGTTATGTTTACATGTTAAAAGGAAGAATCTAAATTGTTGTTAACTTAAAATAACTAAAATGGCAGAAATTCTTTTAAACTTTGAAATTCAATAACTTTTGAACCACAACTCAGAAAAATGCAAACAATATGTCAAAATGCGCAGAAAAATCATATCTATCTGTTAGTGTCATTGCCATGTCCAACTAAAATTATTAAATTGCCTTCAATTGATAAATACTAAAATGGCAGAATATATGTGGAATTTGGAAATTGCATAACTTGAGTTTTACTTATCCAAAAATTGTGTTTGAGCTCTCAAAATGTTCAGTAAACAATGAACTATAAGTTTATGCCATTTTAGAGAGTTGTAGAATTAAATTTGGTGCTGTTTGTAATAATTAATTAAAATGGCAGATTTAATTCTAATTTTGGGAAAATAATAACTTGATAAATATTGATCCAAAAATTGCAAATGATATACCAAAATGATCAGCAACTCAAGGGTTGTTTATCTATGTTAATTTCACAGCATGAAACCAATTTTTACTTTGATGTCATTTTGGAATTGGTTAAAATGATTTAAATTGAATAACCGTTTAAATCGCCATTTCTTCATCGTTAATCGGAAAATTTCAAACGAAGTACCAAAATGATCAGTGGAACAATACCTATCTAATAATGTCATTTTCATGCATTTAGGACCCATATTTAAGTATTGGACATTTTGGATAATAACTTAATTCACTAAGTTAAATATGGAGTTTTAACCCGTTAATTGCAATATTTATTTTAGGGGTTCCATTTAACTTGTGGGACATGCCCAAAACCATTTCATTGCATAATTTGACCATCTCATCATGAGTGTGCATTGCACCTTTTTATTCGTGTTATTTATTTCGTTTCCTGTTATTTGTTTGTGTTCCGTTAGATTCAGGAGTCGAGGTTCCACCACAATACATCGACGATTCGCGCGATCAGCACTATCAGCAAGGCAAGAGATAACCTAACCTTCTTGGCATCTACCATCGTACTGTTTTATAAACTTATTTTATCCACCATAATATTGCATTCGATTCTATGTCACTTTTGGTCAATACTAGAGTATCCTATGAATGCATGTTTTTCCCCGAACCAATACTTGTATCCCCTCCTATGAATCATAGGTTTGATGTGTTGGCCGGAGACAAAGATATAATGGTTGTATTTATATGCTTAGCTATGCTTAGCCATGCTTATTCGAATGCTAGTTATGTCCGTTGTTTAATTCCATAATTGTTGATGTTGATGGAATGTTTCGGACATGGTGGATACGTGTGGTGCTTAATTAAAATGCTAAGAAGGCTTGGATGAGTTGCCATCGAGGATGTTGTTTTGTCTCATTCTTGCCGCCTAGGTGCGAGTTCTTTACCTCTTGAACCAAGACTAGCGTGCTACCATCGGTGGGGGTATGGGCCCCTTACTAACTGAATAACTTGTGCGGGCATATCCAAGGGTCCTCTAGTCTGCGCTTTCCATTTGCGAGTGTATGGCCGGTGATGATAATGACGATGATGATGATGATGTGATGAGGATGGTGGTGATAGGAGTGGCGATGGGGCAGGGTGTTGAAATAGGCATTGAACTTGTCCTGTCATCACGATGACCCTTGGATAGTCTCATGCGAGGTAAAGTTTTAACCGCGCCCGCCCTGCCGGCTTTCCACGGAAGAGAGCTAAATGTACAGGCAAGGGGTCGGACGGTACCAATGGATAAAAACAGTACACCCCTGCAGGGTTTAATCTTTTCGAAAAGCCGTGTCCGCGGTTATGGACGACTTGGGAATAGACGATAAGATCATAGAGAACCTTAACTTAATTGATATGGCAGCTAAAGGTTGCATAATCAACGTGTGATAAAGGTTCATTTCCTCGAGGGTGATTCGAGGGAGTGCCTTGGTGGAGATGAGTGGGTTATGACTACAAGTTGGTTCGACGAGAACCAAAGATGAAGGGTTTACTCTCTTATCCCCTTTCGAAAACATTCTGAGTAGACGATGTCATTTGAGTCACTTATACTTTTACAAATGAAAACTAGCTTTATGCAAAATAGCTACATTACAGCTTTAGAGCCTCCGTCAGCATTGGGCCTATATCGCCCTACTAAACTTGCGAGTACGTCGTACTCAGTCTCTCTTTGCTGCTTTTATTAATTTGTTTCAGAGGAGGACGACACCGAGCAGCCAGGTGGTTTCTTCTTGGACATTGACGAGTAGTCTGGGGTTCCCAGGTGGCAGCTTGGGACATCGTGAAACAAGCTGGCTGTGTTATGGTTATGTGTAGGCCTCTTAGGCCCTATATTTGCATCTTGTTGTTAGACAACACTACTTCGCTTCCGCATGATGAATTGTTGGGTCGGTGACCCCTTTTGTGTGTAATATTTGTATCTTTCTCATATATGAGTTGCTATATGAATCTTTGTGTCGTAGAGTCTGTGATGTGCCAGTTGTTCCACAAGTCTTGATCTCTCAACTATACATGATATCTATGTCTGAACTTATGGCATGATCGAAGTGTTGTGTGCCGATGATCCATTCCGAGCATGCCTGCCAAAGGTTTTGGCCTGGGATTGGTAAACCCAGTAACCTTCGATTGTGTAGCATGACCGGTTGCACAAAGCTTCATTGTATAGTTCTGGGGTCGGGGCGCTACAATAAGGTGATCCAAAACAATTGTCTATAGTTGACATTAAGCAAATAATAATTAACAAACGCTAGCTAACAAATGCTAGAAACTTTTCATGAATAAGTGTGTTGGAGACATGGAACCATACATAAGGTTTAGAAAGAAGAATTGCGAATTATGTCTCCAATGTAAAGTATCAATCATTCTTCAAAGCATCTAATTAGTCATTCATGAAAATAGCCAAGCTCAAGTCAGGTGTCCTAATCCATCTACTTCACAAATCAACTGTTTTGAAGTCTACTCAACTAGTGCAAGTAAGAAGTGGCTTTGGCACCATGATGTTATGGCAAAGAGAACAATGATGGAGGTTTGGAAGGTCAAAAAGAAATGCTCAAACAGTGGAGAAAGTAACCACAAGACAGAAGTAAGTCCCGTAGTTGACACTGTATGAGGAGTAGTGATTGCCATGCAACGGATGCACATAGAGCTATAAGTGTATGAAAGCTCTCCAATGGAACTAGTGGGGGTGCATCCAACTTGCTTGCTCATGAAGACCTAGAGCTCACTTGAGGAGGCTCATCCTTGGAATATACAAGCCAAGTTCTATAACGTTAATTCCCCACATAGTTATACAAATGAAACATGAAAACTCTCTATAATGAAGTGTAGGTGCTAACTAGCACAAGTGTGGAATAAAGGATAGTAGTGCTGCCCCCCTCCCTCTTTTATATTTCTCTTCTTTTTTTTATTGTGGCCTCCGTGGCTCTTTTAAATTTTCTCTCATTGGTCTCTTTTGGACTCTTTTATGTGACCACTTTGGACTCTTTTCAATATGCTCACAGGTAGGGGCAACATTCTATTTTTACAAGATGATCATCACACTTTTGGTACTCATAACTCATAAGACTAATACATGATGTATAAAAGAAGATATGCATGATTGAGCGTAGTGTGGAAAAAATAAAAATGTAGAACATGTGGCAAGCTACGCTGCACACTAACTCAATGATCAAGCAAACTATATGATAATGAAGAACGACATCAAGTCATGTAATGTAATGATGGATGTTGCATGGCAATGTATCTCGGAACGGCTATGGAAATGCCGTGATAGGTAGGTATGGTGGCTGTTTTGAGGAAGATAGTTGGCTTATGTGTAGGAGAACAGGATGAAGTTCTCCCACGGAGTTGGATGTGCTCGTGAAGTATGCATCAATCTCAATGTGAGAGAGGGCATTGCGCAGCACCGAAGAGGCTAGCAAAATATGGAAGTGGAGTGCCAAAAACCAAAACTCAACAATGCATTTCGTATATTGCAAACAACTAGCAGTTTCAATGTTCCACAAATGGTTAGAGACACCCCGAGAGGGATCGTGGCGGCGACACAAGTGCCATGTTGGCTTCCCCGACTGTTGCAGCAACTACCCAACTAGGAACTTATTTTCAACTTAGTAGAATTCATGACACATTAGCATTGTTGACTTAGATTGTTTAGTTCAGAAAAGTACGGCTCCACGCTTTAATAACACCTCTCCACTAATCAGCTCTAACACCATTAACCAACACATTTTAACCATTAGTTATTTTAGTGCCTCAAAACAATTTAAGGGTATCAAATTATCCACATAGTGATCTACAAGACTATGCAGGTTTTTCTACTTCCTACCACTGCCACATGCATAGCATTTTTCCGATCTAACACATTAACCAAGCAACCAAAACAACTCTCCAACAAATATAAGTGAAGAACAAGAGAGTTTAACTTAACAACTAGAAGCTCTAAACAAGATAAAAGCTAAAAGAGAGAGCTTACTAGAAAACAGACAGTAGCTAAGAATACTCAAAAAGATATAGGCGAAGCAAAGGAGTATTCAAACGAAAAAGTGGAGCGTGTCTCTCTCCCACACAAATAAAGCTAGGATCCAACAAATATATGACTAACAAACAAACAAACAAACAAACAAACAAACAAACAAATAAACAAAACTGAAAGTAAAAAAGACGCTCCAAGCATAGCACATAATATGTAAAGTGATAAAAACGAAGTTCAACGAAGACGACCTTATGATAGTCGATGAAGATGCGGGTATGCCTTGGGCATCCCCAAGCTTTGACTCTTGATAGTTCTTGATATTCAGAGGGGGTTCCATGGGGGCATCCCCAAGCTTGAGCTTTGATCCATCCTCGATTTCTTCATATTCCTCTCCTTTGGAACTTAAAAACTCCCTTCACACAAAACTTCTCATAATTTGATTAGAGGGTTAGTGCTCATAAATTAAAATGCACATGTGTTCAACTCATGAAAAATTGCAAACCAACTTCATTAGACATTAGCTACTGTTTACTAAGCCTCAATGTGGCACTCTACCCCTAGAGTATCACATATGACGATGGTAAAGAGACAAATGCAAAATAAAAGCAGAATCTGTCAAAATCTGAACAGTCTGTAAGATCAAATTTTTCGAGGCACTTCTGCAGCTCAAATAAAAACACTTAAAACAAATCAAAGATAGACAAAAGCATCAGGCTTGCTGTCAAAAATTATCAGAAAAATATAAAATTCTGGCGATTTTAGGATTTTCCTGCAACAGGCGCACATAATCTGTTTTTGGACAGCAACACAATACCTCTCACTTTCAATGCATTAGAGGCTAAACTTTGCACAAAAAACCAAAAGAAAAAGATAGAATGAAGTTTCTACAGAGGTAATAACTTCATGACTCAAGAAAATCAAAAAGCAAACTGAAAATAAAAGATGGGTTGCCTCCCAACAAGCGCTTTTCTTTAACGCCTTTTAGCTAGGCGCAATGCGAAATATCAAGTTTTTTCGAAATCCATTGCAACTTTTCCTTCAATAAGCACTTCTTTCTCTTTGAGGGGAAAGGAGAACCTGCCCATAATGGGAAAACAAAAACGTATGCAGCCCTTTTTAACATCAATAAAAGCTCCCACGAAACGAAGGAAAGATCTTCCAAGAACAATATTAGCTTGAGCCTTTGACTCAAGAACCAAGAAATCAACCAAAGCAGTCTTATGTTTAAAAGTGACAAGGACTTCATTAACTCTTTTATAAATTTTTGAAGAGCTACCATCAGAATGAGAGTGACAAAAAGGGTAATCAAATAAGTCTCCAAAATTCATAGCATCGAAAACCATTTTAGGCATAATTGACATCATAGAACCAATATCACAATAAGCTAGGAACCTTTGATCATTTATTTCAATAGGGATATAAGGTTCCCAATCTCCATTTATTTCAAGGATTTGATAATCTTTAGAGCTCACCTCTATTCCATTTAAATTTAGATTACATAAAATATTTTCTATTTTATCTAATCTACCATGTATTCCATTAGTTTTCTCATTGGTGGGAAAACAACTAAGCCTTTTATAATTCTTAGGGATTCTAATTCATCAATTTCAAGAAAGTTTCCTCCAGTAATGACATCCAAAACATGCTTGCATGCATCAGATAGTCCATAATAAAAGCATCTCAGTAAAACACACATAGCAAGCATGGGCTGGATCTTTTGATGTAATTCTGAAATTCTATCCCAAGCATTTTTAAAACTTTCTTCTCCCTTTTGTTTGAAGGTAAAGAACTCGGCTAAGCGAGGCATATCAAGAGTGGTAAAGCTAGACATAAAGACAGGATAAAATAACAGGACAAAATTAAAGACTATACGAATTGTTTTTTTTTGGGGTTTTAAAATTTTGAAATAGGAAAATAAACTAAACGAGATATAAAGCAAGCAAGACAAAAACAAAGTAAAGAGATTGAGAGTATGAGAGTCCCCTTGCTGTAGCTCCAAAGTCCCCAGCAACGGCGCCAGAAAACTGCTTGATGGTAGATATTGATAAGTTGGGTGGTGCCCCAAGCGAAGGCGGAATTGCAGCTAGTAGCAGTTTTCCCTCAATTAAGAACTGAGGTTTATCGAACCAGTAGGACTTTGAAATAAACAACGAGGTGAATGATGAAGATCTCTAGAGCTTAGGTATACCTTCAACAGACGTGGACCTGCACACACTCAACCAAATACTTTGTCCCCAACGGCGGAGAGGTTGTCAATCTCTCCGGTCTTGCAGAACACAAAGTGGTTAATTGTATGATGAAATAGATAAAATATGAAAAGTGACCAGAGGAGTAATAATGATTAAAAGCAAGTAAATGAGGTTGTAAACAATGTAAAAAGATGGACCGAGGGCCATGGGTTCACTAGTGGAGTCTCTCAAGTAAATAAAATATGCATGTGATGGGTGAACGAATTACAGATAGGCAATTGACAAGATCATGACACAAACCCAATTTAGCTATGACAAAAAGGACATGATAATATTTATGGAGGCATCACGACAAGGAACAAAGACCGTTGAGTCCAACTACGTCTTTGTCTAAAAAGTCCACCGTGGGATCGCTATCCAGCCTATGACCCAACGGTATTAAGTTGCAAGCAACAGCCAATTGCATTAAGTAAAGTGCATGAAGTAACCAATACTAATATCAAAATAGACATTAACACCGCTGTTTTACCCTTAGTAGCAACATCACATCCTCGCCCTTAGACGTTTCTGTCACTCGTGCCCAGGAACAAAAGGGGGCATGAACCCACTATCTAGCATAAATACCCTCTCTTGGAGATACACACAATCACTTGGCCAAAGTAACTACGCACATCGGAGAGCATGCAAGAACATAAATTACTCATATAAGAATCATGCACAATCTGAACATAACTTCATAATCCATCGGATCCCAGCAAACACATCACATATCATTACAATAATCGATCTTGAACATGTTAGGCAGCTCACAACATCATAAGACATGAAGCGCAAGAGAGAGAGACTACCAACTAGCTACTGCCATGGACCCGTAGTCCAAGGTGAGACTACTCACAAATCATCCCGGAGGAAGGCATGGCAATGAAGAACCCTCCGGGATCGATCTCCCCTCCGGCAGAGTGCCGGGATCAGCTTCAAATTGGACCCCGAACTAGGGTTTTCGGTGACGGTGCGTCGGGGTCGAGTTTCTGGAAAATAATGGCCGCCTCGACGTTTTTAGGTTTTTAGGGATTTTATAGGCGTCGGAGGGGGCCGAGGGGGTGCCCCAGGAGTAGGGGCGGGCCCCACCCACGGGTCCTAGGGGGGCCGCGGTAGGAGGCCGCCTGCGCCCTGTGGGTGGCCCCTCAGGCTCCCCTTTGGTCGTCTGGTGCCTTTCGTCGAGTAAAAATTCTCCGTAAATTTTCGTCCAATTTCGAGAATATTTCCAGAAGTAATTTTCTGAAATACAAAAACAGCAAAAACAGGGAACTGGCACTTGGCATCTTGTCAATAGTTTAGTCCGACAAAATGTATAAAAATGATATAAATGACAGTAAATACATGTGACAATATCACAAAACTAGCATGGATCACTCAAAAATTATAGATACGTTTGAGACGTATCAGCGACTTAGTTCCAATGCACGATCATTCCTGGAGATAGGCAAGAATTAGGAGAGCATACGAGTCAAAGGAATCGAGTAAACGTTCACCATACATGACCCAACAGCCCAACGAATTGGCCAAGATCTTGAACAAGAGGTCGATGGCATGGGATGTAGAAAACTTCTATGGAGAAAGTTTGAGAAGTTCGGCTTATTAAGCAATTCGCTCTTCCTCAGTAGCTCAGTGGTAGAGCGAAAAATTGTGGATGAGGTAAAATGGCATAATGTAACGCATTCGGGTTGTCTTTACATATTCTGAGAAGGGAGATCGGAGACGAATACCGACGGTGGATTCGGTTCACCACGTCAGTCTCGATGAGACTCCCATCAAGATGTGAGTAACTCTTGTGTTGATATCAAGAACAAATGGTCACTAGATTGATGGGATGAAAAGAGAGAGGTTACAGGATGTGTACCTAGGCCGTGTAACTGTACGTGTTTCCGGAATTTTTTTCTTGAAAATATTTTACAGTTCGAGATATTTTAAATCCCCTATCATTTTTTCAAATTAGTGAATCATTTTAAAATTTATGAACACTTTTTATATTTTTGATCTTTTTAGAATCTGGGATAATTTTTTATTTCACCAAAAATTTTGAATTCTTCCACAAGTAATAAAGTACTGCTATTAGGAACGCTTGCACCAGGAAATGCTCGAGATAAAAAAGTACGAAAATAGTGGAACGTGCTAAATGGGCCGAGCCGGACGAAGCAGCTGGGGGACGCGTTTTCGCGCCAGGTGACGTTTAAAGCGTAGAATAGGAGCTCCCTCACGCGACTAGGATGACGACCAGCTCGAGCGATCGCTCAGCTTGGTTCGGCCTGATAGCGTAGATTCGGCCCAAAACTAAAATCAAAGCAAGAAAAAATAGATGAGGGGAAAGAAAAGGCATCATGTTGCTCTTGCTGGGCTAGCCTTGTTGGGCTGGTTATGTCTGGCTTTTCTTCACTATTATTATTTATTTTCTATTTTCATTATTTGAATTTGAATAATGGTTCAAACTTGATTCAAACCATTTCAGAAATATTTGAGAAAATTCTTGTTGCAAATATTATTCAAAATTCACCCTTCGGCACTATTTATACTTCAAAATTTATTTTAGAAATTCAAAATATACATTTGACATGCACGATACTTTTATGCAAAAATTTCAATATAGGTTTTAAGGTTTTTATTTAATACCATTTTTATACAAAAAAACTTCCAAATAAAAAAAGCAATAATTTCGTATAATTTTTTTTTTGAAAAATCATTTTATCATCAACTTAGATTTTGAGACATCATTTACGAAATGGGTTTGTGAAATGGTATTTAATAATTCTAAAAATATCTTTAGGGTTTATATATTACTCAAATATACTTTATTTTAATGTAAAACCTCACAACTAAAATAGAAAATTATTTAAAGCATTTAAAATCAAAATAGTTTTGAATATATCATATTACCTTTCATCCGTAGGTTTCCTTTCAATTTAATATTCAATTTCATTCAATTCTCAAAAGTTTTTGTTTCTTGTCAAAAAGTTTAAATTTCTTGTGAATTTTGTTTCATTTCAAATATTTCAAAATTTTGGGATGTTACAGAATCACGACAAAAGCAAACATCTCATGTGTCGCTTTCATCTCATTTGATAGTTTATTGAACAAGGAGAATTAAAGATATGCAAAATACATACAAATTCGAATATTTCAAATCCTTTGATGATGCCTTTCCCGCAGCCTAGGCATGAGGCGCAGGTAAGGGCTATGGGTATTTGATATCTTGCATATGGACTCTAATGCAAGTGGGAGCGTGATACTTCAATTTTGCATCACTATTTGTTTTTATCATATTTTTCTTATTCATCGATATATTTCGTATCAGAATGCATTACTCATGTTATTTTTATCTTATTTTGCATGTTTTACAGTTTTCGAGATTTATCTATCGGAGTTAGGAACCAGCTGGAAAAAGCACCCGTCAGGAGAACCAGCTTGCGTGAAGCGGAGCCACTAGGAGGGAGGCGACCTACAGGCGTGGCCCCACCTCTGGCAACGCCTTGGGCCCACCTTTGGCCTGTGTAGAATCCCTCCGGCTCCCCTTTGATGTACTTTACTGCTTTGACCTAGAAACATCAGGGGGCGCTTCAGATTATTTTTCCTCCGCTGCCTCGGGTGGAAACCAGA
Organism: Puccinellia tenuiflora; assembly: GCA_012064385.1. Classification (NCBI taxonomy): domain Eukaryota; kingdom Viridiplantae; phylum Streptophyta; class Magnoliopsida; order Poales; family Poaceae; genus Puccinellia; species Puccinellia tenuiflora. The sequence goes on along the minus strand of QRDG01000579.1, from coordinate 175,097 downwards.
CAGAGAGAAGATGGGTCTCCGGCAGGTAGAAATCTGCCGGGGAAATTCCCTCTCGGAGGGGGAAATCATCACCGTCGTCATCATCATCATGCCGGACATCATAGGGTCATCATCAATATCATCTCCACCAACAACACCATCATCATCCCATCTCATCCCGCTATAACATCTAGAGTTGTAACTTGTTTGTATTCATTGGAATCACTCCCCTGGTGTTGATTACCTCGTTGCGCTTGATGCTATTGAGTTTTATCGGTGAATCCTTGTTATAACCAGATTGTTATTCATTTATAAATCACCTCTGATCATGATCTATATGATGTCTTGTGAGTAGTTCGTTTAGCTCTTGGGCACATTGGAAAAGTCTTGTTGCTAATAGTCTTATTATGTTGAGTAATATTTAATGGTTTGATATTTAAGTTATGGTGTAATTCTTATATTGGTAACATGTGAATGTCGACTATATGGTACTTCACCTCTATGGTCCTAGGAGAATGCATGGTGTATTTAGTTTGCTTATGGTAGTGTTGCCGGAGTGACATAAACCTAAACCCAAATTCGTAAACTACTACACTAGGGAGCATAGAATCCCGGAGTTTAAGCTTGTGGATAGATTTTATCTTAATTACTTTCTTGTAGTTGTGGATGCTTGTAAGAGGTGTAATCACGAGTGTGCATTTGTCCAAGTAAGGGCGGTGTATTAGCATAGGTTCACCCACACAACACTTATCAAAACAATAAAGATTAATCAGTGTTATGTGATGAAAGTAACTAGACAAAACTCCCGTGTGTCCTCAAGAGCGTTTTAATCATCATAAGTAACACCACCGGCAGACTGGCTTACCCCTTCTGCTAAAAAGGATTAGGCCACTTGTAGAAACTATTCGTGTTTACTTTTATTTACATGTTCTTTATTTATTCATTGTTACAAAAACCCATAAAAATCTGTCTTTTAGTATTTGCAGGGGAAATCTTGCTTAAAACCACTTGTCAACACCTTCTACTCCTCGTTAGGTTCGACGCTCTTAATTATTAAAAGGACTACAATAGATCACCTACACTTGTGGGTCATCAGAGAGTGTTGAAAATCTCAAGAGGCAATCATGGAGATGATGATATTTCGATGTATCCATGATTTATTATATTTTTCCTTGAATAATATATTTGTATTGATCAATAAGTACGCTGACTAGTTTTTGAAACTCATTACATGTATATTTTTCTAAAGATGTCCCTACTAGGATTTTTATGTGAGGACACACGTGAATAGTAAACTAGCACATGTATTGTTTGATGACTATGTTTCACAAATCATAGACATGGATATGTCAAACTAAAAATGTGGACATATGTTAAAAATATGAGATTGGACTGGCGCAACTTGAGACAAAGCAACCACGCACATATATAGTTCTTTCTCTACACGGCATGCCTACTTTGTTTTTAGTCATAAGATTGTCACATGTACTTGAGATGTGAATCAACCTACTTAGGGGCTATCAAACGTTACACCGTAAAAGCGTAATTATGAGTCAAGCATTAAGATTTGTCTTGAAGCATGCTGCAAAGCATGATCAGTCAAGATGGGAGTTGTCCCTCTTGTCATGAGAGAGATATCTCTAGGTGCCGCGAGTGATCGGATACATAAATTCATGATCATGCTACATAAGGTTAAGCGTTAACCTAGTAAGTGATTCCGAATCACGGGATCCAGAAAGAGTGGTCAGCTTGGAGCTTGAGAAAATATCATGAGGCAAAGGAAATATCATGTACTTAACATTATGATGGTTTGTCTGATATGTTCTTTATGTGTGTTTGGGAGTTGGCACGTTTTGATAGAAGAAGCTACCAACTATTTATCGAGTTGGTGTTCCTGCGACACATTTAAACTTGCGTGAACCTATAGGGTCCACTAAAGGTGTTGAAAAACTAATTCGGATGATATCCGAATTGGACTCGTGCGTGGAATCCTAATAGCCTCTAAAGTAGAAACCCGTTATGGATATCTATATAAAGGAGAGAGGGATAGGCATTTTAGGGTTGCTAATTCCGTACCACCCTCAATCGCAGCCGCCCCTCTCCCACGCTCTAGCCGTCCGTGCGGACCTAACAGTCCAACGTGTGATGCTTCCACTCCGCAAACGTGGATACTTTAGAGACGTTGCACTTGTAGTGCTTGGATGAGCTGCACATGAGGAGCTGATCGTGGGAGCGACGTGAACGAGGAGGATTGTACGACTACCCTATCCTATGTGCTTCACCGACATCCGCATCGGCGTATCTAGTGGTAATTCCGTGATCTATAATTGTAAAAATCCTACTTTATGCATTAGATTTTTTTGTTTGCGCTAGTGTAGCTTACCTATATCCTTACATAGCCTCCCTTCCACTCGTAGCGAGGCTATGTAGTTTTTCCTCCAACGATGGCTTGCATGCATATGGAAGTATCTTATGCAAGGCTCTCCCTCTTGGAGCCACACCAGTCATGATAGTTGCCTCAGAATCCTCCTTTGTAGCGAGGCGAGCGCCAAAAGCTTGCGTTTGAGTAACTTTCAAAGTGCATAACCTGTCAACGAGAAGTGGCTGCTCTCCATCTCCACATCTAACTGCAATATAACCTCACGCGCCAGGAAACTCTGCAACTTGACATTCCCGATGAACTTGTCGCTCCACCTTGCCTGACATTTTTTCGTGGCACGCAACTTGTCATCAAACCCTTCGAAGGGGTTTGGGTTCGGAAGCCCCGAGTTCCATGCTTGCACAACCACCTCGGCGAAGCCTTCCACTTTTGGCCAGAAGGCTTGGAAATGGAAGCGCTTTCCAATGTGCATTTGCAAGACAATGCAACATAGTGCGATCCAAGGTGAAAGTGTACATCAGCAAAAGGAAAGAGTTTGAGTCGACAACTTCAAGGAGATTTTGAATGGGTCTATGTTACCGAGTGGGTTGCATACAAAAGATACCCCAACATTAGGGCAGGAGCTTGGACTCACTTTTAATTGTAAAAAATAGAAATTTCCAGCACTAAAACTCACAAGATAAACTTTGGAGGGGATACTTGGTAGATTTGTAGCAAGTGTACATGCATATTGGATTGACGGTACGTACTTAACTTGATAGATTTGTTCACGGAATGGAGTTTACTTTTTTTTACGGAAGGCAGTTAGCACTGCTTCGATTACTTAAGGGAAACCGGAACAAATGCCGGCAAGTTACAGAGTACAAGTAAAAATAGAGAGGGCTGCAGTAACAAAGCGCTAGCGCATGTAAACAATGCAATTATGAAAAGAAAGGGAAAGGCGAGCCAAAATTTCATGACTCGCGCCTACGAACTAGAGATCACTCTCCAGGTTCCCACACCGTGCCTAGCACTCTAGCAGATTGCCAGGACCTCAGCTCAGCGATGATCTTGTCAGCAACGTCCAGCGCCGTTCAAGCCTTGTTGTTAAAAACTATGTTATTCCTCCCTTTCCATAGCATCCACCAGGAGCATAGGGCGACAAAACGCCATTTCTTCACCAAAATTGCCGGGGTGTGAGCTGAAATTTTACCCCAACACTCACGCGGGCTGGTAGTGTTGGGTGCAGGGCAGAAACAAACAGGCAGGTCCATGACTTGTAACACCTTCTTCCACACAATCTGAGAGAAGGAACATGACGTTGAGAGATGCGCAACTGTTTCTTGCTGAGACCTGCATAGCTTGCATATGGGATCATGCTGCCATCCCCTCTTGGCCAAATTATCAGCAGTGAGGCATCGATTGTGAAGAAGGATCCATGCATGGAGCTTGCAATTCGGGATGGCCTTGACTTGCCAAATTGTTGGATAAACGAGAGATGTAGTGTACCCAGTGAACTGAATGTGATATGCAGAGGCAGCGGAGTAGGCTGTTGGTAAAACTGGAGAGACCAATTAACCCTTAATGGAGATTAGCACACTCTTAATGTGATCTGAAAATACGTAGCGGAATAAGATGTAAACTTTAGCACCACTTGTGTACTAACTCACGGATCGTTGCTCAATCATGAAAGGAAACAATGCATCAGCATATAAGGTGGAAAAAGTGTTCGCACTTGGACAGACGCTCAAGGAGCCAATGTCTACTCCAGTGCGGACGTTTCTTAACTGAGTACTGCAGTAGCAAATCAACACACAGGGACACCAATACTTTATACGTGGAAAACCCTCTCAACGTGAGAGGGAAAAACCACGGGCCGAACCCACCCAAATCTTCTTCCACTATTATGAATGTGGGATACAACAAGTTCTTCTCTAGAGAGCACTAGAGGATCTCATACAATAAGATTTGGGGCACAAGAGATGGAGATTGGAAAAATCTCACCAAAGATGGTGGAATCACAGCTTGAAGGAGACAATGTAGTGGATCTGAACTTCACAACCTTGTGGGCAGGGCCCCGTGCTGGATCTCAAGCTTCTTCATTCAACTTCTTGTTCTTTCTTTCTCTCTCTTGGTTTTCTTCTCCAATGGAGGCTATCCTGGATTTTCGTCACTTCTGTCCCACCACCTAGTGGTGGCTGGATGGGAGGGTTAACATCCCCCATCCATCATGTGCAAAGTCCAAAATGACCCTGAGTCATAACCCTAATGGGTATTGGGCTTCTGCACCTGTCTGGGCCGCCTGAAAGTCTTCATAAGGACATCTCCTCACAGCCCACATGAGGAGAATACCCAACAAATCTCCCCCTCCAACTCATGTGGGGAGCATCGCCATGCCCGCTACCTTTCAAGATACATGTAGCTTCTCACTTGGCAATGTATTGGTCATCATATCCGAGCCATTCTTGTCGGTATGGATCTTCTCAAGATATATCATCTTGGAACTCACAACATCTCGAATCCAATGATACCTCACATCAATGTGCTTGGTTCGAGAGTGCATGCTTAAATTCTAGCCAAGATAGATAGCGCTCTGGCTGTCACAAAACAGATTGTACTTCTCTTGCTTCATGCCCAACTCTTGCAAGAAGTTTTTCATCCACAACACTTCCTTGCAAGCATCAACCGCTGCGATGTACTCAGCATGTGTGGTTGACAGTGAAACGCATTTCTGCAATCTTGATTGCCATGACACTTCTCCCCCGCATAAGTCATCAGGTATCCAGAAATAGACTTCCTACAATCTTCATCACCAGCATAAGATGCATCTATATAGCCTTGCAATACAGGATCACCGCTTCCAAAGCATATGCATGATCTAGTGAGCTTCACCTGGATATCCTTTGAGATACCTGAGAATCTACTTCACTGCATTCCAGTGAGCTTCACATGGATTTGTCATGAACCGGCTAACAACTCCAACTGCATAGGCAATATCAGGCCTAGTGCACACCATGGCATACATCAAACTGCCCACAGCAGATTGGTACGGTACTTTACTCATTTATTCTTTCTCGTTCTTGCTGCTAGGACATTGTTCTGAATTCAGTTTGTGATGGCCTCCAAGTGGAGAGGTAACAGAATTTACGTCTTCCATATTGAACCTTTCAAGTACCTTCTCAATGTATCTTTCCTGTGAGAGCCAAATGAGCTTCTTTGACCTATCACGGGAGATCTTCATGCCAAGTATTTGCTTAGCTGGTCCTAAATCCTTCATGGCAAATGATTTACTCAATGCCTTCTTGAGGAGAGCAATCCTCTTTTTGCCATTTCTAACAATCAGCATGTCATCGACATATAGCAAGAGAATAATGAAGTCACCCTCGGCATACCTCTTCGTAAACATACAATGATTAGGTTGTGCTTTACGGTATCCAAGCTCGGTCATGAATGACTCGAACTTCTTGTACCACTGCCGAGGAGTTTGCTTCAAGCCATACAAGCTGTTCTTCAATCTGCACACTTTGTTCTCCTTGCCTGCAACCATGAATCCTTCTGGCTGCTCCATGTATATCTCCTCCTCTAGGTCACCATGTCAGAATGTTGTCTTCACATCAAGTTGTTCAATTTCCAAGTCCATGGTGGCAGCCATGCCAAGAACAACTCGGATCAAAGACATCTTGACCACTGGAGAGAATATTTCATTGAAGTCAATTCCCTTCTTCTGACTGAAACCTTTCACAACCAATCTTGCCTTGTATCTTGGATGTGAGATGTGTTCTTAAGTCTTCACTCTATACACACACTTGTTTTTGAGTGCTTTCTTGCCCTTCGGCAGAGACACCAAATCAAAGGTGTCATTCTCATACAGGGATTTCATCTCATCCTGCATGGCTTCTGACCATTCATTCTTGTGCTCATCAGACACTGCCTCCTCATAGTATCAGGGCTCACCCACATCAGTCATCAACACATATTGATGTGGTGGATACTTGGTGGAAGATACATGATCTCTTCCACTTCTCCTCAACTGTTGCACTGGTGGTGGCGAATCAAGTGGATTATCATCACCATGATTGTCATCATCATCTTCATTAGATGGTTTTTCATGTCCTTGACTTGTACTGCCTTGATCAGCTGCATCGTCATCATCTACAACATCATCATCTCCCCCATGATTGTCATGGACTAGTGGAGGGTTCACAAGATCTAGGACAACCTCAGGCGTGGTGGTCTTCGGCTTCTCCGGTTTGCAAATATCTTTTATTGTTTCATCTTCAAGAACACCACATCTTGGCTTCGCACAGTCTTCTTCTTGACTGGATCCCACAATCTGTATCCAAACTCATTGCTTGGGCTGTTGAGATAGATGCACTATTTTTTCTTGCTATCAAGCTTGGCTCTCTCATCCCTCGGGATGTGCACAAATGCTTTGCACCCAAAGACCTTCAAGTTCTTGTATGATACATCCTTCCCTAACCAAACTTTCTGAGGAATATCACCTGCGAGAGGAACTAAGGGGGACAAGTTTAGTACATACATAGCATGAGTCAATGCTTCATCCCAAAAACAATTAGGCAGTTTTGCATGAGAGAGCATGGCTCTAACTCTCTCTGTCAGAGTCCTGTTCATTCTCTCTACAAGACCATTGAGCTGTGGTGTCTTTGGCGGAGTCTTCTCAAGCCTGATACCATAGTTTCTGCAATACCTTTCAAAAGGACCTCGGTATTCACCACCATTGTCTGATCTGACGCACTTCAATTTCTTGCCAGTTTCTCTCTCAACCTTGGCATGGAATTCCTTGAAGACGTCGAGCACCTGCCACTTGTTTTTTAACACATACAGAAAAATCTTTCTGGAATGGTCATCAATGAATGTCACAAAGTATAATGCTCCACCGACGGATTTTTCAGTCATGGAGCAAACATCAGTGTGAACTATATCAAGAACATTTTCCGCGCGTCGTGGCGGATGTGTACGAAATGCAACCCTATGTTCTTTGCCAGCAGAACAATGTTCATATGGTTTCAAGGTTATACCTTTCAACTCAGGGAGGTAGTCCATGCTAGCAAGAGCATGCATGCCCTTCTCACTCATGTGCCCAAGCTTCTTGTGCCAAAACTCAGCCAAAGTGTCATTCTCTCGGCGATGTTCAGCACAACATTCACTAGCTTGGTTTTAGTCACATAGAGATTACCTTGCTTACTTCCTCGAGCCACAATCAAAGGGCCTTTGGTAAGCTTCCATTTCTGATCACCAAAATAACTTCCATGGCGAATGTCATCAAGCTTTCCCACTGACAGCAGATTCAGCCGTATATCAGGAACATGCCTCACATCATCGAACACCAAACTGCAACCGGTGGAAATATCAATGCATATAGTGCCCTTGCCAACAATGGTTGATGAACCGCTGTTTCCCATCCTCACCTGACCGGTGACACCGCTGGTGTAGGACGTGAAATACTCCATGTGTGATGTAATGTGGAAGGACGCACCTGAATCCACAACCCAACTCATGGCATCATCACGAACATCGCTGTAGCATTCTTCATCTTCAATGACTAGGTAGTATTCACCTTCTTCACATTCTACAGTCATGGCGGCACCATTCTCGCCTTTTTGCTCGTTCTTGTATGCAACCTTTCCCTCTGCAAGATCCTTCTTGTATTTCCTGCATTCGCTCTTTATGTGATTCGGTTTTCCACAGTAAAAGTAAGTGATTTCTTTTCTCTGTTTTGACTTTGATCTTCCCCTGGATTTCTCTTTGTTGCCTTGCTGAAATCTGGCATGGCCACGTCCACGGTTTTTATTCCTACCATGGGATTCAGCCACATACGCATCAGAAGAAGAGGCATCGCCCTTTTCCTTCTTTCTGGCTTCTTCATTCAGCATGCTATTCTTCACCATCTCCAAAGTCAGCTTCCCATCCAGAGCTGAATTGCTAATGGACACAAACAAGCGTGTTCCAACTATCGGGCATGGAACTGAGCAGCAACAATGCTTGCACCTCATCCTCGAAGTTGATCTTCATGGCTGAAAGTTGATTTATATGGCACTGGAAAACATTCAAGTGTTCAATCACACTGCTGCCATCTCGGTACTCAAGCTTTGCAAGCCTTTTGAATGCCGAGGCCCTTTTCATAGTTGTTTTCCTCTCATACATTGACTCCAACATCTGCCACATCTCGTACGCATTTGTATCATTTGCAACATGGTGGATTATATTGTGGTTGATGTACAATCAAATCATACCTACTGCCTTTCGGTTCAAAACTCTCCAATCTTCTTCCGTGACACCTGTCGGTATCTTGTCTTTCACAATTGGCTCATACAAATCCTTGCAATAAAGGATGTCTTCCATCATGGGCTTCCATAATGAGAAATTGGAAGAATCAAGTTTTATCATGCCACTCGTGGTGGCGCTTTCTTCCAAAGCCATTGTGAACAGCAACCTCTGAGCAACCTTGAGCTCTGATACCATTCTGTTGGGAAAACTGGAGGGACCAATTAACCCTTAATGGAGATTAGCACACTCTTAATGTGATCTGGAAATATGCAGCGGAATAAGAGGTAAACTTCAGCACCACTTGTGTACTAACTCACGGATCGTTGCTCAATCACGGAAGGAAAAAATGCATCAGCATATAAGGTGGAAAAGTGTTCGCACTTGGACAGACGCTCAAGGAGCCAATGTCTGCTCTAGTGCGGACGTTTCTGAACTGAGTACTGCAATAGCAAATCAACAAACAGGGACATCAATCCTTTTTACGTGAAAAACCCTCTCAACGTGAGAGGGAAAAACCAGGGGCCGAAGCCACCCAAATCTTCTTCCACTATTATGAATGTGGGATACAACAGGTTCTTCTCTAGAGAGCACTAGAGGATCTCATACAAAAAGATTTGGGACACAAGAGATGGGGATTGGAACTCACCAAAGATGGTAGAAACACAGCTTGAAGGAGACAAGGTAGTGGATCTGAACTTCACAACCTTGTGGGCAGGGCCCGTGCTTGATCTCAAGCTTATTCCTTCAACTTCTTGTTCTTTCTTTCTCTCTTGGTTTTCTTCTCCAATGGAGGCTATCCTGGATTTTCGTCACTTCTGTCCCACCACCTAGTGGTGGCTGGCTGGAAGGGTTAACATCCTTGATCCATCATGTGCAAAGTCCAAAATGACCCTGAGTCATAACCCTAATGGGTAGTGGGCTTCAGCACCGCCTGAAAGTCTTCATAATGCCATCTACTCACAGCCCACATGAGGAGGAGGATATCCAACATAGGGGCCATTAGCTCATCAAATGTCGGCGGCCCATTCGATTCCAGCAGTTCCCACAATCCGATATAGTCCGTGAGCACTAGCAGTGGAGGGGTTGGCTTGGTCAATGAAATCCATCGGCGATTAGTACACGGGTCGCTTACATTTATTTTCTTCAGTCTCGAATGTTTATACAGATGAGGGAACCGTTTATCCAGAGGTTGACCTTGTAGCCAATGGCTTCTCCAGAAAGAGATGGTCCTTCCGCTGTGGACAGTGATGGTGGTGGAGACAACAAAGAGTGCACAAACCTCATCGTCAATTGGGAGCGGGAGGCCTTGCCAGGGTTTTGATGCATCCGTGGCCTGTTGCCAGAGCCAACGAAGCCTGAGAGCAACACTCTGCATGTGCAAATTTGGGATACCCAACCCGCCTAACTCCTTTGGCCTGCATACTGTAGCCCAATTGAGGAGGCATTTGCCTCCCGAGACCTTGTCATCCACAGCCTAGAGAAAAGCACGTCTGATCTTGTCTAGCTTCTTATGAAGCCATTTAGGATGCAATATAGCCATGAGTTGATAAGCAGGGAGAGCCGAAAGCACAGGCGTAGTCAGAGTGAGTCTTCCCGCCATGGTGATCCACTTGGCCTTCCAACCTGCTAGCTTCTTGAGGAACTTATCAATCAATTGTTGGAGGTCTGCACGCTTCAGTCTTTTATCAGATAGAGGGAGCCCTAGGTTGAAGTTTACTCTCTTACTAATTTAATACTCCGTACATGCAAGCTGTATTAGGCACCAAACGTTGGGTTGCCATCATCTGTAAAGGACTCACTACATTACATATCTGAATTAAAGCCTCTCCATCACCTGCTCCTGTTCTGTACACCTACTGTCCTACTGTATATGCATATGACCAAAACATGGAGTTGCGACAGGTCCAGCTCATGGATCGATGGTGCATGCCCAAGATCAAGATGGAGAGTATCAGATCATGGGGCACATCGATCACATGCAGCCACATCCCACCAAATCATGGCATTGTCTCCAGATTCCCGGGCTTGGTTGTTAATGCGTGAGTTGTCTGAACAAGCTCACACCCCTACAAGGCAGAGAGCATATATACAGTTCAGGATCCCCATTGTTAATCCGTCATGGCTGCATCATTCTCGTCCCTAAAAAGAACCTTTTCTCTCGCGCGCTCGATGGTCACCCATCCATGTCTTAGGTTATTGCTAATCGGAGCTGATTGATTGTCGCACGTGGTGCTGTTCGGTGATCGGGTTTCTTGGAAGCTGTGGGAACAAATAATTCAGTTCGATCAAAAGAAGATGGTTGAAAGTTAATTAAACTTAAAATGGAGAATGAGGTGCTAGCTTCTAAGCAGTAAGCAGTGCCCTCCAATCTACTCATGCAAGTGCAACGACTACGGGTGCCACGTTTACTATAAAAAAATTAGCGTTGGTAGTATCAAATTACATTGAATTCTTCACTCAAAAGGTTTTTCGTCCATCTTTTTCATACCAAAATTGAACGAGTGAAACTTCATTTCATGAACAATGAACAATAATCATGCTTAGTTTGACAGGCAAACAAGCCAACAGATCTCACGAGTGCAAGCTGTGAATGATTTCAACAAGATCTGTACGTGAGATCCACACTTTACAGAACTAATCAAAGATGACATTATGATTCATTGAGCTATAGATTTAGAAATAAGATGAAAGATCCGTACTATTATATATTCCTGAGTAGTAGTGGAGGTGTGTGATGTCAACAAGTTAGGAGCATGATTCCAGGGCAGGCAAGCATGCACACATGTGAACTGCCTCGGCTACTTTAGCTGTGCCTGTCTCCGGTTTTAGCGATTCCTTTGGCCTAGTGCACCCATAAATCTATGTGTGGATAGATACATGGATGCATATATTTATAGCAAGTGGGGGTTGATATGCTTCCTGCTTTTCTAGCTAGCCTGGCCTTTGTTTGGCAATTCTTGGTGGGGCATCATTCATTCCTTGCCCCTCTCAATACTACTTGAAACTGCAGTGAACAAGGGATGCTGCAATCTACTTACTTGGCCGGTCTATCTCTGCCTTTAAAATAGGATGTTGTAGAGTGTTGATAAAGTTTAAGTGCCTCCCCCGCTGCGATCCAATACATAAAGCGCCCTTGTAGCGAGGTTATTCGATCGAAGCCTCGATCCCGAGAAGCATATCCACTTGGACCTTGTAAGTAGAGTCTATTTCCTAGCTCACGGATTACTACTCTTTTTCTTGCATCTACCGAAATATGCTGCGGTTTCCATGGTCCATTGTGTGTGACCCCATAGACCAGTTTGCTGATTTCGGCCCTTGGTTTTTCAGCTGCCCTGCTCAACTCTCCGTGAGGTGGCAAAAGCTTTCATTTCCACGACAAGATGTCAAGATATCTGAGGCAGTACGAGAAGGAACACATGAAGATGGCCATGCTGAAGCAAGAAGAGACATTCAAACAGCAGGTGCTTAAGAACTAGATACGTGTCCCAAACAAAGAGTTACTACAGCAGTTCAGCCAAAAAAAATCTCAAATTCTTGTACCCTTTGATCACAAGAACTAACTAATGCTGTCCCAGGTTCAGGAATTGCACCGGCTGTACCGAGTTCAGCAGCTACTGATGACTGGAATGTCAAACACAGTGCCCAGCGTCAGATGTAAACCTGACGACGAGCGACAGGCCGAGGGGAACGAGGCGGGCTCAAGCAGGTCATGGCACTCGGAGGAGAGAAAAGCTCCCCCTCCGACAGTTATCGAAGAGGGTGGCCTAGATCTCACGCTGGCGATCGGAAGCTTGGTGACAGCGGATATGAAGAGGACGAGAAAGGATACCTCGTCAAGCGTAGATTCCAGGACGACCATTTCTTCGTCTTCGGCAGATTCCGGTAGCCCAGACTGCAGGGTGCGTCCATCTCAGCTTGGGTCGTCCGCAGTTAAGGTTAGTACTGCGAATGTCGGGCAGCATATCGACCAGGATGGGATAAAGCAGCCTCATTGGCTTCACCAGTGTCTGAATCTGGCACGATAAGATTTCTCATACGGGGTATTTCACTTGCCGTATCGCCCTTCTGTCAAACTCTCTCTTGTTCTTTGTTCTTGTGATGAACGTGGCATTGATATACTACGGCTCATTTTGATTAACAAGATAGAGAAAGAGCAAACTGCTCATTATTTTATCCCTTAGCATCTCTTATTTCTCCGATCCATCTCTCATATTTTAACACAATACATTGGTGTATTGATGTGGAAGATAATTGTTCCGACTGAAAAAAAAAAGTGGCGATGCATATCCGGTGGTCCTAAGGTTTTTTTTTTTTTTGAGAAATCAACGGCAGGCACAAAGCTGGTCAAAAATCCTAAATTCATGGAGTATCATGTGTGCTCTAAACTCTAATTCAGACTGGTTGAATTTTTTCGATGAAGGGAATATATTAATATCGCGAAGATACCAATTACACCCAGCCTCTGCAACAACGTAGTGCCCTACTAGCAGTACGATGCACACCGCCGAAAAAGAAAAAAGAATTGCATAAAATAAAAGTCCCGCTACAGTGACCAGTTCCTTGTAACAGCGGACCAAACACCACCAAAATAGCATCAGAAATCCATCAACTCCAAAAACGATGACTCCATGAAGGGAACAGTGCACAAGCGTCATCATCACTCTGATCAAAGACCATAGGTTTTCACCCCGGAGAAAGTCCGCACTCACAAAAACAATGCCTTCAACAAAGTCATTGCCAGGCACAACCAATTAAGGCCAGACTTTGGATTTTCACCCTGTAGGTTTAGACACTAAATTTCTCCTGTGTTGTCGCCCCCACTCGCCAAATCCGCTGCTTCAAGTCACAAATCACCAAGCCAGAATCCCTGCACCCCTAAGACTCAAACTTCCAACGCCAATCTTCAGTTCCCGGCTTCCATGCCATTCTCCGCGTCTGACTTCATCGTGGAACCAAGGCATGTCTCATGATGGCAACAGACCCCAGAGCTTCACAACGCCCGCTCTGAAACCAAACGGTCAAAAAAAAAAACATGGTTGCGCGCGACCAAAATACCATCCGCACCGGCAAACTCCAGGCACGTCGTCCATTTGGAATTCACCGGCGGAGTCTTCCGGAACACGGTAGTCCGCCCAAGATCAATGACGATCGGCGACGGGCAGTTCATCATCACGGATAGAGAGGAATCTAAGGACCACCACCTTTATTCGAAGCCACGCCAGTCGCCACCACACCACCGGCCGGCGGCGGAGAAGAAGACGATCTCGGCGAGCCAAACAGGGAACAGCCAGCCGCATGGCCGGCAGACACCACGCAGCACCATAGGCAACCGGGCAGACACCACAACCCGTCAAGTTAATTGTCTCCTGATATAAGAATATATAATGGATATTTCTGTAGAATAATTATTTGGTGAGTTGGGGCATTGCGCAAAGGGCACCTAATACTCAGCAATTCTTGACCATAGCCAACTTAATATAGAAAGTAAAAACTAAAAGCTAAATTGGATGTATTTCCTTCCGAAAAGCACTATTTCCATTTAAAATACGAAAGGCTGCCTTAAAATACAAAAGATCCTAGAAACAACACATTTTTTTCGAAATGGGTTCACCCCAGCCTCTGCATCAAAGTGATGCATACGGCCCTTTATTACAAAGTTATTAAAAATTCGGATAGTTTACAACTCTCAGCAACATGATCACATTGGCCACACTAATTGACCAACGGCTATAAAGAAGCGCTACAAGACTAGCCATTATCTAATCTTCTAGCATGATGCTAGCCACCCCGGTTGAAGATAGCCCGAATGACCGCCATCAACCGTGTGCATCCAAAATCCATAAGAGCACGTTGCTCCAGAGGCAACAAAAGGGACCATAGGTTGATCCAATATGTAGCTTTGTAGACCAGCTGCAAAAAATGAACAGCTCCTGTTTTGTTAAAAACAATATCATTTCGACAATTCCATATTGTCCATAAGAAAGCACAAACACCAATGCGGATGTGAGCTTTAATTTTCTTTTCCACACCAACCAGCCAATCACCAAACATATTAGCAATATTAACAGGTGGTATGATATTATAAGTGAAATGAATTAGCCTCCAAATATTTTTAGCAAAAGGACATGATATGAACAAGTGTTCTACAATTTCATCGGACTGACAAAAAACACATTGTTTGCACCCATTCCATTGTCATTTTGCTAGATTGTTCTTCGTGAGAATAACTTTTCTGCGAACAAACCACATAAAGATTTTAATTTTTAAAGGAACCTTAAGCTTCCAAAGGTATTTTCTTAAGAAGGGAGTGTGGCTATCCATGAGATGCAAATACATGGATTTTACTGAGAACAAACCGGATGGAGTCAACTTCCATTTGAACACATCATCCTCATCCGTTAGAAAGACCATCATTAGTCTCTCTACCAAACTAGTCCAAGCAGTCCATTTTTGTCCTATTGATGCCCTTCGAAACTCAATATTCAGAGGGTTATTCGACAATACATCAGCCACCAACACATGTTTGTGACGAACAATGTTGAACAAAGATGGATATTGTAAAGACAGCAGTGTATCACCAAGCCATGAATCCTCCCAGAACCTAGTTCCTTGTCCATTACCAATTGTAAAGGACCCATTGGAGAAAAATTCACGTTGAAAGTTTAGGATTCCCTTCCAAAAAGGTGAATCGGATGGCTTAGGTGTTATTTGAGCCAATGTTTTACCACATAAGTATTTATTAGTCAATAATTCCTGCCAAACTCCCTGCTCATTCAATAACTTAAAAAGCCATTTGCTCAGCAAACATTGATTTTTAATCTCCAGCATCTCTATGCCTAAACCCCCTTGGTTTTTAGGCCGACAAATGATATTCCACTTAGTTAAATGATACTTCCTTTTGTGTTGATCACTCTGCCAAAAGAAACGTCGGCGAAAATAATCTAATCTTTTTCGAACCCCAATAGGTATCTCAAAAAAAGATAAAAGGAACATGGGCAAGCTTGTAAGAACGGAATTAATAAGAACCAACCTATCACCATAGGAAAGTAGCTTACCGGCCCAGGAACTCAATTTTTTCTCCAAGCGATCTTCAATCACTTTCCATTCTTTGTTTAGCAATTTTCTATAATGGATCGGTATACCTAAATATTTGAAGGGTAACGAACCCACCTCACATCCAAAAATGCAGCGATATTCGTTTTGAAGATCTTTTGCTTTGCCGAAACAAAAAATCTCACTCTTGTGGAAATTAATTTTAAGCCCCGATAATTGTTCAAAGATGGATAGAATTAATTTCATGTTAACAGCTTTATCCAAATCATGCTCCAAGAACAAAATAGTATCATCCGCATATTGCAAAATGGACACTCCTCCATCGACAAGGTGAGGAATCAGTCCACCCACTTGACCATCCTCCTTTGCTCTTGCGATAAGAATGGCCAGCATGTCAGCCACTAAGTTGAAAAGAACTGGAGATAAAGGATCTCCCTGTCTTAACCCCTTGAGAGTTTGGAAATAAAGACCAATATCATCATTTACACGTATCCCCACACTCCCACCTTGGACGAATCTACACCATTTTGGATCGAAGCCTTTCATACGAAGCGTTTGTTGAAGAAAGTTCCAATTAACCTTATCATATGCCTTTTCAAAATCAAATTTGAATAGGACACCATCTAAATGTTTTCTTTTCATTTCATGAATAGTTTCGTGCAGAACCACTACCCCCTCAAGAATATTCCTCCCTGGAATAAAAGCCGATTGTGTTGGTCGAATAACTTTTTGTGCAACTGAAGAAACACGATTCGTACCCACCTTCGTAAAGATTTTAAAACTCACATTTAGAAGACAAATTGGTCTGTATTGTTCAATCCTACTCGCATCCTCCTTTTTGGGCAGCAAGGTGATCACTCCATAATTCAACCGAAATAGAGGAAGGTCACCACTATGTAATTGAGCAAACAATTGCATCAAATCTGCTTTAATAACTACCCAAAATTTTTGGTAAAACTCAGCTGGAAACCCATCCGGTCCAGGAGCTTTGTTATGTTCCATTTGAGAGATAGCCTCCCATACCTCCTTTTCAGTAAAGTCACTAGTTAGGATCAAATTTTCCTCAGCCGAAATCTGAGGCATATCATCAACAACAGATTCGTCCATTGAAAAATTATTTGTAATAGGAGCCCCAAAAAGCTTCTTATAAAATTCTGAGATAAAGACTTTCAAATTAGTCTCTCCCACAATAGTTCCCTCATCTTGCTCTAACTGGAAAATACGTTTTTTCCTATGTTTTCCATTAGCAATAAGATGGAAGTACCTAGTATTATCTTCCCCTTGTTGGACATGTTTTACTTTTGCCCATTGTGCCCATTTGGCCTCCTCATCTCTTCTCAAACGGGCAATAAAATCATAGGAAAACAATTGCAACCGAAATAGAGGAAGGTCACCACTATGTAATTGAGCAAACAATTGCATCAAATCTGCTTTAATAATTACCCAAAAATTTTGGTAAAACTCAGCTGGAAACCCATCCGGTCCAGGAGCTTTGTTATGTTCCATTTGAGAGATAGCCTCCCATACCTCCTTTTCAGTAAAGTCACTAGTTAGGATCAAATTTTCCTCAGCCGAAATCTGAGGCATATCATCAACAACAGATTCGTCCATTGAAAAATTATTTGTAATAGGAGCCCCAAAAAGCTTCTTATAAAATTCTGAGATAAAGACTTTCAAATTAGTCTCTCCCACAATAGTTCCCTCATCTTGCTCTAACTGGAAAATACGTTTTTTCCTATGTTTTCCATTAGCAATAAGATGGAAGTACCTAGTATTATCTTCCCCTTGTTGGACATGTTTTACTTTTGCCCGTTGTGCCCATTTGGCCTCCTCATCTCTTCTCAAACGGGCAATAAAATCATCCGCATTTTTCTTTGCCTCCTGTTCGGCTGTAGATATAGGAATAGTTTCAGCTTTGATGTCCAACTCATCAATGAGTCGAAGCAACTTGTCTTTTTGTTTTTTCTATTCACCACTAATGTTTTTTGCCCAACCCCTAAGGGATTGACGTAGGTGCCGAATTTTATTCTACCACCTCTCGATAGGAGTGGATCCACCAACTGTACATGACCACTCATGCGCAACCATCTCGAAAAAAACCCTCTTGTTGCAACCAAGATAATTCAAACGAGAAGTGCGATTTGTTTCCTAGATGAGCTTGGTTTCCTGAATCAATGATTAGGGGTGTATGGTCTGATCCTGTACGAGTCAACGCATGCACATTAACTAACGAAAACTTTTGTTCCCACTCAACGCTAGCCAGGAAACGGTCTAACTTTTCAAAAGTTGGAACCTCCCGGCGACTAGCCCATGTATATTGACGCCCAGAGAGATCAATCTCTCAGAGGTCCAGGCTCTCTATAATGGCATTGAACACAAAAGGCCAACGAGCATCAAAATTAGAATTATTTTTTTCCTCTGGTCTTCTTACAATATTAAAATCACTTCCGACCAACATGGGAAGAGATTCATGCTCACAAATTCGAACAAGCTCCGCAAGAAAGATATGCTTAGCCTCATCTTGAGCTGCCCCGTACACAATCACTAAAGACCAAAGAAAGCCATCCGACTTATTTTTAACCCTAAATTTGATGCAAAAATCTCCGGATATCACATCCTGTACCGAAAAAACTGCATCCTTAAAACCCACCAAAATTCCGCCCGATCTACCGTGAGGAGGTAACACATACCAGGAAAAGTCGAGACCGCCAACCAGATGATTGAGAAAGGGAGAGGCAAAATTATCCCTCCCTGTTTCTATTATAGCCACAAAGTCTAAATTATGCTCTCTAACTGCTTCATGAACCATAAAATGTTTCCCGATATCACCAAAACCATCACTATTCCAAATCATACCCTTCATTTAGCCATTTTTCTCAGAGTTTCAATACGAGCACTTCGTCTTTTAACAGTTAGGCCAATGCCATTCTTAGCAGCAAGTTTACGAGTTATTTTATCCGGTTTAACAAAAGAATCCAAATAATCCTCGGCATCATCCTCTAAACCGGTATCAGTTTCATCACATAGATTGGACGCTTTCCTCATTACCAAACTGTGATGCTCTCCCCCATCTATTTTTTCCAAATTATTTGACAAGAAGGTGATAGATCTAGAATTTTCTGTATCTTTTAGCCTATTAATGGAACCAAGAACCTGACTAGGGGATTGTCCTAAAGAAACACCAAGTTTTGAAGCTCTAGCAATGATATCCGCATTATTTAAAGATAAAAAGGAGAGCTTAGGATCATGTAGTGTACCTGCATCCCGTTGTTGTGCCCTCAAAACAGCTCTCTCCATCACACTTGAGTCGGCATTTGGTTGAGCACTGAGACGCTCACTTGAACGGAGCCCCAAAAACGATGGCTCCTCCATAGAAGGTCTGGTCCCCATGTTCAAGCCACTGATAACCGGTGAAGCCACTTCTGATGGGTCTTTCCCACAAGCAGAACCCAAGGAAGTACCCTCATCGCTGGGACTGACTCCTCCCTGGCCGCAATCCACCGCCTGCCTTTTCCCTGCCGCGGCAGAAAAACCAAATGGAAGCTCTGACGCGACAGCATCATCACCATGAATCGTCTCTGTCACGGCAGAGAATTCAGGCAAAATCTCTGCCGCGACAGCCACCTCTCGATCAGCCAAAGTTGAGTGCGAAGGCAACAAAAGTTCTTTTACCTCCACAACCTGGGTAACATTCTCAGATTGCACTGGGGTTTCCTCCACCTGCACCCGATCATGATCAACACCAGAATCATCAAAACAAGTAGAGTAGAGCAAATCCCGAGGTGTCATTATCTCAAAACCATCATGAGTATTACTATCATCCGAATCAAAAGACAATTTTTTTGAACAAATGAGATTAAATACCTTACTCGGAACCTCCTGGCTGGTGATCACCTCAGCAGATTGACCAACATCTTGATCGAATTGATTACATGCCACCAATCCAAATTGCTTTTGCAGTAAAGGTGAATAGATAACCTTCCCTGTTTTAGGTGCCGGTGGAGACAAACTCCGCCTAGCCAACTCCATCTGATTTTGCACTAGAGGAGAGAAGGATACACCTCCTAAACATGCGTTTTGGAATCCAGTTGGTCCATTACCACTAGAAGAAATCTGAGTACCACTACCATTAGAAGCTTGTGCATCCCCAACCTTATCCACTACCGACCCAGATTGGTCTTTAGCTGATCCGTTAGTAGGCCCACCTTTAGGATCATCATCTATATCAGCATCAAAATCCATCATGGTAACCTCATTCTCAATATCAAGATTTGGTGGCTCGACTTCAAAATTCAACTTGTAAAATTTCCCTTTAATAAGGACTGGTAGGCTTTTAGCAATCTTTGTCTGATCAACGCATCCGATAAGAGTCCGCAAGACTCCATGTTTCCTAGTAAAAGCCATATCCACTTTAATTGGTTTGCCGAAAAGTGTCCCCAACCCCCAGAGCGCCAAGAAATCACCCTTCACCAATGGGGGGATTCCTTTCATCCGAACCCAAACCTGAGGCAAACTCTCAGTTGGTTCAATGCTTGAAGTACAGTAATCAGCAGTCATCTCACAAGGGCTGTTGGGGACCTTAAAAGTACCAAATATTTTTAGTCGATCAAGCTCAGCCTTGGAGGGAAACAAAACCTTGAAAACATTGTGGCCAACCTGGAGCACCTCCCACTAGTATTGCTCCACGGGAACTAATCTTTGTAGCTGCCGATAAACTTGTGGTGGCATCATATATCCACCAATAACCGTGACAACTCCATATCTAGTGTTTTCAGTCTTAGGCCTATAGGTATCAGTGCAAACCAGCTCGAAGAACATAAGACTATCATGTGCATGACCATAAACAACAATCTGGGGTTTAGGAGCATTCAAAAAGGGGCAAACATCAGATACATGATCCACCTTTTCACAATAGTCGCAAATGATAACTGTGCAATCAGAAAGCACATGTACAGTAAAACCACACCTATAGCACTTCACCTTCTCATTCTTTTTTCCTTTCTTCGCTGCACCCTGATCATCATCTCCTGTAGTGCCGACAAGTTATTGGGCCACCGGCATCAAAGCCAGGGCAGCAGCCGACACTTGATCTGCACCTGGAACAGAAGGTGCAGCCGTGGTGTTTTGAGTTATAGGCACCACCGGATTTGCAATAGTCCCAACAGACTGTCCATCCTGTACCGTCGGGTTGCTGCGCACCACCGGCTGATAAGTCGCACCTCCCAAGCCGATAGAACCATCACCAGCACGCCCCCCATCCAGGTTTCCTCTGCCACCTTCAGATCGGACAATTGGACGACGTGTATCAAACCGTCCCCGGTAATTACCTCCGCGGTTCCGGCCATTGGCCGTGTACGAGCCTATGTTGAACCTACCAAACTGTTCCCCGTTGCCGTCTTGCCATCCAGCAAGCTGTCCACCGTTATTGAACTGTCCGCCATTGCCATTGCCATAGCCACCAAACTGACCCCCATTGTTTCCATACTGCCCACCATTAAGTCCAAACTGTCCACCATTGCCATCAGCATAGCGAAAACCACGGCCACCGCCATGGCCACCCTGACCCGCCGTCCCACTAGGCCCTCTCATTTCGTAGTTGTTGAAGCCGGCGGGCGGCGGATATCCATTGCCATACCCATTGCCTCCATTCCGAGGGAAGTTGTTGTTGCCTCCCCATCCACCAAAACCACCTCCACGATCTGCACCTCCTCGGCCGCCCCCTCGATTCGCCATGGGAACCAGTGGCGCGGGAGAAGAAGAGTGCTCCCAAGTGAACCCTAGCCGCCGTCTTCTGTCACAATAGGAGAAAACCAAACGCGACGATGACTGTGTTGACGATCGGGACAAACCCTGATCGACGTCAAGACCCTCACAGCCCAATGGACGAGTTAATGGGCCGCCATGCATATTGGGCCTTCGAGGTCCCACCGCATCTGACGTTGATCTCTCCAAATTCAAATTTTGAGATCGGATCACGCCGGAGGACATCACCGGCGACGCCATTGCAGCCACACTAGCCATGGCACGCCGCCGAGCCCCTCGCCCCCGTTGGACCAACGTCCATCCATCGGAACAAAGATCCTCCGACCATGCATCCACAGTTGGAGACATGACAGGCATCTTCAAAGAGGACAGACCTCTCGATCTAGACCCCGAGCCAACGGCACTCAAGGTTTGACGATTCAATGAAGACCCATACCTCACCGGAGACGAGTCCTGCAGCGCCATCGCGGCCCATCTCTGTCGCTTGATCTTTGCTTCCCGTTTGGATCTCCTCTTCTCACAGAGTAATCTGGGTGAAACACTCTCAGGTGTCTCACACCAGAAACTCTCCACCCGATCCGATTCCGCCAAAGATTTCTCCTCCTCCTCCTCCCCAGATTCCGAGGACAACGCCCAGAACCGCCCCCTTGCCGGCGAGAGAGCGCACTCCAGCGCGGCGGCTGGCGCATCGTCGCGACTAGCTCCCCCGGTTGCCCCCGGCTGGCGCATGTAGTGATGTAGTCACTTGCTGAGTGGTAAGTGGAGTGGAGTGAAATTGAATCAAACCGACAATTCTAATTCTGAATATTATAGAATATGAAGTTTTTCTAGAACGTTTGCATCAGCGGCAATTTGCAGCGCCCGTGAAGTTTTTCTAGAAACAACACATACACGAGCAACCACTCAATACACAACAACATATATTCAAATTTTATCTTGGGAAACATACTGTCAAATTGTATAGTCGGGAATGGAATTTGTGATTTGGAGGACTATCCTATCTACATAATCCATGTAAAAATCGTCTACAGTTCCCAACATTAAAAACATTCTCTGACCATTGGCTTAGGCATTTTATTGATTTTCCGTGTGAGGAACTGAAATGATGGGAATGGCACTCACATTGTTACTTTTGAGTTTTCACCATCGGGCAACGATAATAGGCAGCAATTAAACAAGCATGAGATACCGAGTTCCTCATTTTTCAGTCTTAAGACCAGGATCCCAAGAACATCTTGACACAGCAAATCTCCTAGTTAAAGCAATGTGCCGGGAAACAACTGGCAATCGGTAAGTTCGTCAAACAAGACATGACAAGGGGTACATCTTTTTTTTCGATAAAGGGCTTTATTACTTTAAAAAAGCATTACACCCGGCCTCTGCATAACATGATGCACACAGCCGACAAAATCAAAAAGAAAATTACATCGTATCATAAGCATAGTTACAAATCCAAAGAACAAGTAATCTGCCTATGGAGATGGTGGCCCAATACGTAAATCACGCTGCCACCCATGTGGGATAAAAATATCCCGCGCCGTCGTCTCCAGTCGCGCAGACACCTCCGTAAAAAGGTCTCGAAACTCCACGCATTGTAATGTGGACCACGAACGGAGCAAATTTGTGCACCGGTATATTACCTACAATTGAGATACATTTTTATCGTTAAAAACCTTGTCATTTCTACAAAGCCAAAGCGACCATATAACGGCAATCACTCCCACCCTAATAATAGTTCTAAATTTGTCATCAATTCCATGTAACCAGTTACCGAATATATTCATAACCGAACGTGGAGGATACAAATTAGAAGCAATTAGGATGGTTGACCAAATAGAACGCGCAACCTTACAGTCGAAGAATAGATGTTTTATCGTCTCACTATGTGAACAGAAAACACACTTTGAGCAACCTTTCCAATTACGCTTAACAAGATTATCTTTGGTGAGAATAACTCCTCGACGAGCATACCATGAGAAAATTTTAATTTTCAGTGGTATTTTCATTTTCCAGAGCTTCTCATGTCCATCCACTGGCACATCATATTGGATTAATGCTCTATACATGGAATCAACTGAAAAACGCCTGTTATCAGTGAGGGTCCATCTGAATTCATCAGTCCCATTAGAGAGTTGAATCATGGCTAATCTCTCTAAAAGAGCGTTCCATGCCTCAAGTATGGGTCCGATCAAATCCCTCCGGAACGTCATAACTGGAGGAGAAGACTGCATCACAACAGCCAGCGTCTCACTCTTATGACGAACAATGTTGTACAGAGCTGGATATTGGTCCTTAAGGGGGGCATTTCCCAGCCACTTATCTTCCCAGAACCTAATTTTCGATCCATCTTTAATAGCGAATTTTCCATAACGAAAGAAATGCTTCTTTGTCGCCATGAGGCCAGCCCAAAAGTGCGAATCACCAGGTTTCCATACCACTTGTGACAACGCCTTTGAACCAACATATTTACGCCTTAGGATTGTTTGCCACATCCCCTCCTCCGTGAGAAGCTTAAAAAGCCATTTCCCTAGGAGGGCCGAGTTCTTGACCTGCAGATCATGGACACCAAGTCCATCCTGATCCTTAGGCCGGCAAACAACATCCCACCGTGCCAATCTATATTTCTTTTTCTCACTATCCCCTTGCCAAAAAAATCTTGAACGATAATAATCTAGCTTTTTCAAGATTCCTTTATGCAACTGGAAGAATGATATCATATACAGTACCATGTTACTTAGGACTGAATTTATGAGTACCAATCTACCGCCTAGGGATAGCAATTTGCCTCTCCAACTGGCTAATCTTGCCTCGAACCGTTCCTCAACATGCTTCCACTCGGCATTAGTTAATCTCCGATAGTGAATAGGTATTCCAAGATATCCAATCGGAAATTGACCTTGCTCACAACCGAAGAGTTCGGCATATTGAGTTACAAACTCCTGGGCTTCGCCAAAACAAAACAACTCACTTTTATGAAAATTAATTTTCAACCTGGATAATTGCTCGAACACTGATAGGATCAGTTTCATGTTCTTTGCTTTCTCTAGGTCATGGTCCATAAAAAGAATTGTGTCATCGGCATATTGTAGGATAGAAAGGCCGCCATCCACCAAATGTGGGATGACTCCCTCTACCTGTCCATCCAATTTCGCCCGTTCAATCATAACCGCTAACATATCGGCCACTATATTAAATAGTATCGGCGATAAAGGGTCACCTTGCCTTAATCCTTTCTTTGTTTGGAAGTAATGGCCAGTGTCATCATTGATTTTAATAGCCACACTACCTCCAGTGACAAAGTTCCGAATCCAAGCACACCATTCTTCCGAAAAGCCTTTCATACGGAGGGTTTATTGGAGGAAATACCAGTTAACCTTATCGTAAGCCTTCTCAAAATCGATCTTGAAGATCACTCCATTCATTTTCTTACGGTGCATCTCATGAACAGTTTCGTGTAAGACAGCTACACCATCAAGGATATTTCTCCCTTGCATAAAAGCAGTCTGTGTAGGTCTAACGACATAATCCGCCACCGAGTTCAAACGAATGGTCGCCACTTTGGTGAAAATTTTGAAGCTAACATTAAGAAGGCAGATGGGTCTATATTGTTGGATCCTCTCTGCATTAATAATCTTAGGCAACAAAATAATTTCCCCAAAATTAAGGCGAAACAGCTCCAGCTGACCCGAATGCAAAGCATCGAACATAGCTAGTAGGTCCGCACTGATGACGTCCCAAAAGTTTTGATAAAACTCAGCAGGGAAACCATCTGGACCAGGAGCCTTATTGTGTTCCATTTGGAAAACAGCCTTCCGTACCTCATCCTCGGTGAAAGGAGCAGTAAGAAAAACATTTTCCTCATTAGAAACTTGAGGTATATCATCTACCCGGTTCTCATCGAGAGAGAAGTTGCCTTCTTCCGGTGCCCCGAATAGACCTTTGTAATAGTTAGTAATATACCTCTTCAGCTCGTCTTGTCCTTCAATCAGACCTTCATCTTGATGGAGTGAATGAATTAGTTTCTTCCTATCTCTACCATTGGCGACATTATGGAAGTATCTCGTATTCGAATCACCTTCAAGAATGAATTTGTCCTTTGATCGTTGGTACCATTTGACAAGGGGTACATCTAAGGTCACACAAGGAAATGCAAGCTAGCAGTTGCAGCCTGCGCAAGTAAAAGAGCTTCAGTTCATACAGGCCCCGACAAGATTCATTGGCCTACTTGTCTTCCTGCACGTTGCGGTGGCTAGGCTGCACCTAGAAGGTGAATAGCATTTGCGAAGAAAAATCTCTACCCTGATGGTACCCAAGCTCCATCTCCCTCATGCTACCGCTCTGCCTGACCACATGCTGGTGCTAGAAGCAGGAAAAAAACTTCACTAAATTCTGCCCTTTCAGATTTATTTTAGAAAAGGTGGTCATCATTCACTAAAACTGAACCTGTGCAGTGAATTATGTCATCAGAGTTTCAGTTATTCATATTGACTGGCTAGAGGTGATTCAGTAACCAGGGTATCAGATATAGAAGACAATCATGGTGCTCGGAAAAATGAACGATGTCGTGTTGAGTTATGTGTTTGAGTAGATGAATGAGAGCTCCAGTTCATACACGGAACTTGATGTTTTTGTTACCATGCTAACACTACTGAACAAATCTCATGATAACACCAAGTTAGCTACAGCACAAGTTCATTAGGCAGTGATTGTATGAGACATACATATGCTACATAAATGAACTTATATCTAGATCCATCCAATATTTAGCCTCCATAGTAGAATATGATTCGTCAATGATGAACTGAATGAAGCAATGGTGAATCGCTTATATACTACATGGAACATGAATCTGCAAGATGTCGATTTGGTACAAAAAGAATTCGCACAAGGATCTTGTGCTTAGCCGATATATCCATCCTGCTATTCCCGACCCCCATGTCACCTCCTCTGGTGACTCGGGAAAAAACCTAGCTCACCCTCGCCGCCGGCCTCCCCCAGAGCCGCCTCCACCGACCCTATAAAATTAGATAATCAGAAACTTTGAAACTAATGGGGAGTCACACAACGATTGAATCTCCACTGCTTACTAAAAATCATATGCTGACATGGATGAATCCAACTATTCCTTAAACCCTCTGTAGCTAGACCATATAAAACCAGATTATCAGAAACCTGGAACTAATGGGTAATCACAATGATTAAATCTCCACTACTATTAGAATTAATTTTCTGACATGGATGTATCCAATTATTCTTTATACTACCCTTTTCCTACTATCAATTGTGAGCAAACTATAAACATATCAGATATTGTTGTTACACTGACTGCATATTTTATTCGGTAACTATGACTCTTTGAGCAACTGTTGCAAATTCGCCAGGTCTATATGATCAGCCGTCCAGATAGGTTCTACCTTATATCCACCACGTACTGTTGCAAACATTTTTGGCAACTGGTTAAATGGCGTGGATCCTAGGTTTAAACTCTTCAGTAGGATGGGGGCGATTGCCGTTATTTGGTCGATGTGGCTATGTAGAAATGACAAGGTTTTTAGCGATAAAAATACTTCTATTTTACAGGTTATCTATCGGTGTACAGCTACGCTGCGAGCATGGTCGGCTCTGCAGCGTGTGAAGCACCAAGACTTATTTTTGGAGGTGACGTCGAGGCTGGAGGCTGCGGCCAGGGAGTTATTCTCCCGACATTGTAACACCCCAAAATTTGGAACCTAATTTTAGTGGTGTTTTC
Source organism: Puccinellia tenuiflora (assembly GCA_012064385.1). Lineage (NCBI taxonomy): Eukaryota > Viridiplantae > Streptophyta > Magnoliopsida > Poales > Poaceae > Puccinellia > Puccinellia tenuiflora. Next base: position 147,906 of record QRDG01000579.1, on the reverse strand, counting down.
CGACACCTGAAAATCTTTTCCCTCGTATCTCAAAAATTATTTTTGCCTTCTGGTGCTAGATGATGCCCTCGTGTTCTTTTTCTCTCAAATAATTCCAGAGAATCTCCGGTGATTTCTTTGGCCAAAAACCTCCGCTAGGGTTTTTCCTTAAAAACCTCATAGCCTAAATATTGGGATATGAAAATCCTAATATTCCATCTACCTTATGAACCATATTTTTCCTAGCTTGGAAAACTCCACCAAATATTCCAAGATCACCTTATCCATTTATTATCCCCCACATGCAAAATATTGCATATTTACCAACAATATTTCCAAAACCCTCGATAAATATTTTAGTGCTTGTCTTGGTCAAGAAATTATTTTCCTAACTTGTACCACTCCTACACTGCTCAAAGGAAAATAGGAATTTATCATCATGCCATAGCCTACACCCACAAGAAAATTGGCATGATCATGTGAACCACCTATCCACCACTCCCTTCTACACCCCAAGGACCATAAATATCTTCATGTTTGGATAAGATCCATGAGAATTCATCACATGGGATAATATCAACCAGCCCACATATTTTATCCAAGAAGCCACAAAATCCTTGTTTTGGTGAAAATTAAATACCACACCATTATTTCTCACCCACTTTTGGAACCATGCCAACCTACCTCTTGTGCAAGATATTTCTCCATGTGGGATGACAAACCCTCACTTTCTTTCCTGGTCACTCTCCTGGTGCCTAGGTATTCAACATGAACCAAAAACCCATGATCAAAACCACTAACGGTGATGATCATGTCCCATGACACTCTGGGAATTCTTCCAAGAACCCTAGCCAAGTTGCACCATTTGACCTCAAAGTCTAGAAACCATCTCCTCACATACAAACCTAACCACTGGAATTTTTATGGATTTTATTTGTACTAAAAAGTTCTTGTGGGCATTTCATCGAACACCTTGAGGGCAGGTTTAAAAATTTCAGAAACTTGCAAGTTAACCATGGTTTGCTCAACCCTAGCCCTAACCCTTTGGTCTAGTGGATCCCCTGTGACCTAATGCCTCTCCAGCACCTCGCGCTCACCTTCTTCTCCCCTGTAGACAAAGGTCACGTAAGCCATGACCTCAAAAGCTCCATTAAAACCCGAGCTACCAAGCACCTACCCCTCCTCTCCCCGGCTATAAAAGCCAGCCTCGAGCCCTCCTGGTCACTCACACCTCACTACTCTCCCCCAGGCCTCGCTCTCTCCCTGGTTCTACGAAGAACCGAGCTCGCTAGAACTCTCTGAAGCTTGAGGTGGCCGAAACCCTAGAAGCTCAGGTACCAAGCTCCACGACCTCCTCTGCCAAAGGAAACACCACCCACGGGAGCGGTGCAGCTCCACGACCTCATTCACATCCTCAACATAGCCTCTAGCCCACCTCATCGCCGCCCCCAAGCTCCACCCGAGCTCCCGCCGTGGCCGCAAGGCCGGAGCTCTGCGAGCTCACGGGCGACGCACGGAGGCGCTCCCTCTCGGCCCCATCTGCCATCTCCTTCCCGAGGTGCGGGGTGAGGCGGTGACCTCGCCTATGTCCACGTCTGGCTCAGCCAGGCCACCTGCCGCCGCCGGTCGGCCATCCCCGAAGCTCCCGTACGTGAGCTCAAAGCTAGAAGGTAGTGTACAGTGTTCTGATCGATCAAAACCAGCTAGCTTAGTGCATGAGCGGTGGATAGTTATTTTTCGCTCGCCATTTTCTCCCAAACCACATCTCCGATTGGAGTGATTCAAATTTCTAAATTCCTATCTTTGCGAGATCTGTAAAATGGTATGGATTTCACATTTTTCCAGTATATCTTCCGGGTAGCGCATTTTGTGTGCGATACCATCCCGGCGACGCGGTGTAGGGCTACCGGTGCCCGAGTCCGCGACGTCTTCACTTCATCGACGAACCGGAGTACAACTACATGACCCCGAGGCAAGCTAACCCCTTGCTATGAGCCGTCCCGCAATATCGTTTTCTATTTGCTTATTGTCTTGCCGAGTATTATATGTTTGTCTGTTTATTTATGCATGACTGTTTGTTGTTCTTGTTTAATATTAGACTGATAATATTAATCCTGCCATGTTTTATTCATCATCCATGTATGCATTAGATTGATGTATGAATTATCTGTGCGCCTCGCACTTGCGTGGCTTTGACAACTAAATAACAAAAATATGCGTTGATTGTTTGCTTCTTCTTCTTCGCTCAAGATGGCAATATTCCCCGTGGGGACGGGTACCCGTGGGGATTTACCCGTTATGGAGCGGGGATGGGGGACAAATTCTCCCCATGGGTATTGTCTGGCGGGTACCCGTTAGCCTCGCGGGGCGGGGATGGGGATGAAATCCTCCCCGTGGGGACTCCATGGATACCCGACAAACTATAAAATATATACTATATATGCATAATAAATAGAATAAAACCTAGATAATCCATATAATTATTTTCTCCATCTTTCTTAGCAACCATGCCCTCTCAAATCTCACCTTTCTCAGTTAGTGTTAACATCCCCATGGATACCCGATGGGTAACCGTTACCCATTGATAACGGGGATGGGGATCATTTTGTCCCCGCGAAGCTTCATGGGGATGATGGGTATGGGGATTGGCGGGGATCGGGGCGGGGATGGTGGAGTCATCCCCGGTCATCCCCGTACCCGTTGCCACCCTGATTCTTCGCCGAGGTGAGGGCGGACGAATGTCGTCTTATGATCCTCGGAGTTGGGGGCATTTGCCAAAAGAGTTATTTGCTTCTTGTCCCTCCGTCAAATATGGTTGGCGTAGACCACCCGGACTGCGACGCTTGGGAGCTGACTTTCCATTTGGTTCTTTTTGCCAAGATTGCTGACACCACGTCGGGATAACCCTCGAGTGGAATGGATGCTTTCTTTCTTATGAATGCTTTTCGGTTCATTGTTTGGAGGCTACATGCCTCACCAACTTTTTTATTGATCTGTGATGACACCGGCTGGAGGAACCGCCACAGTCATCTTGCTGAAACACTATGTTATAATCTGTAGTCGATCTGTGATGACGCTTGTTGGCGGACTCGCCACGATAGTCACCCGGTCGACGCTAACCAACTAGTTGATCTGTGATGACGCTTGTTGGCGGACTCGCCACGATAGTCACCCGGTCGACGCTAACCAACTAGTTGATCTGTGATGACGCTTGTTGGCGGAATCGCCACGATAGTCACCCGGTCGACGCAAACCAACTAAACTATATCTTGTAGTTGATCTTTATTGTGTTGCTAATGTTTTGTTGTTTGATGATATATTATTATGTTATTGTGGTTGAAGTGTTAGACTAATCCTTTGTTGGTTGGGCATGTGAATGCTGAAACTTGATTAAATAAAACACCCCTCCAAACAACGATAAGGTCTATTCATAGTGCCACTAATCTGAACCCTTGAACGCGATACCACCGTTGTCCCATGGAAACCGTGACCTAGTAGGTTGTTGAGCCCCTTTTGTGCCATCCGTTGGGCGCAGTCGTTCGGTTGTGCTGTCCGAGGGGAGGGGTCGACAGGCACGGGTTCGACTGCGATAAGGAGTCCGGAGCTAGGCATACCCGGTAGCGCCGGGGGATGTGCCGGATTTACTTGCCCGTTGTACCATGCGTATAGGGTGGTGCAGGAGAGTGTCTTAGCAAGTGGACCGTCACGAGAATGTATTTTGCTTGGTACACTTTGGGCGTGAGAAACCTGGAGCGTCGGCTGAGTGGAGTGCATTCTGATAGGTGGTAAAGCAAACTCTCGAGAGACTCAACCTAGCCAGCTAGCCCTGTTCCTGGGATATGGAACAACAGTTCAGTGTCGGTCACACTGTGTGTCCTCGTCGTGTCCGGAGGTTAAAATTAAGGCTTGTCTGAAAGAATTAATGAACGACCTGATTACACTAAATGAACAAATAAGATGATGCAGGGAATATTGTCTTGAGATGTTGATGGTAAACCGTGTTATGGGATGGCGGGGTGATCGTTGGAAGCCTAGAGTTAGGCCTGAGCCAACATCAACCGTGCATGCCCAGAGTGGAAAGTTGAGGCCAGAGGGCCTAGCAGGGATCACAGGTGCCGTGTGTATTATTTGGTACACCCTGGTACACTCGATTATACTCGTCACAGGTAATTTATTTATATGATTGCTAGTGTACGATCCAACCCCACCTGGCTTGGACTCTACACTGGTGATACCCAATTGTTTGCTTATGCCATGTTTTGTTGTGATGCCATGCTACCTTTATGTTATATCATTGTTCTGTCTAGAGTACACCTTGCCATGTGTAGTATTTTGTTTCCAATGTATATCTTGCTGCATGATTGTTGGATTGTCTGTAGTAAGGGGCAATACTTGCTGAGTGCATATATAATGTACTCACGGGCCTTGTGATTGTGGCCAGATTTTGGCGAGGATCCATCTTCTACCTTAGCGAGGATTTGGAGCAAGAGCGTGCTAGGATCAGTAGCCCAGCCAGATGCCTGTGGAGTGGAGCCGCTCCAAGCCGTTGCCATAGTCGTCTTCTGCTGCCAGTTAAACTCTATCCTGAGCCCTGCTTGGCTTGATATTTTGTCATGCCTTGATGGCCTTGTAAACCATTTGTAGCCCTTCTTGTGCCTGATTGTGTAATGATTTCCACTATGTTGCACTGTCGCGACGTGCGGCCGGATATCTTGGGCTGGCGCACGGGACGACCGCCTCTCTGGTGATATGTGCCAGGGAGGGGTGTCACAGAGGTGGTATCAGAGCGCCAGGCTGGCTGTAGACTACCCTAGCATGGAAAGCCTAGCCTTACTTTTGCCCGACAGTGAGCCCGATGGATTTAACCCATCTCCGCCTAACTGGCATGGCTAGTGTCGGTCCACAGTAAGGTGCAGTAGGACGCATCCCATTCCCCGAGAGAGGCTCGCCGGTTTCTTCCAAGAGAAGGAGCCGACACAACCCAGTATATGAGACCCCGTCCTAGCTGCCGTTTATCCCCACCCTCGCCTGCTATCCTTAGCAACCCAAACTCTCTTGAAGCAGGATTCCGCAAAGGAATCCCGCATTCTCATCTCATCCTACACCCAGAGCTAGAGGCCGTCAAGCGGCGTAAAACCCATGTTTAGTTAGCCTGAACGGCGCTTGTATGTTGGTAGGTGAGAAGCAGTGAGGTTGTTTGTCTTGTGGTCCGTTTTCTGGTTGATGTTAAATCAGCTCGGAATAAAACTTGGTGTTCTTATCCTCTGGTTAACCACTTGGTTGACACATGATGGAATATCACGCCTTTTCTTCAGTGAAGGGGTTTTGAAGAAATGACAGATCACTTAAAACAGGGACAGCAAATGTGAACCCAGACGCATACGCCCACCTGTAAATTAATACAAACTTTGAATGGGATTATTTTGTGGTATGCAAATTATTTTGTGTGTGTTGCACAAGTTTAACTATTAAGTGGAAGTATTTGATGAGACACTGTAACCACGGTGTCCCGCTCACTTAATGTTGGCTCGTGTATAGGTTTGGAAAACTCATACATGTACTCACGCAAGGTTCCTCACCCAATATGAACCTTGTCTAGGCTCTGATGTTAAAAAAAAGGGGCCCGAGCCCTCCACGAGCAACTCCCTCCCAAGCCTTAAAATGCTTGTTGAGTGTTCTTCCTCGCTGGAACACAGAAGGATTTTTGTAGAGTGTTTTCTGTCTATGTTTGCTTGTGCTTGCCTATACGGTATGGTTGAAATGATTATGCCATACTGCTGCAGCCGTTTTGTTTTGGGCCATAAAATGCAGAAATATTTTATGAAAGGATGTTTTGCTACAAGTAGAAATTCTTCTACCCATGCTGGTATCCCTGCCATTTAATCTTGCTGCAAGACACGAACTGTACACAGATGGACAACTCCCGAAATTGATGATGCAAGTTCTACTCCAACTGGGACACCGCGACTACTTCAACGTGAAGAGGTACCCCGAGACGTGTTATTTTTCTCGTATCCCGGAGTTCTATAGGGAAAATTTCTTTGCAAAAACAAATTTCGGGAATGGCTCTATTCCACAAAATTTTGGTGTTTGTGATCCCACTCTTGTGGCGCGAACATCGTTGTTTGAAAACAAACCTTGTTTCTTTTTCCAAACCTGTATGTACATGAAAGGGGCACCTGCCATGTATGTATAGCTTTGCAAAAAAAAAAACTTTTGTTGTACGCACATGAAAGGGTGCGTGTATAACTTTTCAAAAATAAAACCTTAGGAGAAGGTTATGATTAGCATATCTCGGCCTTTTGTTTATAAAGGTTTTTGGGTTCTTACCCGCCCCAGTTGATCTTGTTAGTTTTGTTGTAGATCTTGTTTGATCATGCCATGGTTGTGTTTGGTGAGCAAAACTTTAGATTTAAATTTTTATAAACCTGCTAGTAGATCCTATGTTGATTGATTGAGTGAGCCCCTGCCATGCCATCTTTTAAATGCATTGAGTGTGGTAGAAATATCATATAAAAATCTTGTTGTGTGCCGATCCGTTTGGGTGTCAAACCGTGGTATTTTGTACAAATTTTTTTAAATAGGGCATTATGGATCATGCAAGAAATATCTTGTATAGCTCCCCGAATCTCGGGACGAGATTCTTTTTAAGGGGGGAAGGTCTGTAACACCCCAAAATTTGGAACCTAATTTTAGTGGTGTTTTCCGACACCTGAAAATCTTTTCCCTCGTATCTCAAAAATTATTTTTGCCTTCTGGTGCTAGATGATGCCCTCGTGTTCTTTTTCTCTCAAATAATTCCAGAGAATCTCCGGTGATTTCTTTGGCCAAAAACCTCCGCTAGGGTTTTTCCTTAAAAACCTCATAGCCTAAATATTGGGATATGAAAATCCTAATATTCCATCTACCTTATGAACCATATTTTTCCTAGCTTGAAAGCTCCACCAAATATTCCAAGATCACCTTATCCATTTATTATCCCCCACATGCAAAATATTGCATATTTACCAACAATATTTCCAAAACCCTCGATAAATATTTTAGTGCTTGTCTTGGTCAAGAAATTATTTTCCTAACTTGCACCACTCCTACACTGCTCAAAGGAAAATAGGAATTTATCATCATGCCGTAGCCTACACCCACAAGAAAATTGGCATGATCATGTGAACCACCTATCCACCACTACCTTCTACACCCCAAGGACCATAAATATCTTCATGTTTGGATAAGATCCATGAGAATTGATCACATGGGATAATATCAACCAGCCCACATATTTTATCCAAGAAGCCACAAAATCCTTGTTTTGGTGAAAATTAAATACCACACCATTATTTCTCACCCACTTTTGGAACCATGCCAACCTACCTCTTGTGCAAGATATTTCTCCATGTGGGATGACAAACCCTCACTTTCTTTCCTGGTCACTCTCCTGGTGCCTAGGTATTCAACATGAACCAAAAACCCATGATCAAAACCACTAACGGCGATGATCATGTCCCATGACACTCTGGGAATTCTTCCAAGAACCCTAGCCAAGTTGCACCATTTGACCTCAAAGTCCAGAAACCATCTCCTCACATACAAACCTAACCACTGGAATTTTTCTGGATTTTATTTGTACTAAAAAGTTCTTGTGGGCATTTCATCGAACATCTTGAGGGCAGGTTTAAAAATTTCAGAAACTTGCAAGTTAACCATGGTTTGCTCAACCCTAGCCCTAACCCTTTGGTCCAGTGGATCCCCTGTGACCTAATGCCTCTCCAGCACCTCGCCCTCACCTTCTTCTCCCCTGTAGACAAAGGTCACGTAAGCCATGACCTCAAAAGCTCCATTAAAACCCGAGCTACCAAGCACCTACCCCTCCTCTCCCCGGCTATAAAAGCCATCCTCGAGCCCTCCTGGTCACTCACACCTCACTACTCTCCCCCAGGCCTCGCTCTCACCCTGGTTCTACGAAGAACCGAGCTCGCTAGAACTCTCTGAAGCTTGAGGTGGCCGAAACCCTAGAAGCTCAGGTACCAAGCTCCACGACCTCCTCTGCCAAAGGAAACACCACCCGCGGGAGCGGTGCAGCTCCACGACCTCATTCCCATCCTCAACATAGCCTCTAGCCCACCTCATCGCCGCCCCCAAGCTCCACCCGAGCTCCCGCCGTGGCCGCAAGGCCGGAGCTCCGCGAGCTCACGGGCGACGCACGGAGGCGCTCTCTCTCGGCCCCATCTGCCATCTCCTTCCCGAGGCGCGGGGTGAGGTGGTGACCTCGCCTCTGTCCGCGTCTGGCTCAGCCAGGCCACCTGCTGCCGCCGGTCGGCCGTCCCCGAAGCTCCTGTACGTGAGCTCAAAGCTAGAAGGTAGTGTACAGTGTTCTAATCGATCAAAACCAGCTAGCTTAGTGCATGAGCGGTGGATAGTTATTTTTCGCTCGCCATTTTCTCCCAAACCACATCTCCGATTGGAGTGATTCAAATTTCTAAATTCCTATCTTTGCGAGATCTGTAAAATGGTATGGATTTCACATTTTTCCAGTATATCTTCCGGGTAGCGCATTTTGTGTGCGATACCATCCCGGCGACGCGGTGTAGGGCTACCGGTGCCCGAGTCCGCGACGTCTTCACTTCATCGACGAACCGGAGTACAACTACATGACCCCGAGGCAAGCTAACCCCTTGCTATGAGCCGTCCCGCAATATCGTTTGCTGTTTGCTTATTGTCTTGCCGAGTATTATATGTTTGTCTGTTTATTTATGCATGACTGTTTGTTGTTCTTGTTTAATATTAGACTGATAATATTAATCCTGCCATGTTTTATTCATCATCCATGTATGCATTAGATTGATGTATGAATTATCTGTGCGCCTCGCACTTGCGTGGCTTTGACAACTAAATAACAAAAACATGCGTTGATTGTTTGCTTCTTCTTCTTCGCCGAGGTGAGGGCGGACGAATGTCGTCTTATGATCCTCGGAGTTGGGGGCATTTGCCAAAAGAGTTATTTGCTTCTTGTCCCTCCGTCAAATATGGTTGGCGTAGACCACCCGGACTGCGACGCTTGGGAGCTGACTTTCCATTTGGTTCTTTTTGCCAAGATTGCTGACACCACGTCGGGATAACCCTCGAGTGGAATGGATGCTTTCTTTCTTATGAATGCTTTTCGGTTCATTGTTTGGAGGCTACATGCCTCACCAACTTTTTTATTGATCTGTGATGACACCGGCTGGAGGAACCGCCACAGTCATCTTGCTGAAACACTATGTTATAATCTGTAGTCGATCTGTGATGACGCTTGTTGGCGGACTCGCCACGATAGTCACCCGGTCGACGCTAACCAACTAGTTGATCTGTGATGACGCTTGTTGGCGGACTCGCCACGATAGTCACCCGGTCGACGCTAACCAACTAGTTGATCTGTGATGACGCTTGTTGGCGGAATCGCCACGATAGTCACCCGGTCGACGCAAACCAACTAAACTATATCTTGTAGTTGATCTTTATTGTGTTGCTAATGTTTTGTTGTTTGATGATATATTATTATGTTATTGTGGTTGAAGTGTTAGACTAATCCTTTGTTGGTTGGGCATGTGAATGCTGAAACTTGATTAAATAAAACACCCCTCCAAACAACGATAAGGTCTATTCATAGTGCCACTAATCTGAACCCTTGAACGCGATACCACCGTTGTCCCATGGAAACCGTGACCTAGTAGGTTGTTGAGCCCCTTTTGTGCCATCCGTTGGGCGCAGTCGTTCGGTTGTGCTGTCCGAGGGGAGGGGTCGACAGGCACGGGTTCGACTGCGATAAGGAGTCCGGAGCTAGGCATACCCGGTAGCGCCGGGGGATGTGCCGGATTTACTTGCCCGTTGTACCATGCGTATAGGGTGGTGCAGGAGAGTGTCTTAGCAAGTGGACCGTCACGAGAATGTATTTTGCTTGGTACGACTTTGGGCGTGAGAAACCTGGAGCGTCGGCTGAGTGGGGTGCATTCTGATAGGTGGTAAAGCAAACTCTCGAGAGACTCAACCTAGCCAGCTAGCCCTGTTCCTGGGATATGGAACAACAGTTCAGTGTCGGTCACACTGTGTGTCCTCGTCGTGTCCGGAGGTTAAAATTAAGGCTTGTCTGAAAGAATTAATGAACGACCTAATTACACTAAATGAACAAATAAGATGATGCAGGGAATATTGTCTTGAGATGTTGATGGTAAACCGTGTTATGGGATGGCGGGGTGATCGTTGGAAGCCTACAGTTAGGCCTGAGCCAACATCAACCGTGCATGCCCAGAGTGGAAAGTTGAGGCCAGAGGGCCTAGCAGGGATCACAGGTGCCGTGTGTATTATTTGGTACACCCTGGTACACTCGATTATACTTGTCACAGGTAATTTCTTTGTATGATTGCTAGTGTACGATCCAACCCCACCTGGCTTGGACTCTACACTGGTGATACCCAATTGTTTGCTTATGCCATGTTTTGTTGTGATGCCATGCTACCTTTATGTTATATCATTGTTCTGTCTAGAGTACACCTTGCCATGTGTAGTATTTTGTTTCCAATGTATATCTTGCTGCATGATTGTTGGATTGTCTGTAGTAAGGGGCAATACTTGCTGAGTGCATATATAATGTACTCACGGGCCTTGTGATTGTGGCCAGATTTTGGCGAGGATCCATCTTCTACCTTAGCGAGGATTTGGAGCAAGAGCGTGCTAGGATCAGTAGCCCAGCCAGATGCCTGTGGAGTGGAGCCGCTCCAAGCCGTTGCCATAGTCGTCTTCCGCTGCCAGTTAAACTCTGTCCTGAGCCCTGCTTGGCTTGATATTTTGTCATGCCTTGATGGCCTTGTAAACCATTTGTAGCCCTTCTTGTGCCTGATTGTGTAATGATTTCCACTATGTTGCACTGTCGCGACGTGCGGCCGGATATCTTGGGCTGGCGCACGGGGACGACCGCCTCTCTGGTGATATGTGCAGGGAGGGGTGTCACAGACATGGATGTCAATATAGACTCCGGATAGACCTATCAGCATCTTAGGCGGATCTACAATTTCTCTTTATGATATGTAATTCGTCTTTTTTACTTTTTGTTCTGATTTGGTTACTGGTGAACTGGTGGTTGTGTACATCTTAGCTATCCAGAGGCCGGATGTAATACTTAAAACTCTTAAGTAATAAAATGCTTTTATCTAAAAAAATGACTCTTTGAGCACAATCACCCAAATTTCCTTGTTGCATCTAGTAACAGGATACATTACAGATTACATCACAAGGTAATCTTTCTTAATGTAGTTTATATATGTGGTTGACTATACGTCAGGACATGGTTCACTTTAGCCCAACCAAGGAATTAGAAAGAGCAAACGTCTGCAGTAGTTGCTACAGATCAACTGAATTAACTCTATAGTAGCCAAAGTGGCCGATTGATTAAGGGTGTGCTCGTTTTTTTGGATGGGGTGGAATGGAATGGAACCATTCTATTCCACTGTCATGAAACCGTTCCATCCCTGTGTTCGGTTTGGATAAAAAAATTGTCACGGAACCGTTCCATCCCTGTGTTCGGTTTTGGAATGGGATGAAAATGGAATGGAATGGAGTGAGAATAGAATTATTCTAAACTCGATTAATTATTTCCTAAACTGGATTAATTATTTCTAAACACGATTAATTATTTCTAAACTTGATTAATTATTTCCTAAACTCAATTGATTATTACTAAACTTGATTAATTATTCCTAATTTTGATTAATTATTGCTAAAATTGATTAATTATAGCTAAACTTGATTAAATTAGAGGGAGACACTGTGCCGTTCCACCTCGTTCGGCCGAATCGGCCGGACGGGTTGGTTCTGCATCTAGAGGGAATATGGTCTTTTGTGGAACCACCTAATTCCGTTCCTCGCTCCAACCGAACGCAAGAATGGGTTCTGGGAATGGAACGGTTCCATTCCATTCAAGTCCATCCCAGAACCGAACAGACCATAAGGGAGCATATCTGCAATTGATTCAGACCGACATCAAGCTAGTACTACCGCATCAAAACCATGCTGATCAACAAAGCAATAAGCACAGCAAGGAGCCGTGCGTTGCTATGGAACTATGGAAAAAAAAATTCACCATGATTTTTTTTTTTTTGAGTAAGGGAGCGTTAATAAATTACAGAAATAGTTACAAACTTACAATCTGGTGTAGACAGTTTACAAGAAATAAGCGTAATCACCCATCCACACACAATATTCACGATGGACTCGGATGTTTACCGCAATTGCACAAAGATAGGTCGTGAAATTGCAACCCCTCGCCGTGGATGAAAGCGAAATCCATAGCTCGATCACTCAACTCCTTGATTCTGTGTAGAGGTCCAATGTACATTACGCATGTGCCAATAAAAATTAGCAGCCCCAGGCAATCTGTCCAACACCTATGCCGCATAATGGAGTCGACCGCTTACAAAAGACGTTTGTAAAAGAATTAATCTGCTTTCAAGAAAAATAAATGTTTCAATGATCAAACAATAATTGTTAGAGTATATCACGGATAGGTTAGTTTTGGTAGTTTAGAATTGTAGTCCAAGTCTATCTTTATTAGGTTTCTTAGCCTCCAAGTATTTTCACCTATATAAACAGCCCACCGTGGCTCATTGTAATCCACCGAATATCAATACAATATTATTCCGCAATATACATCTTCTATCAATAATACTAGTCTATTATGGTTGGAGAGGAGGTAACAGGATCCATCGAAAAACACTGTCGTGGAAATGTGCTGAATTAAGAGTAGATAGTAAATGTCTTTATTATGGTAGTTCCAGTGTGTTACCTCTTAGCAAAGGGCAAGCGGACGCCGTCGGTACTGCCTTGTGAAGAGCGTTACTTGGACAAATAGAAAGAACATGCATCACACACGCAAAATTTAGTAGCGTACCGCGCGAATATTCTATAATGCCAGGTATTGAAGAATCCAATTTAAATCACACGTAGCACGCTGAGCAAAAATGTAAATTGCAAAAACTATTTTAGAACAATTCGGCAATTGTTGAGATTCTAATCAAGAATGTTGTTGCATACATCATCTTGCATATATGTACGAAAAAAGTTGCAGAAGAAGTGGACGAGCACGGTTTGTGCAGTACATGGGCTTCAACGACGGCAGATTGCAGAGGCCATGGCTGGAGAGGCGGCAGAGGGACATCCGCTACAGGAGAATGGGTGTAATCTCAAGAGGTTGAGGCCTCTAGGTCCCCCGTTAGGTGCCGAAAAAGAAGGTCCAGTCCACTAGGCCGAACCGGACCACGTACATCGTTAAACAAGCTCGCAGGCCCAACTCCCAATAGACTGTGGAATGCCACGCTTTGTTCGTACTGCACGGTCGGGTGTCCCCTGAAAAAAATAGGAAGGTCGGGTGCCAGCCCATGAACCGAGACGCTACCGCCGGCCACGTGAAATGGTAGCGGCGGGCAGGTGCATCGAACACGGGTGGCCTCCAGCGCCCAGGGACCGAATGAGATGAGACCACGCTACGCCCCGTACGGAGGGGCGATCATCGCGAGAAGTCAGCATCTTCGGCGCCGAAACGAGCCGACAAGGTGGTCGGCCACCTCAGCACGTGAATCGGCCATGGGCTCCTCACCTCACCTGCCATGTCAGGTATTATCCCGCCAGGCCCTAGAAAATTTGACGAGATCAAATGGTAGCGTGAGCCAAAAATAACTTCCTACGAAAAACTTAAGCACAAAATATACCTATTTCGAAACTAATTTTAAAAATAACTTTTTTTTTGGTAACGCCTGTGGCAGCCGGCGTTATGCAGAATAGGGTAGCCCCGCAGCGTTACACATACGCCAGCATGGCGCGGTAGGGCCGCAGGTCGAAAAGAGTAGCGTCGAGGAAGAGGGCGCTATAGTCACGATCGTAACTCCGGCGTGGCCGGCGCTATGGATGTTGTTCTTCTGAACCATGAGGATGACTACCAGGGACGCCACGAACGCCGTCGAGTTGCAGTAAAAGAACACCTTGTAGCGCCTAGCGTTGGTGAACAAGAAGATCGGCTCGCCGGCCATGTGGGGTGGCTCCGCCACCGGCACGTCACTCGACCAGACTCCATCGGCCAGCTCCATGCCCGCTTGGTATGTGATGGTCGCGGCGAGTGTGGCGAGCAGCAGGATCAGAGACTTTGCCTTCTGGATGCCTTGGTTCTTGGTGCTCTCATCAGCGTGGCTCCCTTGCCCACCAGCGCCGCCTAATGTTCCCACAAATCACACGCCGGTGAATACCCATCAGTCTGGTTCTGGCGGCATACCCGTTCTTGCAACCAACGGGACGCGTGCGTACAGATGCTATGAAGTCGTAGCCAGGAGCTGCTATTCTTGAGAGGATCCGAGACGAGCACCCTGACGACCATGACGAGGAAGATGTACAGTGGGACCGCGGCGACGAGGACGACGACGTAGGCCCTTGTGTCGGCCTTCCTGGAGCTCCTGGCGGCGTGGGCACCCAGGAGGCCCAGCAGCACGAGTAGGATGAAACTGTACAGCTGCACCTTGGCGCAATACCTCTGTAGCCTCCGGCCGAGGAGCGGAAGAGCACAACACAATGATGAGCAGCGATGCCACGAACTCGTGTTGTTGCAGTAGAAGAAGGCCATCCGACGTGGGGAATGGTGGAAGCCGCCGGGCAGGCTCAGTCCGACGCGTAGGAGATGCCCGTGGTGAACGTCGCGAGCAGCAGCTGTTAAGATCAATAGACTAGCACTAGATCGATCACGGTCAAACCATTTAGGGTTTCCCCTTTGCCATGAGAATAATCGAGAGAGAGAGAGAGAGAGAGAGGATCGGCGTGACTACCTCTGGTGGATGCCGAGCTCGAACTGCCGGCCATGGTGGAGTGGTGGCGGCGGTGAGGCGTGGGTGTGTGAAGGTGGCAGCGGTGGTGGAGCTTTCCCGTGACTCGCGCTAACCCTAGATCGGTAGGGGTGTCGGTGGGGTGCTGGGCAACACGGTGAACCTCGTACCGTGTGCCCCGGCCCCCACCCTGTTTATATAGCACTGCCACAGGGGCCCACCAACCATAAGAGGGTTGGGCGCCCCCGATCAAGGCGCATTGACCTAGGGCCCGTGTGGCCGTTGGGCCACGACGGTGGAGATTGACCTAACATTCTCCCCCTAGATCTCACCTTTGCTTTTCCTTTTACTTTACTCGTTTCATCACAAATCAATACATAGAGCATGTTTCATCGTCTCAGCTCAATTGCCGATAGAATCAGACAGCTACAATATACCTCTTTGTTTTGAAACAAAACTTTTACTTTTGGGCCTCTTATGATCCAGGATCATAGTCTCTACCTTAAACCCATGCCGGCTAAGTGTTCCTTGAACACATTGGGAGGTAAGCCTTTCGTTAGTGGATCCGCAAGCATATCCTTTGTCCTTATATGCTCGAGACTTATAGTGTGATCCTGGATTTTATCCTTCACAACATAATACTTTATTTCTATTGGCTTTGTTGCATTACTCGACTTCTTGTTGTGAGCATAAAATACCACGGGATGGTTGTCACAGTACATCTTTAGTGGTTTGTCAATACAATCTACCACTTTCAAGTCGGGTATAAATTTCTTTAACCATATCGCCTGCCCCGTGGCCTCATAACATGCTATAAATTCTGCATACATCGTGGATGATGCAACTATTAACTGTTTGGAGCTTCTCCACGAAATAGCTCCCCCTGCGAGGGTGAACACATATCCAGACGTGGATTTTCTATCATCTTTATCCCCCGCAAAATCTGCGTCTGAATACCCCCTTATCTCTAGGGAATCAGATCTTCTGTATGTTAGCATGAGGTCCTTTGTGCCTTGCGCATAATGCAAAGCTTTCTTTGCCATCCTCCAGTGCTCTATGCCTGGATTCGATTGATATCTACCCAGTACCCCGGTAACAAATGCTAAGTCAGGGCGAGTGCACACTTGTGCATACTGTAAGCTTCCAACAGCCGAAGCATATGGTACTGATTCCATTTGATCGATCTCATATTGGTTTTTGGGACACTGAAATTTCCCAAAACTGTCGCCCTTGACTATAGGAGCAGGTGTGGCATTACTCGCATGCATATTATATTTCTTTAGAACCTTTTCTAAATATGCCTTATGTGACAGTCCTAACACTCCATTCTTTCTATCTCGGTGAATTTCTATGCCCAAAACATATGATGCTTCACCAAGGTCTTTCATATCAAAATTTGAGGACAAGAACTTTTTTGTCTCTATTAGTAGACTAACATCACTGCTAGCAAGCAGGATATCATCCACATATAGGATTAGGAAAATGTATTTCCCACTTTTAAACTTTGCATAAACACAGTTGTCCTCAACATTCTCTTTAAATCCAAATCTTTTAATTGTCTCATTAAATTTCAGATACCACTGTCTAGAGGCTTGCTTTAATCCATAAATGGATTTCTTTAGACAGCATCCCATATCTTCCTCCCCCCTGCATGATAAAACCCTTGGGTTGTTTCATGTAAACAATTTCTTCTAAATCTCCATTTAGAAATGCCGTCTTTACATCCATCTGATGCAGCTCTAAATCAAAATGTGCAACTAGTGCCATTATGATTCTGAAGGAATCCTTACATGAGACTGGAGAAAATGTCTCATTATAATCTATTCCTTCCCTTTGTGTAAATCCTTTTGCCACAAGACGTGCTTTATACTTTTCTACATTCCCTCTGGAGTCATACTTTGTTTTGTAGACCCATTTGCAGCCTACTGTCTTGGCTCCTTTAGGAATCTTTTCTAAGTTCCAAACATTGTTGGAACTCATCGACCTCATCTCATCTTCCATAGCCTCCTGCCACTTCGATGAGTGAGGACTGCTCATGGCTTCTTCATATGAGGTGGGATCACCTTCCATATGACCTATCTCTGTATTATATACATAATCACTAGAGATAGCTGGCTTTTTAATTCTCTTAAACCTTCCAAGGGTTTCTGTCTCTGGTGGGTTTGGCTGTTGCAGCTCCTTTTCATGCTCAACGATGGGTTCAGTCCGTTCCTGACGAGCAGGCTTCGGATCTTTGCCCATTGTAGTCACGTGTGGAGTTACAACAGGTGCTTTCACCACAATCTCAGGGATTGTTGGTGTAGGCACAACAGGTAGCGAGAAAATGGCTCCTGAATGATCGTATTAGGTGCATGCACCCTCTTCTCCTCAAGATCAATTTTTCGGGCTACCATGCTCCCCCTCATCAGTTCGTCTTCTAAAAAGACTGCATGTCTCGTTTCTACAAACTTTGTGTATCTGTCTGGGCAGTAGAAACGAAAACCTTTTGACTTTTCGGGATAGCCAATGAAGTGGCAACTAACTGTCTTGGGATCTAACTTTGCAATATTTGGATTAAACAATTTTGCCTCAGCTGGGCACCCCCACACCCTGAGGTGTTGAAGATAAGGTACCCTTCCTGTCCACAGTTCGTACGGTGTTTTGGGCACCGACTTACTTGGCACTCTGTTGAGAATATGAATGGCGGTTTTCAGCGCCTCCATCCATAATCCCAATGGCAATGTGGAGTAACTCATCATACTGCGCACCATATCCATAAGGATACGATTACGCCTTTCAGCTACTCCATTTTGCTGAGGTTCGCCCGGCATGGTATACTGGGCGACTATTCCAGTCTCTTGCAAAAACCTCGCAAAAGGTCCAGGGACTTGTCCATATGGAGTGTGTCGACCGTAGTACTCCCCCCCCCACGGTCAGATCTCACTATCTTTATTCTTTTATCATGTTGATTTGCAACTTCAGCTTTGAATATTTTAAATTTATCCAATGCCTCTGATTTTTCTTTGATTGGATAAATATAACCGTATCGGGAGTAATCGTCTGTGAATGTTATGAACGAGTCATAACCATCTACACTTTTCACTGAAAATGGTCCACAAATATCAGTGTGGATAATTTCAAGTGTCGCCGTGCTTCGATTTGCACCCTTTTTAATTTGTTTTACAAATTTTCCTTTTATGCAATCGATGCACTGCTCTATGTCTGAGAACTCTAACGGAGGAAGAATTTCATTTTTAACGAGTCTTTCTATTCTCCCCCGTGAAATGTGGCCTAAACGATAGTGCCACAATTTCGATGAATCATGAGTTCTCTTTCTTTTCTTTTGTTCTTTATTCGACGCAGAAATATGTTCATCCACATTGCACACAGAATAAACTTTATCACACGAGGATAATAAATAAAGCTCATTGTGGAGGAAAGCAACCCCCACATGAGTATTATTACACCAAATGGCACACTTGCCATGTCCAAAATAACACTCATAACTGTCTTTGTCCAAGCGTGAGACACTAATCAAATTTCTATGCAAAGATGGAACATATAAAACGTCTCGAAGCAAGATGGAGAATCCATCAGCCAACTCCAGGGAGATGTCGCCGACAGCTTCAACGCCTGCTTGGACTCCATTTGCGACTTCAACGCATCTTTCGTTTCTTTGCATAGTCCGCATCGAATGGAATCCCTGAAAAGAATTTGCAACATGAACCGTTGCACCTGAGTCAATCCACCAAGTAGATTTCGAAAACTGTGCATACATGGATTCATTAACAAATGAAACAATGTTATTACCGTTCCTTGCCATTATGGACTTTAGAAGCTCGGGGCAGTCTTTCTTATAGTGCCCCGTCTTCTTGCAGTGAAGGCAAGTGTGTTTGTCAACTGGGAGAGGCTTTTGATAACTTTGAGGATGAGCGGGACCTTTACCATATGGCTTTGAAGGGGAACCGCTAAAGTTCCTCTTCTTGTTGTCCTTCACATAGTTGAGTGAACCACCATGTGCAGCTTTGAGTCTGTACTCTTCCTGGACACACATGGCTATGGTCTTCTCTATGTCCCACTTTTCAGGGGACATGTTGTAGTTGATCACAAAGTTCTCAAACTCTTTGGGCAATGAAGCCATGATGAGGTGAACCAGAAGAGCAGGCTTGAGCTCCAGGTCAACATCCATGGGCTTAAGCTTAGCCGCCATGGTACTCATCCTCAGGATGTGCTCCCTTATGCCGTGCCCACCTCCTGTATACTTTTCTGTTACTAGTTGCTTCAGCACCTGGGTGGCATATATCTTTGAAGAGCCAGTGAACTGGCTCTTTATTTTCTCCAAAAACTCCCCAATGGAAGCACACTCTGCAATCGAGCCCGCAATAGCGTTCTCGATTGTGTTCTTTGTGAAGGCCATGCACTTTTTGTTGGCTGAGAGCCACTTTTGGTTGTCGAGGGACCAAGACAACTCCCGAGGAGCGTAATCCCTCTTCTTTCTTTCCCAATCATCATCAGAGTCTTTTGCCTCTCTTTCAGGCTCTTTTGGCTTGACTGGCTGTGGAGTATCCACAACCCAGTCCAACTCGGCACATATAAATGTCAAGTCCACTTTCTTTCTCCACTCAGAGTGGTTGTCACCTCGGAGTGTGGGGACATCTTTAAGGCTGTTCATCAAGGAATGCCCTCCTATAAATCCACAATGAGGTGAGAACATTGACCAACAATTGCATGTAATAATTTAACATTGGTCAAAATTAAAACACACAACTGTTCATGCAATTTAAAACTACATCACCGTTGGGCAGAAATAGAAATAAATGCATTTAACAAAACTATAATTAATCATGATCATGTTATTAACGACATTGGTCATAAAAATAACAGGACCACAATAATCACAATAAACTTTTAACATGCCATTTTTACTTTTAATTCTATCGCAAAAGAATTTAAAAGAGCAATTACTTTATTTGCAGCAGAAAACTATTAATAAAAATTCTATTTACTTTATACTTTTCATAAGCATTTCTTTTAATTTTCTGTTTCCTACACAATAATTTCGTTGGACAATTTTTGCATCGGAAAAAACTAGATGAAAATTGCCTAAAATGGACAAAAAACCACCTAAAACTGCTTCTGAAAAAAAAGAACAGAGAAAAACTCTGATAAAATCACGTGGCCCATACCATAGTTTTTCAACTTTCGGCCCTACGGCCCATTTAACTATGCGCCGCGCACGCGCTGTGAGCATACAGCACCGGCGGCCCATGGCCACTTTCTCTCTGCGCCGCATGCGCTTCTCGTAACCGGCCCAACGGCCGGCGGTCTCCGTACTTTTGGCCCATCGGCCCAGGAGCTGGCTAGGGTTCAGAACCGGGCGATCCTGGTCGTCCGTGACGATCGGACGGTCTAGCGCGCCTTTCGCCGGATCAAAACGACCGGTCCGACCAGGGGGGGGGGGGCAAACCCTAGTTTCATTTCCCCCCGCCACCTCCCACCCGAGAGCTCTCTGTCCGCGCTCGGCGGCGATGAACGACGGCCGCCGGCCGCGGGAGACGATGACGACGGCGCCCCCTGTCCAGCTCCTTTCCCTCTCCCCCTTTCTGTTCATTTCCCCCTGCACCGGAGAAGATGCACGCGAGGAGGAGGCCCGGTGGTCTTCCCTCTCACCAGTCGCACATTCCCCCTTGCGGTGGGTGCGCCGCCGTCGAGGGGAGAGATCCATGTGCCCTGTCTTTGCCCCCGAGGGGGTGATACTTTTCTTTGCCCCCGAGGGGGTTGACTCCTTCTTCCGATGCCTCGGCTTGCCGATGCGCGTCGGATCGTGAGGGATGGCGTGGCCGAGGCGGCGGCGCTTCTTTGCCGTCAAGCACGAGGCCCTCCGGTGAGTTTACTTTCTATGCCCTTTGCCTCTTCCTTTCGGATCTGACATTAGGGTTTCGGGAGGGGACCTTTTCTTTGATTTGCTTTGAAACCGAACCAATCTAGATGCTAAATCTGGCTCTAATACCAATGTTAAGATCAATAGACTAGAACTAGATCGATCACGGTCAAACCTTTTAGGGTTTCCCCTTTGCCATGAGAATAACCGAGAGAGAGAGAGGATCGGCGTGACTACCTCCGGTGGACGCTGAGCTCGAACTGCCGGCCATGGTGGAGTGGTGGCGGCGGTGAGGAGTGGGTGAGTGAAGGTGGCAGCGGTGGTGGAGCTTTCCCGTGACTCGCGCTAACCCTAGATCGGTAGGGGGTGTCGGTGGGGTGCTGGGCAACACGGTGAACCTCGTACCATGTGCCCCGGCCCCCACCCTGTTTATATAGCGCTGCCACAGGGGCCCACCAACCATAAGAGGGTTGGGCGCCCCCGATCAGGGCGTATTGACCTAGGGCCCGTGTGGCCGTTGGGCCACGACGGTGGAGATCGACCTAACAGCAACAGCACCTTGCGCTGCTCCTTGAGCTTGAGCGCATCGTCGGGGCTCACCTCTGCCGCATGCGATGTCTCCTTCTCCTCGTACCATGCCAGGAGGATATGGATGCCGACGTAGATAGCGAGAGCGACCACCAGCGTGCAGATATAAACGGTGGTCGGCATGTCCTCGCAGCTCCCGGTGGCAAAGGCCCCCATGAGGGCGAGCAGGTCCAGCATCATGACGAACCGGAGCGAGCCATGCCGTCTGTTTCTGGTTCGGGACGAGGAGGAGGAGGTTGACGACAAGCGACGCCGCAAAGGCCGTTGCATTGAAGTAGAAAAAGGTGCGGTACTGGGGAGTGCCATCGAGGATCGGGACGCCGGCCTTGTGGCCGTGCACTGTCTTCTGCCAGACTCCCCCCCGGCAGGCTGAGCCCCGATGAGTACGTCGCCGTGGACACCAGCGTGGCCAGCAGCATGAGGTACTAACCTACTGCCTCGACCGCTTCATCGTCGTCTCTATAAATACTAAATAGGAGCACACATGGCCTCGCAGTAAAGTAGTGCCGACCACGCCGGAGTTACGATCGTGACTATAGCGCCCCCTTCCCCGACGCTACTCTTTCCGCCCTAAGGCCCCACCGCGCCACGCCAGCGTACGTGTAACGCCGCCGTTGCCGGCGCTACCCTATTCTGCATAACGCCGGTCGTACAGGCTTTACCAAAAAGGGTTGTTTTTTAAATTAGTTTGGGAATAGGTTTATTTTGTGCTTAAGTCTCGCCCTGAGGTTATTTTTGTCAATTTCCTCGATCAAAAGGCTGTTTTTTCATAGCAAAACGGGGGGGTCTCCCCTCTCCCCGGTGAGGGCCTTGTTCGATTTCATAAATTTTGGAGGGGCTCGATATGGATTGAGATGGGTTAAATCACTTGTAAATCCAAATTCCCTTCAATTCACCCAATCCACTAGGGGAGGGTTAACCGAACAAAGCCTGAGAGAACCGTTTTGGAGCTCGGATTTATTTTGGAGTTTTCGAAAATTGGGAAAATTTTAGATCTAGATAATGATATGATTTACAAGTTTGCAAAACACAATCCTAAACCGTTGTATTTTCTAATACACATAAATAAAAATAAAAGATTGTGAATCTCGATTAGCAACGAGCACACACTTTAGAGAATTTGAAATTCTCTCGCAGCACCTTGTGCCATGAGTCGAGTTCTATCTTGCAGCAGTTGGGCTTTCAGATACGTTGGTTGGTCCCAACAACTTCATCGCCGCTATAAAAAAAATTGTATATGACTTGAATACATGTGGAGTCACATAGTCATACACGGTATCTGGCTATCTGTAGGGATGCAAGTGGGCCCCGTCACTTTCCCCTCCTTCCTCTCCCCTCTGCCCGTTTGAGAGTCGTCTTCTTCCTCTCCTCACCGCCCCTGGCCTCCTCTCTCTGGCGGCGATGCCGGCCAGCGTGAGAATGGTCTAGTGGGTCTGGCTCCTTTTGTACATACTAGGGTAGTTGTTAGTTTAGGTTTGCCTCTATGGCGTCTGGGCTTGATGCTCGTAGCTTGGAGTAGGTCTCCGGATCTTGCGGGTCAGATCCGGGGACTGCTGATGGCCGTCGTCCTCTCCTCGGTGCTCTGGTGGCCAGAGACGGTGGTGGAGTGGGGCGTCGACATCCGGATCTCCTTCAATAAGCCTGTGCTCCTTCCAGATCGGGTGGATCTGGCGGTTTTTGGCAGAGGCGTTGGTGGCTCTTCTTCTCTGGCTCTTCCTTCTCCGGCTCGTCATGGAGACGTTGCGAAGAAGGGGGCTGGCGATGGGTGGGATTCTTCTACGTCGCTGCATCTGTGTAGGAGACTGAAGGAATGGGTCGGCGATCCAGAAGCGGGTTCGTGGTCTGCGGGGGAGGGATCTGCTTGCCTCCGGTGCGGACGGCCGGATCCGGAAGACGAAGAACTCGGCGCGACGCGCCGGCTGATGCGGCTCCACTGGTCAGAGCCACCTCGTCGGAGGTGGTGTCTCTTGCAGCTCATCAACGCCATGAGGCTAGGGGTTCTTCTCTTCCTCTTGTTTGGTGTAGTAGGTGTGCGTTTCTTCCTCGGATGTGGGGTTGATGATGATCTTCTGGTTCTCGATCGGTTTTTGTTCTGGGGTTTCACTTGTACTGTTCTTCTTCTATGAATATAGTTTCCTTTTCTCAAAAAAAAAAGGAATGAACTAACTTTTGCAAAATGATATCGTTATTGAAAAGTTAGTTCATTTTTTTAAAGGTACCCTAATCATCTCTAGCTATCGGCAACAACTACGTATGCAAGACCCGCGGGGAGAGGCGCGTCGAAACTTCCTCCTAAAAAATCCCACGAGACGATCATCAACCGCTTTCCCTGACTGCCGTGCCGTGCCGAGACGAAGTGCTGCTTTCTCCCACCGACACACACGAGGCGAAAGCGAAACGGTCGACGCGGCGACCCTATTTGCATGTCCCCTCGAGGCAACTTGCCGCCGTGCGCGACAGCTCTGCGGGAACCGGCGCACGGACGCGCCGACCGACCCGAGGCCCGGCTTCACGTGGGCACCGGAGCAGCTGGTGATCCGTCGGGATGCTCGCTCGCAGCCGCAGGGTTCGAGGGGTCGGCGGCTGACATTCGCCGCGCGCGCGCAAAGTGAAAGGCACGCTGGGTGAGTGGATGGTGGGGGAGGTGCACAAGCTGCGGTGCGCTCCTCTTCTTGATGGGACCGCCGGCCCCTCCTTTGTGCGGCCGTGACGCAACGCCGTAGCCCACAGGGATCCCCAGTTACGCGCCTTGGAATGTGGTCCACTGAGGAAATTAATACTACGACAACTTCTTAATTTTATAAGAGCATCTCCAAGAGCTTATCCATAATTTGGATAGGCAAATTGGATATGGTATAGGAGAGAGAAGGTATGAGTAAGCAAATTTGTTTTCGCTTTTCAAGCTTACCCAAATCTGGATATCCATATTTGCATCCCACACGTGGGACCCACATGTCATTGGGTTAATCTTTTTTTCCTTTTCTCCTCTCGTCCTTCTTCCTCCTCCCGTCCCACCCCCACCTCCCTCTCGACGCCTCCATCCCCGCCTCCCTCCCTATGCGCGGCCGCCACAGGCGCCCAGACCTGCCGCCTCGCCGAGCCCCGCCGCCCTGCTTCCACCCAGGCAACTCCGACCCGGCCGTCGGACGCCGGCTGGTCACGGTCGGCGGTGGCTCAATGCGGGAGGTCGGGGGAGGTGGGTCACGGTCGCTGGCAGCACGAATCGGCAACGTCACCGGTGGCTTGCGGCGGGAGGTCGGCAGAGGCGAGAGCTCGATGCGGGGGCCGCCGGCGAGCTCGATTCGGCGGTGCCGGGGGTGATTCCGGCCGGGATAACGGCGGCGGGGTCAAGGCTGGATGGGGCCGAGCGGCGGGTGGCGCGCCGGTGACCGAAGGCGGCGGGGATGGCGGCGGAGACCGGAGACGGCGGGCTGAAGTTTCAGCTGGAGCTGACGTGGCGGTGATCCAAAAATTTTGGGTCATTGGCCTAGAATACCCATATATGCCAATTCTGAGCTAAATATTGGGTAGTGACCCAAAAAAATTGGGTCTGGTACCACTTATGGGTAAGCTATTGGAGCTGTTTTTTTTGCTCCTAATACCCAAAAAAGCAGTTTTTGGGTATTAAGCCAAAATATGGGTAAGCTTTTGGAGATGCTCTAAGTTGGATATGGTCTTCTATTAATCATTCATGTACGTAAAAATTGTTCTTCTAAAGACTGTGTTGGGATATTCTCGCGCTCGGGTAAGAAATAAAAGCTTAGCAAACGCCATATGAAACACGCACATCGCCTATTAAAGACTAGTGTCGTGGAGTTTCGAAATTTACAAAATCATCCAAAAGCATTAGTTGTTGATGAGATGGTCAAAATTAGAATCATTACATTGGGTGGGCTGAGAATAGAGAATCACCTCATTAGACGCATTTTGGTTGGTTCTTAATAGGTGATCGAACACCGCTTCACGTACGACGAAATCATGTACAGTACGATTTTGTTACTATGCAACACATCAGCCGTTGATCACGCCATGTACTGATTAAAGTCGTACATACATGAGGTAGTTCCATAAAATGATATTTTGACGAATAGCAATGTCCCATTTCATAGTACGTAGCACTGAACTATTTTAGACACTTTATGATCTGTTTGAGCTAACACCAATAATTTTCGTCCGACGTAACAAAATATATTTATAAGATGTAGGAATGTCATTAAATCCACCGTTTTAACACTACTCCCTCTTTTTCACAGTGGCATACATAGAAACTAAGCAATGGTTTGGTCTTTCAGTTTAGAATGCAAATAGACTGAGGAAATTAATACGACAACTTCTTAATCTATAGTATCTAAATACCCACTAAGTGTATTTCTCTCAACATGCAAGCTATCCTCCTCATCAAGTATTTTTAAGCAATAATAATCTGCCAAGTAAGCAAACCTACCACCTAATGAAAACAAGAAAAAATCTCACAAAAACCACCATGCGCGTGGCCCCACTCATATTTTTTTTCCCTATTTTCTAGCCTTCTGCGTCAGCCACCATTCCATGTCATGTTGTTTCTGAATGGATAATTAGTTAGCCGTTCAAAAACGCACACACCACTTTGTTTCCGACTGAATCATTAATCAGCCCTTCTCCAAAACAGAAAACATCCGTTGATCTCCTAGTATGATTTCCGTTATGAAATTAATTAGTCATGGAGGCATCAGAAACATACGAGGCGTGACCTTTCACTCACCACTCTCATGATCGTCTTTATAAATCCGCCACGGTCATTAGCATTCTTCTCCACTCTTGACATGCATCATGCTACTCCTTCATCCAGCTTTACCGCCACTTCTCACCAACATACAGTATGGTTAACACGGGTTTGGTGTAAGAGGAGGCCATTGTTTTGTTTGACTAGCTTTGTGATCCATCCTTCTCCATGCTTGATGTGCAGAAACTAGGCTACAAGTTCCGACTTCCGACACCATGGGGTCGATGCCGTTGACAGCAAGCCATGCTCTCATAGCATATCTGAAAGAACAAACAATGCCCGGATGTCGCCTAGAGGGGGGGGGGGTGAATAGGCGATTAAAACTTTTTCTATTTAGGGGCTTGATAATTGCGGAATAAAGCTATGTGTTTAAATTAACAAGCCAACAACCTAATATTCTAGGTTCACCTATGTGCACCAACAACTTATGCTAAGCAATTCAAGCAACAAGGTGATAGCAAGATAGGAACTTCAAGCACGAAGGCTATCACAATGTAAATTGCATAAGTAAAAGCTCGGGTATATAAGTAACCGAGGCACGAGGAGACGAGGATGTATTCCCGAGTTCCTCCTTGTTAAGGGAGTACGTCTCGTTGGAGGGGTGTGAGCTCGCCACAAAAGGCCTACTCAAGATGCCACAATGGCCTCACCCTATTCTCCGATGAACCTCAACCAAGGGATTGGTTCACCTTCCACTATCGGAATCCTTCGAGGCGGATTCCGGAGCCCTTTACAACTTCTATTGGGGCACACACCGACAACTCAATTGGGGGCTCCCAAATCGTGCCGAAGCTTCACAACTCGAAGTCTACGCGGCACCTCCAACCGTCTAGGGTACACAATGCACCCAAGAGGCACAAGCTCTTGGGAACACAATGCACCCAAGAGTAACAAGCTTCTCAACCTTCAACTTCACGT
Source organism: Puccinellia tenuiflora (assembly GCA_012064385.1). NCBI lineage: Eukaryota > Viridiplantae > Streptophyta > Magnoliopsida > Poales > Poaceae > Puccinellia > Puccinellia tenuiflora. The sequence goes on along the minus strand of QRDG01000579.1, from coordinate 120,968 downwards.
ATCACCGTGGAGAGAGCAACCCGATGCAACTAATACAAGAGGCAAGAACACACAAAGTGGTCAAGTCCTTCACTCTCAAATTCCAACCAAGCAACAAATGCTATGGAGGGAATAAGAGAGGAAGAACAAAGGGGATGAGCACAAAGCAACCCCAAAATCTAGATCCACAAGTTTCCCTTACTTAGAGGGGATTTTGATTGGTGGAATGGTAGATCTAGATCTCCTCTCTTGAAACCCTAAATTTGGGCAAGAATCATTGGAGGGGAAGAGAGGAATCAAGCTCACAAGGATTAGAGCAAAGGGGAAGAGCAAGAACAAGTGAGCAAGGTGTCTAACCAGGTTTTGGGGGGGAAGGAGGCTTTTTATAGCCTCCCCCAAAAACTAGCCGTTGGAGCCTGTCCAGGCCGGAGACTCCGGAGTAAGTGACCGGAGACTCCGGCCTGCTGGGTCATCGGGGAGGCCGGAGATTCCGGTCATTGGGGCCGGATACTCCGGCCAGGCCAGAGACTCCGGGCACCCTCCGGGGGAGTTCCGGACCCCTATCCAGAGGCGCACCACACAGATGCAAATGGGCTGAGAAAAATGAGGGCCGGAGATTCCGGGTCCTCGGGCCGGAGACTCCGGTGTGCCGGAGACTCCGGTCCATCTCCGGGGGAACTCCGGACCCCTATACAGTGGCGCACCACAGCAAACACAAAACAGCAGCGAAAACAGGGGGGCCGGAGATTCCGGGTCACAGGGCCAGAGATTCCGGTAGGGCGGAGATTCCGGGCCCTCTCCGGGGTAGATCAAAATAGTGAAAACCAGAACTGCCATAACTTTTGCAAATGAAGTCCGAATCGAGTGAATCCAATTTTGTTGGAAAGAGGACGACAAGAGCTTACCCTACAAAAACTGAAAATATGAAAACAACCAAAGGAGATTGTGCAGAGGGTTGGAAGGGTGAAACCTTCCACACGGAAGCACCGGCAAAATCTCCAAAACCGAAAATGCAAAATAAGACGCATATGAAAACGGTTTTCGGTGAACTTAGCCTTGTCATGACAAGCACGACAAGCACCAAGACCACACTACGATAAGAGCCAAACAAGAACCAATAAAGATGATTGTAAGGATGCAAGGATGCAAAGGTTTGAGCTCTCCACGAATGATACGATCACGATACTCGGTTGAGAGCCCCTCTTGATAGAACGGCTATCTATCCTATAACCCGGTCTCTCAACTAACATCATGAGACCGATAAAATAAAAGCCCTACCAAGATCATACCTTTGCCTTGCGCATTAATCCACTTGAGGTCGATGGAGACGATCTTCATCTCCTCAAGGCGAACCATCTTCTTGATTGCGCTTCGCTCGGTGAAGATTCACATGTGGCTCCCCCATACACCAAGATGGGGGAAGCACCACTTCGACATATCTTCACTTGGCCTTTATCTTGATGACGAACACCTTGGCCTTGATCAACAAAATATCTTCTTCCCTTAACCTTGACTCCAACACATGGAGAACAAGCAAGACCTTGACTCCAACACATGGAGAACAAGCAAGCTAATGTACACCTACAAATATAGCTCAATGCAAATATTAGTCCATAGAGATTGTCATTAATTACCAAAACCATGCATGGGATCAACCATGCACTTTCAATATCCTCACTGAATTATCACTACACTCCCTATATCGCCAAAAAAAAATCACTACACTCCCTACAGTATGGTTCGCTGAACTCTTTATGGATTATTTATTTTTCTGGAATTGCAGAGCAGGACAGGTCAGTACATTTCTGTTGTATTCGCGTTGGAACGGTGTTAAGCAATTTTAGGAATCAATAAAACAGAATGTTGTTTCAGAGAAGACGAATACATTAGCCTTGCACGGAGTAAATGATTCTTCCCAGACTATAACTACTGCTAATGGTTGTTTATTTCATCCCTATAAAGCTGTTTTGAATTATTATTTTAATACTCCTGTATATACTTGCATGTATCTCTACATTTGGCCGATGCTTCTATTAAGCATGTCTCTTTTTGTACTCAGAACGGATATGATCTAAGGCTACCTCTCATCTACAACATATGTACATATATGGCGGATAGGATTAGTTGTTCGCCCGTTCTCGACCCATGTATTTGTTTTGTATGGAAACTTTCTGATCGAGGAACAATGAAGTTTTTCACACGTCTTTTCACTTGGTTTGCCATTTCAGCACCCTGCAAGTAAAGATCTCTGGTGTATGTACGCCCGTTTCAGTTGCTAATTTCGACTCGACTTTATCCTTTCCATGATTTCATAAGAAATATCAAAACAACACTGTGTTAAATCTTTTTTTGTGAGTCCTCTGTCTGCTATGTTTGAGTCACGACGTTTAAGTACTTAGAATTTAACTTTTCTAGAAAAAATCGTCAAATTACAGAGTGTGGTTTTTCCTTGGTTCACTTTTCTATCTACCGATGCCTACCATTAGTGAGTAGTTGTTTATTTAGGAATCAATTTTCTATCTACCAATGTTTGTTAACAAATATATTTGATAACATGTCTGACATCTTGCAACTTCGCAGAGTGATCAATTATTTTCATCCAAGCACACATCTTTTGAATGTAACCAAACGTCCCGCCGCAACGCGCAGGGTACCATCTAGTTTTATAAGTTGGACTGTCTGTTTAGAATGCAAATAGACCAGAGCATTTATCATCGAAAAAGTTCAGCGGGATAATGAGTGTTTGTTTGGGTTGCACGTGCAGACATTTGATTGGCCCCTCGATTCACAATCCATCATTTTCCTTAGGTGTCAAATACATCAAAATTTGGTCATTTTTCATATTGAAAATAAAAATTTAAAATGGAAGAAAATGAATAATAAAATAAAAGATTTTTATTTGAAAATTACAACTAGTGAGAAAATCAAGAAACATATGACTAAATACTAAAAAAACACAAGATTTTTTTTAAAACATGTACGTTATAGAAGTCCCTAAAAGTGCGATAAAATCCATTAACAATTTTCTAGAATGTCTATATATTTACATAAAGTTTGATTGGTCAGTTTTTCTCACTTTCACTATTCGTTTTTCTTTTTTAATATATTTGTTTGATCAATTTTTTCATTCTGTGTGATGTTATGGGTTCACCATGCTCGCCACGTCGTCATCAAATAAACTTTTAATGGGACAAAAAACCAAATGCATAGAACTTTAACTCTTGAGGGATCAAAATGTATATTTAACTTTTCATGCTTGCTCCTTCCGTCTCGATTTACACTTTTTTGGGAACAAAACAGGAAATTATGCCTCATTTTATTTTAATAAATAGTATAGTGTTGATGGGTTAATTAACGAAAAACCAGCTAAAAAGTGGTACAAACTCCCTAGCGAACCGTCATCGAACGCGACAGTAGCCACACAGCACTACCCCACACACACAACCGACAAGAAGACACCGTCAAGGTAGCACAAAAGCATGATCACATCGCTTCTCCTCGAGAAAGTGGTTTTCATTGTGGACGACCATTGCTCTAGCCCTTACCTGAACAATGATGTGAAGTTAGGCTAAGATCAACCAAAAAGTCGGCACACATGCTAGCGACACATAGCTCCTATTATGATGGTGAGCAAAGCAAGAATATCTTATTTTCCAATTCGGATATGGTCATGTATTCATTTACTTCACTAAATCATTACGATTGTGTGCGGTCCAAAGCTATGTTTTCCCTAACATGCTGAAAAATGTTCTTTTGTACTTAATTTAGAATATTTTTCCACTCAAACTAGAAATAATTTGTTAGCAACGCCAAATGCAACATAGACTCACATAACCACCACCACATGCATACATTTCACACCGCCTATTAATGATTAGATTCGAGTTTCAAGATTTACAAAATCATCACAAAAGTGCTCCATTGTCCTTGAAATCATGAAAACTCAGGTGGGCTACAAGTAGACGCATAGCAAATGATTGGTTCTCAATAAATGATATTTTGACAAAGAACAGTGTCACATTTTGTAATAGAAAAAACTATTTTAGGCTATGTATGATTTGTTTGACCTAACACTAGTAGTTGTGGTGTGTTTAAAAAAAATATGACATGTCAAGAATGCCATTAAATGCTCCATTTTAATACTATTCCCTCATTTTTCACAATTTTTATAAACACAAACAGAACAACGGTTTGGGTTGTAAGTTTAAAATGCAAATAGTTTGGAGTGTTTCTCATCGCGAAAATTTCAATGGTGAGGTATATATGGGAAGGGCAACCAATTGAGTGTTTGTCTGGGTTGTAAGTGCAAACGTTTGATTGGTCCTCATTTCAATCCATCAACTCTAATAAATAGTAATTCTTGATCACTTAGGTGCCTAATACGTCAAAATTTGGTTATTTGTCACTTTTAAAAGTAAGAAATTTGAAATAACATGAAATAAAAGATTCAAAAATGAAAGATTTCTGACAACCATTGTGAATAAAAAACAAGAAATGAGGAGTATAAACACTTAACGAGACAAAGACCAAAAGTAAACAAAGTTAAGTCTTGAAGGATTAAATTGTTTTTTTTGTTGTTCATGCTTACTCCTTCCATCCATATTTACCTTTTAACAAAACAAGAATTCCGCCACAATTTATTAAAAAAATCTAGAAGAAAATTGACCGGTGAATTAATGGAGAACCGTCTAAAACATATACGAACTTTGAAGCCGACCGTCATGGAACACGATAGTAGCCACGACGCACTACTCCCACACACGCGCCGAGGAGAAAATGTTGCCAAGGTAGAACACAACTGTCATTGTCATTGCTTTCCTCGAGAAAATGACTCTGATTTCACCTCGAAAAAATATTGAAGGAGTTGCTAGCCGTCAAGTATGTGTCAAGTCATAAGAGAAGAGAAGTTGGGAGAAGGAGGAACACATCAAGAACTATCTTGAAGTACAAAAAAGAAAGCTCAAATTTGATGAAATCAATACCCGATCAAGAGCCGAGAGCTCATTAAGGAGACCTGGATCATGACGACTGATTTGAGCCTTATGTACCCAATTGTAAGGGCTTGAATCTAAAAGAAGCAAAAGATGATTGCGGATCCATACGTGTCCATAATGTGTGTTCGTATAAACTATGTGTCATTTGCGACCCTTCTGATACTTCGATGTATGACGGCTAGGAATTGTCGTTTAGTGATTATTTTAATTGCTATTATTTGGTTCTATATTTAAATGTAGGGAGATTCTATTCATAAGCGTCGCATGGCAACGCGTCTGGTGCGGCGGCTCCGTAAGATTCGGGGAAGCAAACGTGTGCTTGTGCGACAACCCATCACGCGTCGGACGTGTGGTGTCAGATTTTTTTAATGGAACGCTAGGTGCAGGAAATCTCTGTCCATGTGCTACAGTACAAATACCGTGTTGTCGACTGCTACAGTATTTCGTACAATACAAATACCATGTGCATGCTGCAGTGCACCCCATGTGATATGACATGCATGATTTTTTTAGTGTCCATTCTCTCTCACGAGAATATAATCCATGGTAAAACATATCAAGCGATCATGAGAGCCTACATAGAGAAAAAATCAGCTTGCATCAAAAGAGATCATCTGGATCTGGAGATGGCACTCACTAATAAAGAAGGAAGACCTAGATGTGTCATGTTTGACTTCATCTTGTAAAAAAAAAAGATTTATCTGGTAACCATGTGTAGTTTATCCGGTAGCCATATGTGGTTTATCTGATAGCCACCTATGGACCAGTGCCGGTCTAAGTTTTTTATCTGATAACCATGTGTAAGTTATCCGGTAGCCATGTATGATTTATCTGGTAGCCACCTATAGACCAGTGTTGGTCTAAGTTTTTTATCTGATAACCATGTGTAGTTTATCTGGTAGCCACGTGTGATTTATCTGGTAGCCAACTAAGACCAGTGTCGGTCTAAATTTTTTATCTGGTAACCACGTGTAGTTTATCCGGTAGCCATGTGTGGTTTATTTGATAGCCACTATAGACCAGTGTCAGACTAAGTTTTTTATCTGGTAACCACGTGTAGTTTATCCGGTAGCCATGTGTGGTTTATCTGCCACCTATAGACCAGTGTTGGTCTACGTTTTTTATCTGATAACCACGTGTAGTTTATCCGGTAACCATGTGTGATTTATCTAGTAGTCACTTATGGATCAGTATCGGTTTAAGTTTTTCTATCTAGTAACCACGTGTAGTTTATCTGATAACCACATGTGATTTATCTAGTAGTCACTTATGGTAGTCGGTCTAAGTTTTTTAATCTGATAACCACGTATAGTTTATCTATTAACCATGTGTGTTTTATCTCGTAACCATCTATAGATTTATGCCAGTGTATATTTTAGTTTCCTGCTGACTTTATCTTGTTAGAACATTGTTGATCTAGTAACCACATGTAATTTAATTCTAGACAGCCGAAAGGTGTATAGCGGAAAGAGAAAAATATTTTTTTGTGTGTAAAGTCAAAAGCATGAAAATCTTATGCATAGTGGCAGGACTAGTGTACTTGGCAGGACTAGTGCTGCAGACTGTACAACAATGCAAGGTACAGCTATAATATATGTGCAGCATACTTTTTAGGTACTGTCTAGTAACTGTAGAAACCCCAAAGAGCTGGTGGCTAGTCCTAGCGATGGTCCTAACTCCTAGAAGTGCGGCAGCTTTCCCTTAAGAAAAAAAAAGGAGTGCGGCAGCTGGTTGAAAAAGCGAGTGCGACAGGTTGTTGTGTGTCCCACGTCTGCGTACGTCAGACGTCAGACCGTAGTTAAGCGTATATCAGACCGCCGCACGGTAAGACAAATTTGCGGCGCCGCTGGCTAGTCCGGTCCTTAAATGTAAAATGACAAAATGGAGAAAATGAAAAAAAAAAAACTAATAACGCGAGACGCGCACGCATGGAAACCAACCACGGTGCTCTCGCCTCGTCAGTCGTCGGTCACTGATCCGGCCCCTCGCTGCCTCAAAGGTGGTGGTGGTACGTTGTGGGGGGCGTGCCTGTTTTTGTCTTGGTACAAGTGGTTCAGAACTAGTAGGAAGGACTTTGGAGCGTCCGTGTCGGCCACTTGTCCCTCTCTTTCTCTCTCCAGGGCCGGCCTCGTCAACTCCGTACCCACGAGATGCGGCGCCGTGCTCCCAGCCCGAGGCCCCAACCCCATCCATCATCATCGTGTGCGATGCGCTCCTACCTAGACGACAAATCAATTAGCAAGTCAATCACAGTCGTAAACTGCACGCTTGCAGCTCCAGTGATGCTACGACACCAACTACAAGGCGTCAGGCAACGAGACATCGTGTATGTTCAAAAAAAAAAAAAGCAGGCAGTGGGCCGAATATATGCAAGCAAGGCAAAGCCGGCCCAGACCGAGGACCAAGCAACACACACAGCAACTACTTAGCTGCAGAGACGAGTATGAGGCGTCTTCAATCATTGTATCAGGCATCTTACCTGCTCTCTCCTTCCTTCGCACGAAACTCTCGTGTGTGGCTTGTATCTGTGATTGAGATCCAGCTGCCTATGCGTGACGCAAGGACAGTGATCTAGATCGTGTGTATGGATATCTAGATCATAGCAAGTGGTATCAGAGCAGTTTTCGGTCCAGAAATTTTTCCCCATCGTTTGTTCGTTGTTCCCGTCTCTGGTCGATAAATCCGAACGAAGGGTGTGAATTCTTTGTCGAATTCGCGCAAAACACCTACGGTGTACCCTAGATCGGTCCGACGCGAGTTGCATGAGCACCAACGGCGAGATCCGGCCGGCCAACCCTGACGCATCGCGTCGACATGGCAGAAATGACCATCGCCGACCTGCAGCGGCTATTGGCGGCGACCGTCGAGGTTAACAAGGCAACGGCAGAGGCGGGCCAAGCCAACGCCTCCCGCATCTTCGACATCAACGACGCCCTGGACAAGCTCACGGTCTCTCAGGGCGAACTCACCACCGCCTCTCAGCGGATGGAGACGACCTTGGACCGGGTGATTCAGGCCAACACGGCGCTGGATCGCTCTGTCACCGGTCTGAAGCTGTCGATGGACACCGTGGCGGCCCACATCACAAACATCGAGAAGGGCGCCCCTCCTCCATCGACCCCGGGGTACGTTGATCTGTACACGGGTTCGCTTTAGCCTCAAGGGCACCACCCACAAGTTCAACACCGGGGTGTTGCTTTCAAAGAGGATCAGACCTCTGGACGCACCCTGGTCAGGGGTGAGAATTCTGGCACTCGTGACCATGAATTTGCGCTTTCTGATGATGATGCTGAACCTGAACACAATGAGCATAATTATTCTAGGCATCGTCATAATTCTGGACCTAGATTACCTAAATCTGATTTCCCAAACTTTAATGGTGACAATCCAAAGTGGTGGAAAAAGAATTGTGAAAAATATTTAAACATGTATCAAATTCAGTCCCACCTCTGGGTAGATTTTGCAACTATGCACTTTAAAGGAAATGCAGCACTTTGGCTTCAGACCTATGAGGCTCTGCATAGTGTTGGAAATTGGGCAGAGCTGTGTGTAGGAGTTTTTAGCAAGTTCAATAGAGATAAATATGCTAAAATTGTTGACACACTGTTTGCTCACCAACAAGTAGGTTCTGTAGATGATTATGCTCACAAATTTGAAGAACTAATGCATAAGGTGTTGTTGTATAATCATTCTTATGATGAAACATTCTTCGTTCGACGTTTCATTGCTGGCTTAAAACCGGAAATAAGATCAGCTATTAAGCTGCACAACCCGGGAACAGTTGATCTGGCTTTTTCCTTGGCTCAAACGCAGGAAGCTTTGTTGGTGGAGGATATGGCTATGCCAATCAGCAAGTACACTCAGAGAGATGCCTTGCGTCAGAAGTACAAGCAACACAATCAGTTGCCTGGCTTTCTGGGTACTAAACCGGAGGACAAGGTTTTTCCTGACAAAACTGTTCAACCAACAAAATTTGAATCTCTTCGAGCTCAGCGTCATGCCAGAGGTGAATGCTATAAGTGTGGGGAAAAGTACAGTCCATGACACAAATGCCCACCTCAAGTTCAGATACATGTCGTGGAAGAAATGCTCGAAGCTCTGCAACTTACAGAACCACCTCAAGATTCCCACTCTGACAGTGAGGATTCTAGTGCATCTGATTCAGATAATGAGTACATGATGAAATTGTCAGTGCATGCTATGGCAGGTACTACAAGTCGAAGAAGCATGAGATTGCAAGGACTAGTGGGGAAACATTCAGTCATTATCTTGATTGATTCCGGCAGCACTAGCAATTTTATCAGTCAACAACTGGCTGATCAGCTCCAGTACAAAGAAATGCAATGCCATTACCTAAAGTCAGCGTTGCTGGAGGAGGTACAATTGAGTGCAACAAATTTTTATCAGAGGTTACTTGGTACACACAAGGGCATAAATTCACCACTGATCTGAAGTTTTTGCACTTAACCTCCTATGACATCATATTAGGAATGGATTGGTTGGAAAGTCAGAATAATGGTAAAATGTGGGTAAACTGGAAAAAGAAAACAATGCGGTTCAGACATGAAGGTAGCAGAATTACCTTGCGTGGTGTGCAACCAAGTGCAGAAACCTGCACACCACTGTCAGCTGAGAAACTACAGAGTCTGGTTAAAAAGGGAGAGGTATGCCAAATTTTGGAACTGTGTCAGATAACCACGGAAGTTGCTGTAGCAGAACAACCTGTACCTGAGGCAATTCAGCAAGTGTTGCAGCAGTATACTTAACTGTTCGACGAGCCTAAAACCCTACCACCCCACCGATCATTTGATCATCATATCCCACTTCTACCAGGAACAATGCCCGTCAATGTGAAACCCTATAGGTATGCACCACATCAGAAAACTGAGATTGAGAAACAAGTCCAGTATATGCTACAGAGGGGCATAATACAAGAGAGCACAAGTCCATTTGCATCTCCGGTCATTCTAGTCCGCAAAAAAGATGGCACCTGGCGTTTTTGTGTTGATTACAGGGCTCTAAATTGCATCACGGTCAAGAACAAATATCCAATGCCCATTGTAGATGAACTGTTGGACGAGCTTGCTGGCGCCAAATGGTTCACCAAGATCGACCTGCGTGCTGGTTACCATTAGATATGATTGGTGCCATCTGATGAACACAAAACAACGTTCAAAACGCATCAGGGCTTATATGAATTCCGTGTGATACCTTTCGGTCTGACTAATGCACCAGCGACTTTTCAGTCAGCTATGAACTCCATCTTATCCTCCATGATCAGAAAATGTGTGCTCGTCTTCATGGATGATATCTTGATCTATAGCCCGACACTTGAAGCTCACAAACAACATCTCGCTCAAGTTTGTGAAATCCTGAAGCATAATCAACTTGCCATAAATAAGAGCAAATATTCTTTTGCTCAAACTCAGTTGGAGTACTTAGGCCATGTCATTAGTGCCCAAGGTGTGGCAACGGATCCCGGTAAAATTGCAGCTGTCCAACAATGGCCTACACCCACCAATGCCAAGCAGGTTTGAGGAATTCTAGGAGTCACAGGATATTAGCGAAAGTTCATTCGTGATTATAGCTTAATCCGTAGGGTACTTTCTGATTTGCTCAAGAAGGACACTCCCCTTCACTGGACACAAACACACCAACAGGCATTTGACTCCTTGAAGCACAAGTTACTGACAGCTCCAGTGTTATCACTGCCGGATTTCTCACTGCCGTTTACAGTGGAAACTGATGCATCAAAGAGAGGCGTGGGAGCAGTTTTAACACAAAAGGGACATCCTGTGTCTTACTTAAGCAAAGCACTAGGTCCAACAGCGCAGACACTATCAACATATGAAAAAGAATGTCTCGCTATCCTGCTGGCAGTTGAAAAATGGCGAGCATATCTTCAGCAAGCGCCATTCACTATCCTGACAGACCACCGCAGCTTAGTGCATCTTTCAGATCAGAAACTTGTCACTGATATGCAGCAAAAGGCATTCGTCAAGTTAATGGGCATGCAATACAAAATTGTGTATCGAAAAGGAAAAGATAATACAGTTGCTGATGCCCTGTCTCGTCAGGTATCTCCTGCTAATGAGTTGTACAACATTTCTCTGTGTCGCCCGCATTGGCTTGAGATTATTGTTGAAGGTTATGCCACTGATGCTCAAGCAAAGGCTCTCTTACAAGAACTCAGTATCCAGTCGCCAAATGCCAAGGGATATTCTCTCCACCAAGGGTTAATTCGATACCGTGATCACATCTGGTTAGGAAGCAACACTGCTGCTCACAGTGCCATCATGCTCTCATTACACTCTAGTGGTGTTGGGGGTCACTCTGGCTTCCTAGGTACTTACCAACGGATCAAGTCCCTGTTTTCCTGGCCTCACATGAAGGACGATATTCGCAGGTATGTAGCTCATTGCACAACATGTCAACAGGACAAGAATGAACATGTGCGACTGCCTGGCTTGTTAAATCCTCTCCCAGTACCTACTGATGCATGGAGCATGATAAGTTTGGATTTTGTGGAGGGTTTGCCCCGTTCTGGGAAGTTCGATTGCATTTTAGTAGTCATTGACAAATTCACCAAGTATGGGCATTTTATCCCATTATCACATCCATACACCGTACTGATGGTGGATGAAAAGTTTGTGGACACAGTTTACAAATTGCATGGTCTTCCTAGTGTCATCATCTCGGATAGGGATCCAATCTTCACCAGCAAAGTATGGCAGGAATTATTTCGTCTGTCTGATACAAAAATGAATATGAGCTCAGCAAACCATCCTCAGACTGACGGTCAAATAGAAAAGCTGAATCAATGTTTGGAGACATATCTTCGATGTGTTGTGCATGCCTCTCCAAAAAAGTGGTCACAATGGCTTCCCTTGGCTGAATACTGGTACAATACAAATTATCACTCTGCTCTGGGCAAAACACCATTCCAAGTGTTGTATGGCTACACACCTCGCCATTTGGGCGTGAGCAACCTCCAATCACATGTGTCATCTGACCTAGCTGGCTGGCTACAAGAACGTGAGGAAACGACCGTCCTACTCCAGCATCATTTGCTCCGAGCTCAGCAAAGAATGAAGACACAGGAGGATAAACACCGAATGTGAGTTTCAGGTTGGTGATCAGGTATACATGAAACTACAACCCTATGCGCAACAATCAGTGGCTAGGCGAGGCAACAAGAAGCTCTCGTTCAAATATTTCGGTCCCTTTGAGATTTTAGCTCGTATTGGTAAAGTGGCCTACAAGTTGAAGCTTCCAATTGGCAATCAGATTCATCCAGTTCTGCATGTTCCGCAACTGAAGAAATCTATGCCGCCAGATCAGGTCATTGACTCTGCCTCTTCTTGTCAATTCCTTACTGAAACTAGCTTTACGGTACAGCCACTAGAGTCTAGAGGTCATGGCTACCAGAGAAATCAAGCGGGGTCGAGGATACATTACTCAGGTGCACGTATCTTGGACTCATCTACCACCATCGATGCGTTCCTGGGAATCGGAAGTAGCGCTTTGACAACGTTTTCCTCTGGTCCTGCTTGGGGGCAAGCAGCACTTCAAGGGGAGGGCCCTGCTACGACACCAACTACAAGGCGTCGTAGGCAACGAGACATCAAGCAGGCAGTGGGCCGTATATCTGCAAGCAAGGCAAAGCCGGCCCAGACCGAGGACCAAGCAACAGACACAGCAACTACTTAGCTATACCTTTTAGTCGGAGACGAGTATGAGACGTCTTCAATCATTGTATCAGGCATCTTAGCTGCTCTCTCTTTCTTCTTCCTCCGTACGAAACTCTCGTGTTTGGCTTGTATCTGTGATTGAGATCCAGCTGCCTGTGTGTGACGCAAGGACAGTGATCTAGATCATGTGTATGGATATCTAGATCATAGAGAGTGATGACTCACAGCCAAAGCAAGATACTACGAAGGATCGAGCTTTTTTATTCATAGTAATTTCAAGAAGAGGAACAAAAAGGTTACTGGAGATGGCCACCGGCGCTCTCATCTCGCCCACGCAAACGGGGCCGGCCGGTGAAATTTCTTCTCTACTCCGTACTAGTACTACACAGCAAAATTAATTAGCGGACCAGTAACTAAGCCGCAAGAGAACTAGGCTAGCCGGCGGGAAAATTCACTAATACTTCGCCGCCGTGATCCTGATCCAGTACATGGCGGTCAATAACCACGCATGGCATGGATTGGGACTAGCTAGTCAGGTCTCAGACAAAAAGGTTGAGCAGCACCGTCTCCCGTTCGCCGCTGCTGGTGGTCGTCACGGACTCATCCGAGCTCATGGACGGCGTCCCCGGCCGCGCCATCGTCCTCCTCCTGTCCCCTGTCCCTGCCGGCGACCTCGGGCTCAAGCACAGGCCAAGGTCGCACGACGGGGTTGTTGGCGCCTGCTCAGACTTCCTCACCCTCTTGGCCGTGGAGAAGGTCGAGCCCCCGCCGGTGCGCTTGGCGCTGGCGGCGCCGCCCCCGTAGAGGTCCCCGCCGGCGCCGCACCCTCCGCCGAGGTCCAGAAGAGGGCCGATGACGCCTCCGCGCAGCACGGTGTCGACGGCGTTCTGGCAGAGGTGCCAGTTCCCCGTCCAGAGCAGACCCACCGCGCCGTGGACCGGGTTGATGGTGCGCCCCGCCGCCTCATACAGTAGCGACTGGAACAACGCTGCATCGGACCGAAGCAAAAGTTAGTAGCTTTGCTTCTTCTGCCGACGTACGGAGGTAATCATTAACCGAGTATACTGACCAGGACGTTGGTCGTCGGAGACGGCGGTGATGAAGGAGAGGAGTCCTGCGCGGCCAAAGAACTTGGCGACGAAGACGGTGGCGTGGCCCTGGGCGTCGGCGGCGTCGATCCACTGCAGGCACGGCCGCAGCACGCAGCCGTCGCTGCAGCCCTTCCTCAGCACCCGGCAGCCGTTGCAGCTCATTCCCACCTTGATTGCCTTTGCCCTCACCGACCACTAGATCTCATATAACGGCGGCGCTCCTCTACTCGCCTATGCAATAACGCCGCTAGGTTCTCTTTCACCTCCGCCGTGAATCGAATACCGGAATCGCGAACGGCCGGTGAGCAGCCGAGAGGGAGCTATATAGACGAGGGACTGGAGGAGCCATGTCTAAGCTAACCAGGGTTAGATGAGGGCCCGACCAGACCAGGGTTAGAGGCGCGCTGCGGTGACCGATGGTGAAGGTGAGGAAGTTCCAAGGTCCTGGGGTGCGCGCGGGCGGCTCCGTGTCTCCGCGGCCGGTCGGGCTCGCGCGGGCCGTCGGATCGCGGATGGGGACGCTCGGGTCTCGTGGGTGGGCGCGCCGCGCGTTCGCCGCGTCAGCGCAGCATCTCGGGTGGTACTGGTGGTGGTGGTCAGTGCGTTGCCGCTTCGCCCCTTGCTTTGCTTTTCTGCGAGCGAGCGAGCGAGCGAGGTGATGGAGGAGGGCGGCGGGTGCGTGGATTCGCGTGTCGCGCCGCGCCCCAGTGGGTCTGTCTGACTCAGCGTGCTTTGGACCCTTGCGGTGGAACTTGCTGCTACGACCCACCCACCGACTAGGTATTCGAATCATCGGAAAACTTCTCATTATCTTCTTTATTATTTTATTCCTCGCCGTAAAATATCTAAGCAAAAATACACAAGGTATGCAACCAAGCTCCTAGTGTACACAAATATTAAAGTGAAATCACAAATGTTCAAATAGTAAAAAAAATCATATCTACATGTTTTTAAAAGTTGTATAAAATTTGATAATATTAACACATACGTTTGAATTTTGGCAAAAATAATAGTAGCAAGGACTTGAATCTAGGTATTTCTTTTTAGAAGAAACACGATAGGGGAAGCCTTGCAACAATTTTTTGAAATAATAACATCCCAAATCTGTTTTCTTTTGACGAAACCTCGTCAAAGGGCGGGGAGTCTCCGCATTGCATTATAGAAGAAAGAATTGGTCCAGTTTAGAAAGGAAAACCGGACCCAAACCCATACATCACGCGGTTAATTCACGGGAATCGACAAAACCACTCAACACTCTAAAAGGAATTAAGACACATCATTGGAGCCGGAAAACAAGAGTCCCTAGGCCCAAGACCATCGGAAACACCTTATATCCACTTTTCTAACCAACTCAGTTTGTCTTACTTCTTATTTATGATATATACTTACTATAACTTATAAACTTTTCTTAGGGTGTGTTTTGTTGAGTAACCAAGTAGAATGTAATGTAATGATTTCCTTCCAAAGGAATGGGTTAGTTCCGTTTCTAACATTTGGCTGGAGCTAAAATTGGAATGGAATGGTTCTACTCATGCGTTTGGTTGGAGAGATGGAATTGAGTGAATATGGTTTAGCCCACCTCTTAATACACGGCTAAGACAAGAATGATCAATTAACATTTGGACAGAAATATATACCCACTGCTTAGCGCCATAGCATGCCGCACAAACACGCACAATCGAAGTTGGAGATCGCGCTTTGGCGCTGCTGCTTGCCGCTGCAACTTGCCGACGAGCTGCTGCTTAGCGATGCTGGTGGCCGCATCTGTTTATCGCCGCCGCCACCAACTAACTGGCCCGCCGCCACATTTGCTTGCCCGCCGCCGCCTACTAGCCGGCCGCCCGCCGCCGCATATGCTTGCACGCCGTCCCTCCTCCATGTTCCCCTGCCTTCGGCGCGATCCGCATCCTTGAGGCCGTCCGCCGCCGTAGAAGGAGAGGTCGCACGGTATCGGGAGGGATAGGAAACGAGACGAGGCAGAGACATGCATGGAACGAGGTAATTCCTCTGATTCGGTGGAACAACCAAATTCTGCATCTTGGTGGAATATGCTGTTATGGGGAATTGGTTGGTTCCAATTCTACTTGTGAAACAAACACATGAATAAGACTCAGGTGCAGGTCCGACCCGTTACATTTCACTCCATGACGCAAACCAAACACATTCTTACATCACATATGTTCAACGCACTTGCCTAAGGAAATCTTCAGTATGACTCCCCATATCAACGACATGAACATAGTAAGCAAGCAAAAGCCCCACTCGAATGATTGCCATCACTGCTAGTAGTGTTAGTGACAGCGACAGTGAGTGGCAGATTTCCAGGGATGAATGCCTCTTTACATTAGAAGGCGCTATAGAAGGGAAGTGGATGTAAGCAGCCACCCAGATTTAAGTTCTCAAGGACCCAGATTTGAGTTCTTATTGTTTCAAGTAAATTCGATGTAGAGGCTTCCTACCGCATTTTTTTTTAATAAAGAGCATATATTAATATTGCGATGATACTAATTACACCTAGCCTCTGCAACAACGCGTGCCCTACGGCTCCATGGATGCACACAACCCAGAATAAAAATAAGAATTACAAAAAAAAAGTCCCGCTACAGTGATTCATTCCTTGTTACAGCAGATCTAACCCCACCAAAACAGTACCAGAAGTCCAACTGCTTCAAAAGCGACGCCTTCAAGAAGGGAACAGTGCTCAAGCGCCGCCGTCGCCCTGATCATAGATCATAGGTTTTCACCCTGAAGACAGTCCACACTCGCAAAAACAATGCCTTCACCAAGGCAATTGCCAGGCACAACCAATTAAGGCCAGACCTTGGGTTTTCACCCTAAAAAGTTTAGACACTGAACTTCTGCTGTCGCCCCCTCTTGCCGTTGCTGCTGTTCCAAGTTACGAATCAGCTAGCCAATCCCTCATCCCACCAGGACTGAAACCACTATTGCAAGTCCTCAAATCTTGGCTTTCATTCCATTCTCCGCACCCTGACTTCATCATGGAACAAAAGACAAATCCATGATGGGAACAGACTGTAGAACTTCACAACGCTACCTCAGAAAACCAAACGGTCAGAAAAAACATGGCTGCGCGCGACCGAATCCCACCCGATCCGTCAATCTCCAGGTTTGATTTGCCCAATGGAGTTCGCCGGCGGAGCCTTCCGGAACTCGACAATCCAGCCATATGAATGAAGAGCTGCATCAAGTAAATCTTCGTCTTGGTGTTAGAAAGATCCAGGACTGCCACCTTTATTCAAACCGAGCCGACGAGACTGGCCGGTGTGGAACCAGCCCCCCGCCGCCTGACCGGCTGCCGACACCGCCACGGTGCCAAGCACCGGCGACACCAGGTGCCCCGGCGCCTCCTGTCGCCATAGCCGTCGCCTCAGACCCGTAGGGACCACAGACGGGCTTGGAGTTTTGGCCGCAGCAGTAGGGGCTCCTCCGCCGTGGGAGACCGCGGCCCTCCATCCTTGCCGATCTGCGCTCGTGTCGGGACTCCACGGCACCTCGCCGCCAAGCCATCACCGCACCACGCGCCGCCGCTAATCGAGTGAACCACCGCCGCCGCATGAGGAAGATATCCCCGCCGCCGTTGTCGCCGCCAGGGCCACGCCCAGCAGGTTCTCCAACGACGGCGGGAGGGAAGGGATGAGGGAGGAGGGGACTCGGGAGCCGGCGGCGGCGGCGTCCCCCGTGTCGCCTAGGGTTGGGCGACGCGGGGGTGGGGAAAAGCTTTCTCCAACTTTTATGGCTTTCTTTTCTTTTCTTTTACATGTTGATATATCACAATACTCTTATCTATACATCTTTTTTAACCTTTTGCCCTTAGATGAATATATATATATATATTTGACACCCAGGGAGTAGAATAGTTATTCTACACCCACCCCATATCTTCTCAACCATAAAAGATTTTTACGTTACGTAAATTTTGTATTACTTTGTAAGTCCAGAAAAACGTAAGAAAATATTAATATGACGTAAAACTTTATTTACATGAATTAAAAAAAATATGACGTAAAATATGATTTTTTATGGTTTTTACACTATTATGACTCATAAAATGCAATTTTCTTACGTCAATTTTTTGTCACTATCCTTACGTCAATTTTTCTTAAAGTCCGATCCCCACCACCTCCTTACGCAACCCACACCCGAATTGACACGACCACCTCCAATCCACTCCTCCACCTCCCACAGTCAACCACCACCGACCCCTGTCGGCGACCACCACGCGACGCCCCCACCGGCAACCACCGCGCGCCGACCCCCGTGCGCCGCCCCTGGCACGCACCGCCCTAGTGACCCCCGCGAGCCGTCCTCGTCGGCGACCCTCGCGACCCGCGCCCGCCGGCGTCCTCTGCGCGCCGCCATGGCCGGCGACCCCGCGCGCACCGTCATAGGCCTCCACCTGCGCGTGCCTCCCCCGACCTGTACTCACGCGCGCAGCCCCCGGCCGCCCATCGGAGGGCGCCGCCGCGGCCGCCTACCCTAGTGCCTCCGTGGCCTCTACATCGAGGTCCTGCCGTCGAGGTGCTCCGGCGACACCGCGGCATCGCACCGCCCCTCACCTTCCCCCCGCTTCCCGGATCC
Organism: Puccinellia tenuiflora; assembly: GCA_012064385.1. Lineage (NCBI taxonomy): Eukaryota > Viridiplantae > Streptophyta > Magnoliopsida > Poales > Poaceae > Puccinellia > Puccinellia tenuiflora. Next base: position 102,614 of record QRDG01000579.1, on the reverse strand, counting down.
CCAGCTCCAGCGCGCCGCCCCAGGGCGCCCCACCTCCATCGCGCCGCCCCCCAACTCCAGCGGCACAAGCCACCACGTCGCCCCTACCTCCAGCGGGCTGCTGCACGGGCCATGGCGCCGCCTTCTCACCTGCACCGAGGCCTGGACTCCCACGTGCCGCCGGTGTGGAACTCAACTAGCGCGCGTGGATGTCGGCCCTGCCAGCACGGAACTCCACCATCAGGAGGACTCCGTGTCTGCTGCGGCCGAGGAGTGCTCCTCCTCCCCTGACCTGTTGCATTGCGTGTCCCCGCCGTCCGAAGCACCGACGGCTCCCCACCTCTGCGAGCCGGAGACTCCCCCGAGTTCCTGTGCACATCCGGCGTGGATTGCTTCTGTCATGCGAACTTTTTTTTTCAGAAACAGAGTTCACTTTTCGACGACTGGCCACCGCACAGACAGAAAAAAAACAGTTAAAAGGTTCACTTCGCTTAGTAAAAAGGTTCACTTCATTGACAAAAAAAGGTTCACTTGGTCCAGAAAAAAGTTCAACGTGCAGTTCATAAAAAAGTTCATTCGTTTGTGAAAAAAATTCAGAAAAAAAAGGTTTCAGAAAAAAAATTAGTTTGTTCAAAAACAAAGTTCACTTCGCTTAAAAGTTCACTTCATTCTGAAAGAAAGTTCAATTCGTACGGAAAAAATAGTTCACTTCATCCAGAAAAAAAGTTTCGGAAAAAAGTTCACTTCGCTAAAAAAAAGTTCACTTTGTTAAGAAAAAAAATCATGTTTAGTTCAAAAAAAGTTCACCTCGTTCAGAAAAAAGTTCAGGAAAAAAGTTCACTTCTTTCAAAAAAAAAAGTCCAGTTCATGTTCCGTCTGAAGGTTCACATGTCATACGCGTGAAGGTTCACTTAGCATTAACGAGACAGTTCAAAAAGTTACGGTTTAACCTAAACAGGAATAGGTTTTTAGCTGAGTTATATTTGAGCCCAGCCACAAACCGCAACTTGCAAGGGCATCTTGCCCTTCTCGCAGCATATCTTTTCTTTTCTTTTGTGCGTTGCGGTTTGCGCCTGGACCCCATCATGCATTGTTCCAGATTTGATGATTTGGTGCTGCCTGCCTCATGTCGCCATCCGCATCCGCTGCCACCCGAGATTTGATAGCGATCTCTTCGTTTGGTATCTTGCAACGCACCGGCGTTTCGCGGCGTCCGGGAAAGAAAAATCTGATTCTTTATCCTTGGGCTACGGAATTCTACTAGGGTTTGTGGATTTGTCCTCACAGAATTGGCTGGATGAGCTTTAAACCTTCGTACATTCGATCGCCTGTGGAGCATCACGAGATTCGGTGTGGCCAGGAGATCTTTGCACTGGTTGGGCCAGTCTGATCTTACTAGTACTTTTCTTCGGTTCACTGAAGAGTCTACTGCCCACAAGCTATGACAGCCGAATGCTAGGGACTTTCTTTTTTCTTGAGTGGTACTACGAGATTTGGTTCTTGCTGAAGAAAGAAGATAATTCTGGGAAAATCCAAAGTAAATAGATTATGAACAGCTTCTGTAGGAACACTATGTGCTTTCCTTCATTGATACTTATACACCGTGGTGCTGTTTTTTAATGTAAAAAATATTAAGTTTTGCTTTCCACGCCTTAGCTTTCGCTGCCGCGGCGAAATGGAAGTAACAGAGCAACCACCTCATCCAAAGAGTGGGCTCCCTTGCGGACATGTTCTCCTGGTTCCCTCTCATCAACGACGGTGCCATCTCACGGACCGGCTCGGCAACGGCGGTGCCGCCTCGTGGACCAGGTCGGTCGAAATTGCTATCCAACTGACCGAAGAAGGCGCAACGTTTTGAGGACCAGTGACTCGTCCACCCTCTACGTTGGCCGATGTACACGACGCTATCATCAGTGACACCGGCGTCCACAATATGTTCAAGGAAACGTCGGAGACGTAAAATCCGCAGTTTCTCTGAATATGTGCCGAATTGAATCATATTTGCTTAGTTTTTCGGTTTTCCAATTGCATAGTTACGGTTTTCATTCTGTTGGTACATCATATGTTTTGTGAACATGTTGGAGAAGAATGAGGTGAACAATTTTAGTGCTCCACTTGACTCATTCGATGCCGGCATGAAAGCGAAACTGAAACCGAGGGCGATAGTGCTAATGAAGTGAAAGAGTTCGATTGCATAGAAGGTGTTCGATTCTTCGTAACCGAGAGGGAAAGGATAGAGAACCGCCAATTCTACGGAGTTGCTTTGGGGAAATCATGAATGCGATGTCACTCGATGCGGTTGCCGGCAATGATACCGCAAAACCGATTTCTAGTATTTCAACCCGATTTTTGGGTATGGATTTTTAATAGATCTGCTAGATGTTACGCACGATGCATTCGTGCAGGGCTCCTACTTGTAGAAAGGAGCAGTGACACACCATCCACAACTCTTTTCAGCCACCCTTTGTAACACTGGACACGCACTAGGGTGCAGCACGAATAGAACACAACCAAGATCGTGGCAACTTGCAATGCAGTTACCGTGCATAGGACACCTTTTGATCTACGAGAAAGTGTTTTATTTTTCATCTTTTTTTTTTGGTACAGACTACTGACTGGCCAATTGACGTTCAGAAACCTAGCTGGGGATGTAAAGACCCACGTTGGGGAGTTGACGCTTTCGTAAAGAAAAAGAGAAGCAGGACGTCGACGTATCAACAGAAGCTATATTATGCGGCAACTAGACATTACGCAGCTTTAGCCTTTAGCTAGTACAGTGCAACACGATCAACACATTGCACCGGTGATCAGGTTTTCTATTATAGAAGTTTCCTGACGGTTTAGTTCTCCATCAGACTTCGAAAAATAATCAGTCATGTTCAGAACATTAGTAAATTTGGGGAATACAATTATAATGGTAGAGTTAGTTCAAACTTGGCTGCCTGCTTTCAAACTTTTGTTGATGAGCTCTCTCCTTTTGTTTTCCACGGTTTAGACAGAATATGATGCGTAAAAACTGAAGGTTAGAGTTGCATCTTGGATTCTACCAACAATTTGTGACCAGAGGTATATCCTTTCTAAAAAAAAAGGAGGTATAACGTTACTGAACACAGTATGCATATGATTTGTTTGCAATTGTTCAATGAACAAATGCGTAGTAGAAGCACTGGCTAATTTAGGGAATTCATGAAATGGATCACCGAAAGCTGATGAGTTGATATTCAGTATGAAGAAATGGAAAATGTGGAGATGAATCAAGGATGTGTAAAACTAAGAGCAGGTCACGATTAAATAGGTAGAACTATGGTACTCATGAGTTCAACTCTCCAACCTGATAACGGTTACAGTATGTGTAATGCAGCCCACAAAAAAGTCTGAATATCATGAGTAATGCAACACATGAGTAAAAGAAGAGCGTTGAGTTGCAGCCTGAAATTCTAATCAGCATCATTGTCATCATCTTCATCAGATTCTTCCATGCTCTCTTCTTCTTCGGATTCTTCTACACTATCCTCCTCTTCTTCGGATTCTTCCCCATCATCCTCCTCTTCTTCCTCGTCATCAATACACTCTTCTATAGCAGAGACAGTAACTCCTGTGGATTTCAATAGAAGCATCAAATTGGTATATATCTATAAAAAAAACTAACTGATGTAGAAGTACATCAAGAAGAAATAATAAGAAGTTCAAAGATAATGCAGTACCCCTTTTGTCTTTTGGGCAGGTCCAGTCATGGAGAGAGATCAGCATCTCAAGTATGTCTGGCTTGAGTGTACATCGACGAGGACTCACAATTTTCTCCCCCATGGTAAACACAGATTTAGAAAGAACGGTAGAGATAGGAATGGCAAGTATATCACGAGCCAAGTTTGCAAGGTTGGGGTAACACTTAGACATGCCACTCCAGAACGCCAAGATATCCAAATCAACATTTAGATGAACGACTGGTGATTCCAAATACCAATCCAGTTCCCTTTTTTGTTCAGGCGGAGTATAATTGTCAAATAAATCATCCTCGGCATGGTATTCAATAACACCAGTCCCAACTGCAGCTGAACAAGACAACTTCTCATATTCAGTAAACAATCTGTGGAGCAATGCAACAACTCTGTCAGTATATTGGCTAGCATCAACAGCACCATAGATCTTCTTAAAACAATAGCTGACCAAGTGCAGCTTGTAACGAGGATCAAGGACAGCTGCACAAGCCAGAACTACGCTGTACTCTGACCAATACTTATCAAACTTGGCCTTCATGTCTTTCACCATAGCAGCAATAAAGTTTTCTTGCTCATTTGTCGATTCAAGCAATCGATAGACTTTGTAAACTCCAAGAAAGTATAAACTGGCAGTTTTGTGCTTCGTGCCTAAGAAAGTACATGTGATGTCATAAATTGGCTTTATAAACTTTTCCATTGTTGCTACCCTGTTCCACTCTTCATCACCAAGATGGAAGTTAGACAAGAAAGTCCTATGTTTTGATGCGAAATGCTTCAAAGCTTCCTTGTAATACAATGCACACCCAAGCATTTTGTAAGTTGAGTCCCAAGTAACAACCAGGTCAGCCTTTAACTTCATTGTAACATCCAAAAGACAAATTTCTTTAGCACATCGATAAAACTCATTCTCTCTTTCTCTAGAATAGGTAATATAGTGAATTCCCTGACGAATCTTGTCAACAACATCATCAATCAGCTCTAGACCAGCTTTCACAACCGAATTCAAGATATCTGTGCAGCAGTGCATTTGACATAATTCACCATCACGCAACAATTTGCCTTTGTCTACCAACATGGTCTTAAGTGAATTAGCCACAGAAGCATCATCCAATGCATTATCAAGAGTTATGCACATTACCTTCTGATCAACCTCCAACTCAGTCAAACAGGATGCTACAGTATCAGCTACATACATGACATCTTCAGGAACGGCCAAGTGTTTGAACCCCATTATTCTTCTCTGCAACTTCCAATCAGCATCAATAAAGCAAGCAGAAATGCAAATATAGATATCATCATTATAGTGTTCTCCAGATTCTTTACCCTTCCAGTGGTCAATAGCAAAACTGATTCTCCCAGGTGCTTCAGACATGATCAAGTGCAGAGAATCCTTTTCCCTACCATAAAGAGCCATGACATCTCTGTCTAAAATGGGACGGGAACAAGGGAACAGTGGATTAAGAGCACTAATAAACCCCTTAAAACTAGATCCTTCAACAAGCGAGGGTGACATCCCGCTAGTAATAATAAACATAGCTAATGCTCTTCTAGCAGTATGATAATCAAGAACGGTCTGGGGCTTGCTGATTGAATCTATAGATGTCAAGAGAGAAGCCCTGATTGTTTTCTGACAGGTAGAACATTTAGCTGATTCCCCATTGATTCTCCTCTCTAGGATCATGAAACCTTCCCAAATGTCAGATTCTTTCTGGCGCTTTTGACTTGGTTCAGATCCAGTCGAGTCGTATTCCTCCTCCGCTGAGTCCTTGGCCTCTGCCTCATCGTCAAGAGAATTTCCATAGCTAGGCTCACTTTCTTGAGTTGACATGGCTCCGGACCCTGCACATAAACATATCTCAATACATCAGTTCTGAAAGAGGATGCCAGCCCCAAATCATTAATTAGATTATTCCAAAATATTTCAGGACAATGTGATACAATAGATAACTGAGGCCCTGAATTCATGTTCCCACATTCCTTATCTAACATTAATAGATAAAAATAGTCCCTCATCTGTGATTTCGTTTTTCACACAAAAATCTTCGATTCAGCATAGTACCTGTATGTCTACCCATCCTGCTCTCTCTAAGCGTACAATGCAACCTGGCGGCCAACCAATTTAGTTTTATTTCTGAAACAACTCGAATCCTATAAGGTTAAAGACGCCAATTTTGATTCTCGAAAAAAAAAAGACGCCAATTTTCCACTCAGCAATTCGCTAACTAATCCAAGAGAGCACATCGTAGATACTTGGGGTTCTGCTAGGTATGATTGCGGGAAGAGAAATTCACGGGACAACGCGCTTGTTGAAACGCCCCCAAAATTTTAACAAAATAAAGTTCAAAAAAAGCACAACCGGATCAAGATTAGAACCAAACCTAGGCAATCGGCCTGAAGCAAGGAGACCGGAGAGGGCAGCGATCCGGGAGCAGAGACGTCCCGGAGGTGCTCGAGCACCGCCCGTGGATGCCGGCCCCGGCAGGGTGTGCGGAAGCGGAGCCGGTGCCGCTGATTTGTGGTGAATCGAGGAGAAAATGGAAGAGGCACAGCAAAATGGTGGGTTTCTCTAGGGTTTTATAGGAGTAACGTATGGGCCGGGCTACACTGATTTAGGTTTGGATTAAGTATAGTTTTCACCCCAAATCTATCATATTGGACACAATTCATCCTAAACTCTAAAACCGGGTAATTTGTACCCTGAAATAGTACAAACCGGACAAATCACACCTTGGGAGTGGTTTTGCACCGATTTGGGCGGTTTTCTGGGCGATGACGTGGCGTAGCGCAATGTGGGCCCCACCTGTCATCCTCTCCTCTGCGTTGACCTTCAGATCCGGCCATCAGATGCCAATCCGCCGCCCAGTGCCCCAGTCCATCAAGAACCCGGCCTTGAGCATCCGGCCGTAGTCCGCCGCCGTCGCGGTGGCCGCCTCCGACCCGAGCACGGGCAGGTACGCGAACCTGCAGCTCCCCGCGGGGATCGCCGGCGGCGTGTCCCGGTCGTATCCCCCCCCCCCCCCCGCCAAGGTACGCATAGATGATCCTAACGCAGCTAGGCACGGCGGTGGCGTTCAGGTACCCGCGCCCGCGTGGCTCGGTGGTGTTACAGTCATAGAGGAAGCACAGGGCGCGGTTGGTGGCGCTGATCCGGAACGGGCTGAGGGTGATGCTGGACGACAGGTTGAGGTCGGTACGACACACGCCGTCGTCCCCCGTGGCGACCCTGGCGTGGGAGGCCATGAAGGTGCCGCTGGCGTAGTCGATGCAGAGGACGTGGATCGCGGAGCCCCGCATGGAGGCCGAGGTGGCGCTGGTGCCATTGCCGGCGCACCAGAGCTCGAAGGCCGGGTGGCTGCAGTTGGACTCCGGCGGCGACCGCCGGCGTCTCCAGCGAGCAATCCCGACGGCGGCGAGCTCCGGCGAGCTCCGGCGAGCTCCGGCGGGCGTATTGGGGATTTTTTTTTGCCCCACGTCAGCGCCACGTCATCCAAGAAAATGTCAAAATTGACTCAAAACCGCCCCAATTGAGCAAAACCACTCCCAGGGTGTGATTTGTCCGGTTTGTACTATTTCAGGGTACAAATTAACCGGTTTTAGAGTTTAAGGTGAATTGTGTCCAATGTGATAGATTTGAAGGATGAAAACTATACTTAATCCTTTAGGTTTTGTTAGAGCATGTCCAATAGATCGGCCGCCCATCCCAGCGAGGTAATTTTTGCAGCCCAACAAATCTGTGGTCTTTGCCTCAAAAACAAAAAAGCTGTGGTCTTCGTTTACCTCCTGGCGAGATGGTCCAGCACAAACCGTCCTGTTTCTTCTGACTCGGTCTGGAAAAAACTTCTCACAGCACAAGCAGTAAAACGATAACAAATCTCATTCGTAACTTATATAAAATGTCATCGTTATAGTTCTATAACAATATAACGGATTACATGTTGGCATGCCTCACTAAATCTATCATGCAAAGTAAATGTCTCATTCTCATTAACTTGGCAAAAGATTGAAAAAATATCAAATTCTTTCATAGAGAAGGATGTGCCACGAAGGAAGATTGCTAAGAACAGCCAACACCGCAAATCCGCTCGACCCTATGCATCAATAAAAAATAAACAATAAGTAAATATGATTATATATGTAAATAAATTGAATTTAGTCGGATTGAAGCAAGAAGTTACCTACACCTTGCGGCAGTTCTTGTTGAGAAAGCCCAGCCATCAGACAGTTGACAGCAAAAATTCTCGTTGTCGGGAAAACATTCGCTCATATATTTTTTATGTTTTGTTACCAAGATCTAATCATATATCTTCATCGATGTGATATTTTATGCAGTGCGCCAAAACGTCATAATAGCGATGGGTGGATGTTTAGGGAGATCTGCGAATAGGAATAGACTAATATCCATGTTTATATGCAAATAAAGAATTAAGTTAGTATAATATGATAATATGCCATGTTGCTTGATTGAAAAACAACCACCATTGGAGTGGTCGCTTGAATGAGATCGTCTGATGAGTGGTGGTTGTTTTTCTCTTTTACTTGCAACAAGCAAGTCCATAATTTTGTGCAGACTTTTTTTTATGTAATGTCATCAAATTATACTGTTTTTTCCAAATGAGTTCCAAGTTAGTCATAATACCTAATTATGGAGTTCTATTTTAAAACATACTCCCTCCGTTCCTAAATATAAGATGTTTTAGCCTTTGTCTATATTCACATGTAACTACATGTATCTAGACACATATTATTGTGTCTGTTCGCTCATTTTACTTTGTATCTAGTCAACATGTGGAGTAGCTAAAACATCTTATATTTAGGAATGGAGGGAGTATGATCTACTTAATCAGATTGATAAGTATACCAAATTGTTCTAAACAGAACATTCACAATAATATAAACTACACTAAACACATTCACAATAACCTAAAACGGAATAATGTAAACACAAGTTACTAAACAGAAGGTACAAAAATAATGTACATAGAAGATTCACACACACATCTATAACTTCCATTGGCAGGTGTACATCGTCGTCGCCATCCTTCGGTATGGCAGGTTTGAGACAACAACACCATCTGCGCCTCAACAACCCATTTGGCAGGAAAGGAGACAGAAAACAATCAACGTCAGCCGGATACATCGACGGGCTTATTTTTTGATCTCTACTCCTAGGCCACCTCCTACCCGGTGGGACTAGATCCGACCAAAGAGGAAAGGATGATGAGGAGTCGCCATGTCAGCTCTCTCGTACCAGGATAAGACGTGAGAGATAGCTAAGTCACCTCGAGCACCACCGCTGAGCCGCATCGAGATGTGAGAGAGAGTGGCGACATGGTGAGGGGTAGGATTTTCTCTGAGGGTTACTAAGTTGTTTATAGAACCACGAGACTATGACAACAGGCTATTATCGACCACCGTTAGAATAAAAATACTTACTGAAAACGTAGATATGAAGTTGTCCATTTGCAATATATTGGTAACGTGCATTCATGTCAGCTCCGAAGAGGCGGCCCATTTCTGACAGGCCGTGTCGGCCACACACAATTACAAATAATCGTGGGCCTTCTCGTTGCCGTTTCCGATGGGGTGGCCCATAGGGTTGCTCTATACTAGTAGACTAAATTTGCTCTGGCCATGCAACCTACTAATGGGCCTTCAAGATTTTTCTGATATGGTCTGTTTAAATGGGACAAAAGCATTTTGGTCCACAATTTGTAAACACGGGACTCCCTATCTTGTTTTTTTTAGAGATCCACAATGGACAGGAGCATCGAGAAATGTCGCTTGATGGTCGGACCGTGTGTGATGTGGGTGTGGTCGCCCATTTCTGACATGCCCTCGTCGCGCACACACCTTTTTTATGTATACCATGTCTTATGCGCGAACTGTATCCGGCGATGGGTGTCCTATACTACTATCTCCCTAACTAAATATAAGATGTTCTAGGGTTCAATTTACACTGCTACAACGTCTTATATTTAGGAACATAGGAAGTAGTGTTTAAGTGATTGAGATTTACGGAAAAATCAAGAAACTCAGTAGTATCAAAAGCTAGTAATAAAGTTTATTCAAGCATGTAAAGGCAACGAGATGTCTTGCAGGTCATGTAATTGCAGTCTCTAGACATAATACTAGGAATGAAAGATGGACGATGAACCAATTAATTAACAAGCTAAAGCCAGTCACCGAATTTACAGCTAGCTGATCATCGACTTGAAAGTTGAAACTGCCATACTGTGATAGTGAGGACCAGAAACGGACGTTTGCTGCCGCGCGCATGCAGTTAACATGCCCAACGACAAACATCTCTGCGGAATTCTTCGCCGTCCTTCTCCTCTCTGCCGTCGGCGGCCCAATCAAATCTCCGGCATGTTCAGGTCGATGCTGTGCCACGCGATCGCCGCGGCGGCCACGGGCCCAAGCCTCCTCCGGTTGTTTCCGCCGCAGGTGCTGCTTCGCCTGACGTGCGAGCGGAGCGCGGAGGAGCTGGGGAAAGTGCTCATGCAGAACACGCACGGGTGCCGCCTCCCGTCCGGATGGCACTTCATGTGAGCATTCAGGCTCCGGGACTTGCTGAAAGCCTTGTGGCAGACATGGCATTCGTGCAGCAGCTCTTCTTGGCTCGCAGCCTGCTCCGCCGGCACTTGGCTCTGGCTCTGCCTCTGCGCCGCCGCGGTTTTGGGCGCTTTGCGGGGTTTGGTCGTCGGCTTCGGCTTGGGTGCCGCTTTCCTCGGCCCGACGAGTGGCATATGCTCCCGCGCCTGGGTGGATGCCAACACCGGACCAGGAGCTTGGCTCGGCGGCGGAACCACCTGCTCCAGCACCGGACTTGGTCGGACAGCGACTACCGGCGCCGGCAGCTCCGGTCCGGGAGCTTGTCCTTGGGCAAACACGCCGAACGAAGGCGGTGTTTGGCAGGCAGCCGCGACCTCCGGCGGCGCAGACGGCGCTTGGTTAAGCGGCAACGCCAGCTCCGGCGCTAAACCGTGGGCCACGCCCGCTGGAACATCAGCCACGTGGGGTGGTGCCGGAGGAGGCGCCGCAGCATCAGCCACGTGGGGTGACGCCGGAGGAGGCGCTGCAACATCAGCCGCGTGGGCTGTCGCCGGGGGAGGCGCTTCAACATCAGCGTGGAATGCAGCAGGTTCCTCACGGACGCCGCGGGACAGCATCATGAGAGAAAAGGCGAGGCTCTCCTCCTCGGAGCCGCCAGGACGGTGCCCGGTGCATACCAGCGATATCGCTGGTGGTTGCTCAGCCGGTGGGGTCGTAGACATGCGGCCGGTGCTGATAGCCATGGGATCTTGATCAGAGAACTTGCTAGCGAGGGAAGGAGCTAGGAAGAGATAGATGATGACTGATCGAGCAAGGAACATGGGAAAGATGGATGTGTGCTTGTGTCTGTGCCGCGAGGTAGAAGAAAGGGAGGGGGCAACACTATCATCATCAACTAGTAACGGCCCGGTTAAGTGACGTGACACATGGTGCACAGGACAGGCCTTACGGGGCATGAATAGCAGGCGTTACTAATGTTTCTCAAAACAAAAACAGAAAAAGCTGACGTTACTATCGGGGCTTGCTACTACCTCCGAGTTCCATAATATAAGCTAGCTTAATAAAAAGTTTACATTGTGGAACGGAGGGAATACCTTTTTATTCGGTTTTGCTACGTATTAGCCAGATAAATACTTTTCGTTGGTTCTTATAAATTAGTCAGTGAGGCACCATTCATGTACATATCTCTCGGCCTCTTTTCTTATGCTAAAAATATCTTATAAAACATAACGAGACTCCCTAATGAACTAACTTAATTACTCCTTACAAAATCTATAAAATAGAGCATGATATGTCTTTCCCTTTACCATATCCTTATCACATTTTTTCGTTGGATTCCGAATGATCGGTTGCGGATTCGAATACAAATATATCGGACCACGGATTCGAAACAGAAATATAGTGGACTCGGTGTAAAAGCAAAATTAATCGTCTATGTACACGTATAAGTAGATCAACAAACCATAACAAAGAAAATTGATAAAATGAGTTTAAGAACATTTATCCCACATGGATTGCGGCATGGTCTTCGGAGTGGACCACTAGCTACATATGCGTCTTATAAGCTCTCAAAGGTTCTTGTAATTCGCCCTTTTTACCTTTTTTTTCTTAAAGTTCTACTGATTTTCCCTTGTGCATCGCTTGTTATGCTAAGATCGGGTGTAATACTTCGTATCTTAATTTGAGATATTGAAATAAAAATGCCCTTTATCAAAAAAAAAAAAAAACACTCATAGAATAAGTAATGGTAATACAACAGAGTTAGTAAATATAACGGGATCACATAATAAAATCATATTTGTATGTATACATAAACACAATGACTAAGGTACCATCCATAAATGTTTCAATAACACAATATGTTAACAAAGTTTAATCCTAATATGTGCAATGAATATGTATGTGAGTTGACAATTAAAGAATGAACTCGACAACTCACTAACTACTAATGGTGCTATATTAACTTAGTGTTTTTTGTCTAAAATCATATTATTTGGTTAAAAATATTGGATAATCCCAATTAATTTTTGGATAATTCATATTCAGATGCTATTTCACATACCATTTTCTATACCGTATCTAGTCGTCGGTTCAGCATCAGATATTCTATACGGTGTGGAGGCGATGGAGAAGCTAGGTCACGGATCTTTTTAGAAATATACCCCTATACACTTTGAAATTACTACAAATACCTTCTTATGAACATATTGTCAAAAGTACCCCGGCGGAGGCCAGCTAAGTGACATTTGTACATTCCGCCATTGGGAATGGCGAAAGGCACATCTCTCCATTGGGTGTAGCGGAAGGAAACTTTCCACAGAGCTAATAAGCATTGGGGTCGCACCGAGTCGCATCAGAGCCCGCCACCGTTAGTTGGCTGGAGTGTTGGTGGTGACACGCGTCTGCTTAAGGTACTTCCTGCCACTCCCATTGGAGGGATGTATCTTGCTGCCACTCCCAATGGCGGAAGATTACACATGTCACTTAGCCAACTTCTTGCCAGTGTAGTTAATTAATTTGAGCAATTTTGTTCGGAGGAAGGTATTTTTAGCAATTCCAAAGTGTAGAGGGGTATCGTTGTAAAAAATCAAGAGTTAGGGAGAGTAGATAAAGGGAGTGTGTTGGATCGGTCAACACAGACTGTGAGAACGTCGTAAGGCTAGACCATGGTCACGAAATAGAAGTTGTGTTCTTTAAATCGGATCCAACTGGGGATTTGGTGCAGAAATTATCCTATCTGTTTACATCCCTAATGATACGGACCTTGAACTTATAGTATATCCATAACACCAGCTGGAAAAAAGTTCATTAAAAGTGACGTAGGCCGGGTCATGGCACATTTAGCCCACTATAAGAAAATACAAGGTGAAAACGAAACGTAAGATATACGATCTTTTATGGTAAATGATGCAATACATTGGACATGATTATAATATAGACAATCTTTAATAGTAAATGATCATATCCATCTGGCATAACTACATATGGTAAATGATCTAATCTTTCTAGAAGATGGAGCATAACGCATTGGGTCCCTCCCTCACGAGCCACATGTCTCAGTGGGCCTGCTTCTGATGACGTGGATTCCATCGCCTGAAGCGTGTGCTCCTCTGTTTTTTATGGACCACTGACGTCTCTTTAGTACACCACGCCACCTAAGACAATGTCAAACAATCTGACGTCATTGATGACATATGACGACTTTTTGTGTCAGCAAAGATCTCTACCGAAAGAAAACATTTTTTGCCTAGAGGGGTGGAGTTGGGCCTGGTGCTACCTGTAGCATCGGTGCTGCCCAATGCACCAAGTGAGCAGGTATGAGTTAAATAGGAAAGAAAATAGCAACCCGTTCGGTGGCCCATGGTAGCATCGGTTGACCCATGATTTCCACAGGTTGTTGAAGGTCGACCGCTTGGCCCATTCTGGTTCCGTAGCTATTCCACGAGGGCGTCTGTTCGCAGTGCTTGTTGATGAGTCTCGTGATAAATCAATAAAAGAGCAAATCGCATTGGTTTTTAGGTATGTACCAACCTTCCTATTGATGTTTCATTACTATCTAGTTATGAAATGTCACTTACTAAAAGTTTTTCATGTAGGTATGTCAATGGTAAAGGTGACGTGATTGAGAGGTTTCTCATGATTAAGCATGTTTCTGCTACTACACCATTTCCGCTTAAGATGGCATTGGATGATATGTTTCTAAAACATGGGTTTTTGATAGCGCGAGAGGTGTTAATCAATCACGCTTCGTTGGGCACCCCAAGAGGAAGGTTTGAGGAGCACAGCAGCAAGTTTTCCCTAAGTTAGAAACCAAGGTTATCGAACCAGTAGGAGTGAGAAATGCTTCAGAAGGTTGTCCACAACTGCAATGGCGCCAGAAAAAGAGCTGTTGCAGGGGAGACAGTGGAACCTGCAGAACACAATCAAACTACTTTGCCCCAACGAAGCAGTGAGGTTGTCAATCTCACCGGCCTTGCTGAATACAAAGGATTAAATGTATGTGTGGAAGGAAGCTTGTTTGCAGTAAATGAAAGCAGTAGAGCAGTTGATTTAATTGCAGATGTAAAAGAATAGACCGGGGTCCACAGTTCACTAGTGGTGTCTTCTCCATAAATAAAATACTACACATGCTGGGTAACAAATTACAGCTGGGCAATTGACAGAATAGAGAATGCATGACAATGCATGAACATTGCATAATACAGAGGATGATGATGTCTATATGAGATGCTTTGGGCATTACGACAAAATACATAGATAGCTGTTCCAAGCATACACCTATGCCTAAATAGTCCACCTTTGAGATAACATACTGTAAAATCTCTCCAGTATTAAGTTGCAAGCAACAGACAATTGCATGAAGAACTGTGCATAAAGTTTACTCCCTAGTAGCAACGGCACTCCCCCGTCCTTATATGTTTCTGTCACTCAAGCCAAGGCACACAGGGACCGAACCCACTATCTAGCATAAATACTCCCTCTTGGAGATACAAGCAACTACTTGATCAAGGCAATTACAAGTACCGGAAAGCATGCAAGATCACAAATAACATAGACATGATAATGTCAATAATCAACATCACAAGGTACTTCTCTATTCATCGGATCCCAGCAAACACAACATGTAGCATTACAATAAGATGATCTTGATCATGATAGGCAGCTCACAAGATCTAAACATGATAGCACAAGAGGAGAAGACTACCATCTAGCTACTGCATGGACCCGTAGTCCAAGGATAAACTACTCACACATCTGTCCGGAGGCGGGCATGGTGGTGTAGAGCCCTCCGGCGATGATTCCCCTCTCCGGCAGGGTGCCGGGGAGAGCTTCAGAACCCTCCCGAACTAGGGTTGACGACGGCGGCGGCGACGGATGTTTTTCTGAAATTTTGATCGGGTCCTTAGGGTTTTCTCGTCGGGGGGATTATATAGGCGAAAGGGCGGCGTCGGTGGAGGCACGAGGGGGCCACACCACCTGGTGGCGCGGCAGACAGGTGGGCCGCGCCATCCTAGGGTGTGGTCGCCCTCTGGTGCGTCTTCGGCTCCCCTTTGGACTCCGTGTGCGTGACGAAATTATAAGATCCTGGGTTTTTGCCCCGTCCGATTCCGAGAATATTTCCTTAAGTACTTTTCTGAAAAGGAAAAACAGTAGAAAACAGGAACTGGCACTGGGGCATCTTGTTAATATGTTAGTTCCAAAAATGCATAAAAATGCTATAAGATGTAAACAAAACATGTAGCAAATGGTATGAAAACAAGCATGGATCATAAGAAATTATAGATACGTCGGAGACGTATCAGCATCCCCAAGCTTAGTTCTACTCGTCCTCGAGTAGGTAGAATGATAACGAATAATTTCTTAGGAGACATGCAAACTCACAATCTAGACCAACATAGTAATGCAAAACACATGATGTGAATAAGGTGATCCAAAACAATTGTCTATAGTTGACATTAAGCAAACAATGATTAACAAATGCTAGCTAAAAGAAGCTAGAACTTTTCATGAATCAGCGTGTTGGAGACTAGGAACCATACATAAGGTTTAGAAAGAAGAATAGTAAATTGTGTCTCCAATGTAAAATGTCAATCAATCTTCAAAGCATCAAATTCAGTTAATAATAGAAATAGCCAAGCTCAAGTCAAGTGTCCTTAATCCATCCACTTAACTTATCAACTGTTATGTAGTCCACTCAACTAATACAAGCAAGAAGAAGGGTTGGCACCATGAGGTTATGGCAAAGAGAATAATAATGGGGGTTTGGAAGGCCAAAAAGAAAGGCTCAAACAGTGGAAGAGGTAACCACAAGACAAGAGGAAGTCCCGTAGTAGACACTGAATGAGGAGTAGTGATTGCCATGCAACGGATGCACATAGAGCTATATGAATGGAAGCTCTCCAATGGAACTAGTGGGGGTGCATCCAACTTGCTTGCTCATGAAGACCTAGACCTCACTTGAGGAGGCTCATCATTGGAATATACAAGCCAAGTTCTATAACGTTTGGTCCCCACATAGTTATACTAATGAAGCATGAAAACTCACTACAATAATGTAGGTGCTACTAGCACAAGTGTGGAATAAAAGGATAGTAGTGTTGCCCCCTCTCTCATTTTATATTCTTTTTTCTTTTTCTCTTTTTTTTTTGCTTTTTGCTTTTTGAGGCCTTTGTGGCTCTTTTATATTTTCTCTCATTGGTCTCTTTTGGACTCTTTTGATTGGCCACTTTGGACTCTTTTCAATATGCTCACAGGTAGAGGCAACACTCTATTTTACAAGATGATCATCACACTTTTTGGTGTACTCAAAACTCAAAGACTAATACATGGTGTATGGTGGATATGCAAGACCGAGCGTAGTGTGGAAAAGATGTAACACATGTGGAAAACCACGCATCACACTAACTCAAATGGTCAAGCAATACTATATGGTAATGAAGTAAAAATGACATAAAGTCATGTAATGTAAATGATGGATGTTGCATGGCAATGTATCTCGGAACAGCTATGGAAATGCTGTGATAGGTAGATATGGTGGCTGTTTTGAGGAAGATAGTTGGCTTATGTGTAGGAGAACAAGATGAAGATCTCCCACGGGGTTGGATGTACTTGCGAAGTATGCACCAATCTCAATGTGAAAAAGGGCAATGCAAAGCACCGAAGAGGCTAGCAAAATATGGAGGTGGAAGTGTCAAAAACCAAAAACTCACATAGCATGTCGTATATTGCAAACAACTAACAGTATCAAAGTTTTACAAATGGTTAGAGACACCCCGAGAGGGATCGTGGCGGCGACACAAGTGCCCCGTTGGCTTCCCCGACCGTTGCAGTAACTATACCATTAGAAACTTCTTTTCAACTAAGAGGAAATCACGACACTAAAGCACTATTGACTTAAGTTATTTTTAGTTCAGAAAAGTACGGCTCCACGCTCAACTAACACATCTTCACTAATCAGCTCTTAACAAAATTAACCAACATATTTTAACCATTAGTTATTTTAATACTCAAAACAATTGAAGAGGAGCAAGTTATCTACACAATGGTCTACAAGACTATGCAGCTTTTCTCTATTTCATACCACTATCACAAGCATAGCATTTTTCAATCTAACACATCAACCAAGCAACTAAAACAACTCTCTAACAAATAAGAGTGAAACAAAAGAGAGCTTAACACAAAGAACTAGCAGCTCTAAACAAGATAACATGCTAAAAACGAGAGCTTACTAGAAAACAGACAGTAGCTAAGAATACTCAACAAATATAAGCGAAGCACAAGAGTATTCATATGAAAAAGCGGAGCGTGTCTCTCTCCCACACAAGAATGCTAGGATCCAACTTATTAAGCAAAATAAAACACACACTCAAAATAAAAACAGACGTTCCAAGCAAAATACATAAGATGTAGTGGAATAAAAATATAGTATCACTAGAGATGACCTGATAGTTTTGCCGATGAAGAAGGGGATGCCTTGGGCATCCCCAAGCTTAGATGCTTGAGTCTTCTTGAATTTGCTGGGGATGACCCACCGGGGCATCCCCAAGCTTAGGCTTTTCACTCTTCTTGATCTCATCATATCGTCCCTTTTGCTTACTTGAAAACTTCCACCACATCAAACTCAAAGTAATTCTCATTAGAGGGTTAGTGCATAAACCAAAAATTCACAAGTTCTACTGTGACACAAGCACACCTTAATGCATTATAACATTAGCTACATCCACTGATGCTCAAAGAATCAAAAAGATCCAAATAAACATTGCAAGGGAAGCAATGCACAATAAAAGGCAGAATCTGTCAAAATCTGAACAGTCTGTAAAGACGAATTTTTTCGAGGCACTAGAGTTGCTCAAATCGAAAATCACTGAACTAGAAAAAGTTTCATACATATATGAAGATTCATAACACAAAATCTCAAAGCATTTCGTCGCTTCTGGAATAAATGACGAATTTAACGGTGACAGACAGAAATCTGTTTCCTGTGCAGAAATCAAAATATAGCAAAAACTTTCTACTAGAGACCTTACTTGGCACAACATTGCAAGAAAATAAAGATACAAAGAAGTTGCTACAGAAGTAAACAATCTTCTTGACTCAAATAAAAGAAAAGATACTGAAAATAAAATGATGGGTTGTCTCCCATAAGCGCTTTTCTTTAACGCCTTTCAGCTAGGCGCAGAAAGTGAACATCAAGTATTTCCAAGAGAAGAAGCATCAAAACGATAATTTGCTCTAACAATAGAGTCAAAAGGTGACTTCATTCTCTTCCTAGGGAAGTGTTCCATACCTTTCTTAAGAAGGAATTGATATCTAATGTTGCCCTCTTTCATATCAATAACAACACCAATAGTTCGAAGAAAAGGTCTTCCCAAAATAATAGGACAAGAAGCTTTGCACTCAATATCCAAGACAATAAAATCAATGGGAACAAGGTTATTATTAACCATAACATGAATATCATCAAGCCTTCCCAAAGGTGTTTTTGTAGAATTATCAGCAAGATGAATGTTCAAACAACAGCTCTCCAATGGTGGCAAGTTAAGCATATCATAGAATTTCTTAGGCATAATAGAAACACTTGCACCAAGATCACATAAAGCATTACAATCAAAATCATTTACTTTCAGTTTAATGATGGGTTCCCAACCATCTTCTAATTTCTTAGGGATAGAAGCTTCAAGTTTTAACTTTTCTTCCCTAATTTTCATGAGAGCATTGGTAATATGTTTTGTAAAAGCCAAGTTTATAGTACTAGCATTAGGAATCTTAGCTAGCTTTTGCAACAACATTATGACTTCAGAGATATTACAATTATCAAAATCAAAATCATTATCATCAAAAGTAATGGAAGAAGGATCTCCATAGTTCAAAAAATTGCAGCTCCTTTATCACTAGCAGTTTTGGTATCTTTTGGCAGTTTTAAGCGTTTTTCATGAGAAGTGGAAACATTGCCAACATTGTTAACTTTACCATTATCATTAATAGACTTGTTATCATGTGAAACCTGAACATTACTAGTGGTGGTGATGGTGTAAACTTTAACCATATTGTTCTTTTTAGTGGCTTCTCTTTCTCTTTCCCACCTAGCATGTAGTTCAGCCAACATTCTAACATTGTCATCAATTCTAACTTGGATGGCATTGGCCGTAGCAAAAATGTTATGTTCAATAACTTCAGGTTTAGCCGCCATTTTATTGATTAAAGAAGCTTGTGATTCAGACATGGATGAAATACGGTCTTCAGCATTTGAAATTTTAGTTTGCAAACCAAAAATTTCCTTGTTTAAATTCTCAAGTTGATGACCTATGTTTTTTAGCAAAGCAGATTGTTCATTCATAGTTTTAGTAAACAATTGGTTTTGTTCATATTGTGCTTGCATATAGTCTTTAGTGTTCCTTTCAACTTCTAACAATCTTTCCTCACTAGGCAATCTAGGCTTCCCATAAGAATTACCATAAGAGTTACCATAACCATAATTGTTATTAGGAGGATATGGCTTATAATTGTTGTTACCAAAATTGTTCCTATAGGCATTGTTGTTGAAATTGTTATTTTTAATGAAGTTCACACCAACATGCTCTTCTTGGGCAACCAAAGAAGCTAAGGGAACATTATTTGGATCAACAAAAGATTTACCATTAACTAGCATAGACATAATCACATCAATCTTTTCACTCAAGGAAGAGGTTTCTTCAACAGAATTTACCTTCTTACCTTGTGGAGCCCTTTCAGTGTGCCATTCAGAGTAGTTTACCATCATATCATCAAGAAGCTTTGTTGCTGCACCCAAAGTGATGGACATAAAGGTTCCTCCAGCAGCTGAATCCAATAGGTTTCTTGAAGAAAAATTCAATCCTGCATAAAAGGTTTGGATGATCATCCAAGCAGTCAGTCCATGGGTGGGACAATTCTTTATAAAAGATTTCATTCTTTCCCAAGCTTGAGCAACATGTTCATTATCCATTTGTTTAAAGTTCATGATGCTACTTCTCAAAGATATAATTTTAGCATGAGGATAATATTTTCCAATGAAAGCATATTTGCATTTAATCCATGAATCAATACTATTTCTAGGCAAAGATAACAACCATTCTTTAGCTCTCCCTCTCAAAGAGAAAGGAGACAATTTCAGTTTTATAATATCTCCATCCATATCCTTATACTTTTGCATCTCACAAAGTTCAACAAAATTATTAAGGTGAGCAGCAGCATCATCAGTACTAGCACCAGAAAATTGCTCTTTCATAACAAGATTTAACAAAGCAGGTTTGATCTCATAAAAATCTGTCTTAGCAGCAGGTGGAGAAATAGGAGTACATATGAAATCATCATTATTAGTACTAGTGAAGTCACACAACTTAGTGTTTTCAGCAGTACTCATTTTTGAGGAAAACAAGGTAAACCGAATTGAACAAGATTAAACAAGTAACTAATTTTTTTGGGTTTTTGATATAGGAAAGCAACAAGATAAATTCTACACTAATTTTTTTTGTGTTTTTGATATAAGAAAGCAAAACAAGACAAAGCAATAATAATAAGCAAGACTAAAACAAAGTAAAGAGATTGGAACTGAGAGACTCCCCTTGCAGAAGCTTCTCTACTCCCCGGCAACGGCGCCAGAAAGAGCTGTTGATGGAGGAGTGAGAAGTTTGATACTTCGAGAAGCTTCTTACTGAGCACTCTTAACTCCCCGGCAACGGCGCCAGAAATAGAGCTTGATAGCGCGAGAGGTGTTAATCAATCACGCTTCGTTGGGCACCCCAAGAGGAAGGTTTGAGGAGCACAGCAGCAAGTTTTCCCTCAGTTAGAAACCAAGGTTATCGAACCAGTAGGAGTGAGAAATGCTTCAGAAGGTTGTCCACAACTGCAATGGCGCCAGAAAAAGAGCTGTTGCAGGGGAGACAGTGGAACCTGCAGAACACAATCAAACTACTTTGCCCCAACGAAGCAGTGAGGTTGTCAATCTCACCGGCCTTGCTGAATACAAAGGATTAAATGTATGTGTGGAAGGAAGCTTGTTTGTAGTAAATGAAAGCAGTAGAGCAGTTGATTTAATTGCAGATGTAAAAGAATAGACCGGGGTCCACAGTTCACTAGTGGTGTCTTCTCCATAAATAAAATACTACACATGCTGGGTAACAAATTACAGCTGGGCAATTGACAGAATAGAGAATGCATGACAATGCATGAACATTGCATAATACAGAGGATGATGATGTCTATATGAGATGCTTTGGGCATTACGACAAAATACATAGATAGCTGTTCCAAGCATACACCTATGCCTAAATAGTCCACCTTTGAGATAACATACCGTAAAATCTCTCCAGTATTAAGTTGCAAGCAACAGACAATTGCATGAAGAACTGTGCATAAAGTTTACTCCCTAGTAGCAACGGCACTCCCCCGTCCTTATATGTTTCTGTCACTCAAGCCAAGGCACACAGGGACCGAACCCACTATCTAGCATAAATACTCCCTCTTGGAGATACAAGCAACTACTTGATCAAGGCAATTACAAGTACCGGAAAGCATGCAAGATCACAAATAACATAGACATGATAATATCAATAATCAACATCACAAGGTACTTCTCTATTCATCGGATCCCAGCAAACACAACATGTAGCATTACAATAAGATGATCTTGATCATGATAGGCAGCTCACAAGATCTAAACATGATAGCACAAGAGGAGAAGACTACCATATAGCTACTGCATGGACCCGTAGTCCAAGGATGAACTACTCACACATCTGTCCGGAGGCGGGCATGGTGGTGTAGAGCCCTCCGGCGATGATTCCCCTCTCCGACAGGGTGCCGGGGAGAGCTTCAGAACCCTCCCGAACTAGGGTTGATGACGGCGGCGGCGACGGATGTTTTTCTGGAATTTTGATCGGGTCCTTAGGGTTTTCTCGTCGGGGGGATTATATAGGCGAAAGGGCGGCGTCGGTGGAGGCTCGAGGGGGCCACACCACCTGGTGGCGCGGCAGACAGGTGGGCCGCGCCACCATAGGGTGTGGTCGCCCTCTGGTGCGTCTTCAGCTCCCCTTTGGACTCCGTGTGCGTGACGAAATTATAAGATCCTGGGTTTTTGTCCCGTCCGATTCCAAGAATATTTCCTTAAGTACTTTTCTGAAACGGAAAAACAGCAGAAAACAGGAACTGGCACTGGGGCATCTTGTTAATATGTTAGTTCCAAAAATGCATAAAAATGCTATAAGATGTAAACAAAACATGTAGCAAATGGTATGAAAACAAGCATGGATCATAAGAAATTATAGATACGTCGGAGACGTATCAGTTTTCTATTTCTCAGTTGTGAGGGAAAGGATATGATGGAGCCTCAAATATTAGAGGTCAGTTTCATGGGTTGTAAAGACAGATACATGATGAAAATCCTTATGACTTTTATATACATTGTTTTTCTCATCAACTGCAACTAGTGGTTGTTTATGTTGCCAAGTGTTGTACTTTTGTTGAGGATTTCTTCAGTAATTGCACTCTGCTTGTAACCATTGTTGGTGCTTCTTCTAAGAGAAAGGATCAACTTCTCCAAGACCACCATGACAAACTGGTGGAGCAATTGGAAACCATTGAAAAATTTCCATGAAGAGTTAAAAACCAAGCCACTAGTCTTGCAAGGCCTGGTGACACACCTTGGGCTACACATCACAAAACTCTAGTTTGTCTTCAACTATTGTGGACCTCTGTATTTTTCTTTTCTGGGAATGTGGACCTCTGTATTGGAGGTATTGGAGAATATTTGTGAAGATGGAGAGAGCAAGCAAAGTGGTCACACCCATTTTTGGCACCTAGCCAGTTTGACCCTGGATGTTCTTGATCAAGGCGAGATGTACACGGAGGACGCCAAGACATGGAGAAGAAACAGGAGACAATCTATGTCCCAATCAGCAAGCCACCAGGGCTCAGGCCACCATGTCTCAGGACCCGGCATTTGGCCATTTTCCAGAAGTCGGCACCATCCAAGGATCCGGCATTCTCCTAGGAGCCGGCCATTGTCCAGGAGCCGGCCACCATCCAGGAGCCGGCATTCTCCCAGGAGTCGATGATATGTCCGAAACGTATCTATAATTTTTTATTGTTTCATGCTACTTTTATGCCTTTGACACTTGTTTATATTAAGTTTATGATTTATTTGGACTAACCTATTAATAGTTGCAAAAGTGCATAATGTTCTTTTTTTACACTTTTATGTGTAGGAATCACTTGGAAATTGGCAAAAATGCAAAAGGAGACTTGTTGGAGGTGGACTCTGACTTTCCTGAAATCTGTCCCTTCCAATAGATTTCAGAGATCATCCGTTTGAGACCTGAAGTCTACGTCAACTTAAAATCTCACAATGGACAAAGTTGTGGGAAATTTTCATAGCTTTCATTTAAGCCTAAGAACAACCCAATATGAGGTCCGTAGCTCCGGGAATACCCGTTTTACTGAAGGCCAAATATCTGATTACGGGATTCCAAAAGTTGGTGACGTGATTGACTCCAACTCTTATCAAACTTGGAGGATTCGATCAAGCCACGACTTTGAGAGCTCATTAAGTATGCGAGGGGTCCTAGGAAGGTTCTATAGGTGCCCAAGAGCCCTTGGATCAAGGGGCCATCAATCTGAAGGCCGGGAAGTATTGTCTCCACCTATATAAAAAGAGAAACCATAATTTTGGGGGCATTACTTCTTGCATTCTGTTTTTGATAGATTCTGTCTTTGATTCTTGCATTACTTCTTTTACGGGCAAAGTGGAGTTCTTTTGATCCCAGAGCATCACTTAGATCTTTGTGGAAGTAGCTAATGTTTAGAAACAAGTGCATTTAATTTGTTAAGTGAGAACTGAAGGTGGATTATTTTGTTTGAGGACTAACCCTCTAATGAAGTTTATTAGAAGTTTTGTGTGAAGGAAGTTTTCAAGTATTCAATAGCGAAGTGATGAAGGAAGATCAAGAAGGGATAAAAGATCAATCTTGGAGAGGTTTCCATGGACCTCCTCTGAAAAATATAAGAAGTCACAAGCTTCTAAGGTTGGGGATGCCCAAGGCATCCCCTTCTTCATCGACAATCATCAGTTTTCACCCGTGGTACTATATTTTTATTGCTTCACATATTATGTGCTATTCTTAGAGCGTCGGTTTGTTTTTACTTTCAGTTTGTTTTTGTTTTGCCCTCTGGTATTTTAGATTTTCAAAAATAAAGCACCAAGTTTTACCCATTTAGTTTTATTGATGCATATTTAAGGTTTTTTTTCCCGGTTTTCAGCATCTACTGCTCACTAAGTGATTTTTCATATTTTACTGGGAATTCTAAAAATCACTAAAATTTAACAGATTAAGTATCATCTAATCCTATGCACTCACAAAAATTGTAAAAAATTTCTGACATGATTAAGTGTACTTAAAAATTGCATTTTCCAGCTGCTGTTTTTCTGGACAGATTTTGACTTTTGTTGTAAGAGTGGCCTCTTTGCATTTTCATTTGATTCTTTTTGGATCTTACCTTTCATTTAGAAGTTGGCCACTTCAGAAACCTCTCTGTAACATGAAAACAAAATTTGATTAGGTTTAATGGCAGCACATTAGAAATATTATCTATTGCACTAATGTCTAACCGCAGAAAGAATAGGAGAGTTTTTGTGTTAAAGTTTTGTCACAGGAAATGAAAGAACACCGAACTGAGAAATATCCAAGGATGGTCAAAGCAATAAGCTTGGGGATGTCTCCGCATCCCTCTACATCAACAATCACTCGGTTTGCAAACCTTCAAACTTCGTTTTTGAGCAACATAGAAACTTGCATAAACTTGGAGCATGTGTATGTTATTACTTATTTGTCTTAGTATCAAAACACCGTTTACATAAATGAGCAGATTGTCATATATTTTATTTATCCCCTGTTTGGATAGTTGATTGGGAGCGTGTGTATGTTGGATTACTTGTTGAAACTTAAAAATGATGTGTGAATAATATTGTTTAGAAATTTGTGTTTTTCTTATGATTAGTATCAATTTGTTAATTAGGAGTGCATAATATGTTATTTTTTATGTTAACATGCATTGTTTTACTCATAAGATGGCATGGTAGTGTGGTATCCTCCTCTGAATAATTCATGTTGGATTGACTTGGCACATGTTTACACATGATTGACCAAAAGAAAGTCCCATGCCTCGTTGAACTTTTTGCCTCAAAGTATTGATGTCACTTTTATGCCTTGTTTAATATTGATTTGTCGCAAAGCATGATTATGACAAGTATTGCTCTCCTAGTTGTCACTTCCCAGTCTTTTGCTAGCCTTCACCTGTACAGAGCGTGAATGCTGCTCGTGCATCCAAAATCCTTAAAACCAGTCTTTTCAAAGCGTCCACCATAAATTCCTATATGTGGTATTTCCTTGCCACTCGAAGTAAATTTGTCATGTGATACCTTTAAAATATTCAAAATGCTCCTTTTTGTGCCTCTGTTTTTAGCTCATGAGCAAGCAGCAGTGAAGCTAGATATAACCTGTGACAAGCAAGGTCATTTCCCCCCTTTCATCTGGTGTTGATGGTTCACGTCCTCACTCGAATTTACCCGAGAGCGGCTTAAGCAAAATATAAATATAACTCACCATTCTCCTCCGCACAATGAAAATCTGAGAAATCAGCTCAAACATTGGTTAGTGGTGAAACAAAGGAGAAAGAGGAATATACTCGTTCCTCTAAAACCAGCCGCTGTCACAAGTCTAAAAGCCTTGCTTGAAATGGGGGACTAGCTAGTTTATTTACTGTGAAGTCGTTGACGAAAGCATGGATATCTCAAAACTGTTTTACTTCTGTTGAAAAATAAAAATATAAAAAGCTCTAGCACATGACTAATACCTGCTTCCCTCTGCGAAGGGCATGTCTTTTATTTTTATTTTGAGTCACCATATCTTTCTTTGAGCACTTCTTCGAGAGCATAGTTGTCATTCTTAGTGTAATGTGCTTTGTTGCAAAATACTATTAACTAAGTTATAGCTCTGATGTTTCTATCTTTGATATTTTTGTTCTAATCTCCACTTGAACTTTGGAGGTGCTCTGCATTTATGTTTTGCGGTACCAGAAAGAGCAAGCGAGATACCACTCTATCATGTTTTATTATGATCAATACAATCTTGCTTGATGTTTATAAATTTCATATTATGAACTCTTAGTTCGTTGATATCTTTTCATTAGATAACATGGTTGCTAAAGTTTTATTATCTATACATCATTTATCATGCAATTGTTAAAAACCTGATAAAGCATTCAACATCAAAAATTATTTTGTCATCATTTACCTACTCGAGGACGAGCAGGAATTAAGCTTGGGGATGTTGATACGTCCGAAACGTATCTATAATTTTTGATTGTTTCATGCTACTTTTATGCCTTTGACACTTGTTTTTATATTAAGTTTATGATTTATTTCGACTAAACTATTAATAGTTGTAAAAGTGCACAATGTTCTTATTTTACACTTTGATGTGTAGGAATCACTTGGAAATTGGCAAAAACGCAAAAGGAGACTTGTTGGAGGTGGACTCTGACTTTCCTGAAATTTGTCCCTTCCAACAAATTTCAGAGATCGTCAGTTTTAGACCTGACAACGACATCAACTGAAAATGTCACAATGGACAAAGTTGTGGGAAATTTTCATAGATTTCATTTAAGCCCAAGAACAGCCCAATCGGAGGTCCGTACCTCCGGAATACCCGTTTTACTGAAGGTCAAATATCTGATTACGGGATTCCGAAAGTTGGTGACGTGATTGACTCCAACTCTTACCAAACTTGAAGGATTCGATCAAGCCACGACTTTGAGACCTCATTAAGTATGTGAGGGGTCCTAGGAAGGTTCTAGAGCTGCCCAAGAGCCCTTGGATCAAGGGGCCATCAATCGGAAGGCCGGGAAGCATTGTCTCCACCTACATAAACAGAGGAAACTCTAATTTTGGGGGCAGCCATGAATTTGCCTCTCCATTGGCTCTCATCTAGAAGGGGAGGGCTCATCTACAGCACCAAGAAGCCATGGAGGAAGGGGGTTAGGGGGCGGCGCTCCCCCTATCCGGCCGGCCGCCACCATGCGCCGCCAGCGCCGGCGCCACCCGTGCCGCCTCCGCCTTGCCCTTTCCTCCATGGCCGCCGCCTTCACCGCCATCTCCATTGCCAATTCCTGGTATACAGTGGTCCACTCTCCCACAAACCTCTGTACCCCTCTATGTAAACATGGTGTTTGATGCTATAAAGTATTATCCAATGATCTATGTCATGTTTGTGTAGTTCTTTTTGTCATATGGGTGAATTATTGAATATGTTTGGTTGATTCGAGTTGTATGTTGATATGGTACAGTCCTATGGTGCCCATTATATATTTATGCGCGCATGGATCACATCATAGGGTTTGTAGTATGTGAAGGAGGTTGGGGGGTTGGGCTGCCGGAGTGACAGAAACCTAAGCCCCATCCCGGTTTTTGACATTATATGGGATAAAGAGGACCGTATGATCTTAATGCTATGGTTGGGTTTTACCTTAATGAATGTTAGTAGTCGCGGATGCTTGCTAATGTTCCAATCATATAGTACATGTAATCACAAGTAGTTGAGAACATGTATGCTTTGCCTCTCCCACATAGAAAACTGCATCGAAATCGAGTAGCTTCACTAATTAATTATGGACAATTCCGCCACGCATTCCACCACTTTTCTACACTCATGGTTCTGTTAAATTATGTCACTTTATGTTACCTTATTGCTGCAGCAACTAACATTTACTTTCTTGTTCTTTATTATCTTGCAAAGCTATTCTCTCATACCCGTATTGTTAGTCTAGTTTTATTTCCTAGATAATGCAAACGTTTAGTGCGCGTAGAGTTGTATCAGTGGTTGATAGAACTTGAGAGAATACTTATCCTAACTTTATCTCCTCATTGGGTTCGACACTCTTACTTATCGAAAAGGTTACACGCGATCCCCTATACTTGTGGGTTATCAGTCGGCCATTCCACAGGAGTCGGCGTCGTCCAGAGGCCGGCCATCATCAAGGAGCTCGCATTCTCCCAGGAGTCGACCATTGTCCAGAAGCCGGCATTATCCAAGAAGCCAGCATCATCCAGGAGTTGCAGGAGCCAGCATAGCTGGTCTTGGTCCCAGGAGCTGGCATAAGCCAACATTATCCAAGGAGCCGGCATCATCTAGGAGTCGGCGTTATCTAAAGGAGCTGGTTTTGCCTAAGGAGCCAACATTTCATGTCCCAGCGGTAGGCCACAAGCCGGCTTAGCCGATACTACCATGTCCGGAGCCGGTATACTCATACAAGTCGTGAAGAAAGGTTCCGCTATCATCCTAGGAGGAGAAGTCGGCGTGTCCCCATACTGCTATGTCCAAGACGGCAAAGTCGACCATCAAAGTCGGCATCCCGCCATCAAGCCGGCATGCCACCATATCCTAGAGAGAGAAGGCATCTGTCACTATACGGGCCCAGGTCGTGCTACAATCAGGTTTGCTAGCCGGTTGAGTAATGTCCCAAGAAGGACCCAGAAAGGACTGGCAACTCGGCAAAGACGGCACCCAGGGAAGGCGACAGACTAGGGAGAACCTTGACTCATACTACGGCGCCATGAAGGATACCTCAGATGGAGGAGTGCTTAACACGGAAGTTGTGCGCGTCGTCTAGACCTACAACTATGTTGGAGTCATCGCGATCCGGGTTAAGGTGCAACCTGCAGAGCCATGACGGAGAACGGCCGACTTAACATGCCACATGCCAGATTTCGACCAGCAGACAAAGGTGAGCCCGAAAAGTCATCAATACGGCCTTGGATGGAAAAGTAATCATTGCAAGAGTTGTTCGCCTCGTCAAGACGTACAAGTTTGGTCTTTGGGCCATATCCATCCGAGTTGATGTGTGACTTTGGCGGCCACGACAAGAAGCAGGACACAAGGAGCTGCGAATTTGGACAGGAGTTCGACTTGGACTAGGACTAGGGTTTTAGGACGTGATTCAACGTACTTTTCTTGTAAGGAAAGCCTAGATGAGTCCTTTGCTTGTACGGGAAGACCATCCGCCTCATATATATGTGAGAGGTGATGGCCGATTGAAAGAAGAACAACACCAATCGACATATCAATCAATCTATCTTTTCGTTCACCTTTACCCTTGTACCTATGCTTCTCGTTCTTCCATGAGCCGGCCATACCGGCGAGTTGCGGAGCCACGAGGCTCTAGGGGCGGTCAGGCCGACCTAGAGCAGCCAATCGTCGCCGGCTTCCTCTGACGAGGTCCCTCCCAAGGAACTGGGGCGTCTGGTATCAAAAGCGCTGGCTTACTGTCTTGCGTATCGCGCTGGAAGCTGGCCTCCTACGGTGTGAGTTGTGGAGCATCTCCCTCGATGCCGCGGGTACCCGAATCTTAGGTGTGGTTGATCAAACACCTTGGCGACTCCCGATTTGCGAGTGTGGGGCCCCGTTTAAAGCGCAACACAAAGAACTAAAGCACTAGGTTGGAACACTTTGAATTTGTTCTTATCATGCAGATAAGAGTGTTGGGGAGAAACCAAGAATTGAAACAGTGCTTACAAAGGAATGTTCAGAATACTGGTTCGTGCTATTGGATTGATTGTGTCAGTGTTGACAATATAAATGACATGAGGTCAAGTGGTTGGGAAGAGATTTTGGTAGAATTGAAGATCTTTTGTGTTAGTACGAATATTATGGTGCCAAATGTGGACGACACAGTCACACAATACCACTTAGAGGTTGTTCAAGGGACCGTAGAGCAAACTTAAGTTACTATCATCATTTTCATCATGGCATTTTCAATGTTGTTCTTGATCAGATTCTTGTTGAGTTAAACTACCAGTTTGCTGATAAATCAACTCATTTGTTGAGATGACCGTAGAGCTAACTTAGTAAGTTACTATCATCATTTTCATCGTGGCATTTTCAATGATGTTCTTGATCAGATTCTTGTTGAGTTAAACCACCACTTTGCTGAAAAATCAACTCATTTGTTGAGATGTATTGTGTGTCTTGATCATCATAATTATTTTGGCAACTTTGATGGAGACAAACGATGCCGCGGGTACCCGAATCTTAGGTGTGGTTGATCAAACAACTTGGCGACTCCCGATTTGCGAGTGTGGGGCCCCGTTTAAAGCGCAACACAAAGAACTAAAGCACTAGGTTGGAACACTTTGAATTTGTTCTTATCATGCAGATAAGAGTGTTGGGGAGAAACCAAGAATTGTAACAGTGCTTACAAAGGAATGTTCAGAATACTGGTTCGTGCTATTGGATTGATTGTGTCAGTGTTGACAATATAAATGACATGAGGTCAAGTGGTTGGGAAGAGATTTTGGTAGAATTGAAGATCTTTTGTGTTAGTACGAATATTATGGTGCCAAATGTGGACGACACAGTCACACAATACCACTTAAAGGTTGTTCAAGGGACCGTAGAGCAAACTTAAGTTACTATCATCATTTTCATCATGGCATTTTCAATGCTGTTCTTGATCAGATTCTTGTTGAGTTAAACTACCAGTTTTGTTGAGATGACCGTAGAGCTAACTTAGTAAGTTACTATCATCATTTTCATCGTGGCATTTTCAATGATGTTCTTGATCAGATTCTTGTTGAGTTAAACCACCACTTTGTTGAAAAATCAACTCATTTGTTGAGATGTATTGTGTGTCTTGATCATCATAATTATTTTGGCAACTTTGATGGAGACAAACTAATTTAACTTGTCAAGATTTGTGCTGCTGATTTCTCATAATATGAGTATGTTAGCTTAAGGGATCAACTTGCCACATTTGTTGTTGACATGACAAGCGGTGAAGAGTTATCAATGTGTAATGATTTGGGCAATCTTGTTGTGAAATGGTTCAAACTGATAGACACACATGTTGTCCAGTGATGTATCACCTCATTGAACTTGCCTTTATTTTTCCAGTTGCCATCGCAACAGTTGACCAGGTACGATTATCGAGTTGAGAATAAGATGAATGATGAATGGGTGGATCATAGCATGGTGTGATACATTGAAAGAGGGATCGTCCATTGAGCTAAAAATCAATCTAGATAATCCTTCATTGTTTCCTTGTGGTAAACAAGGCCAAAAATAATTTGTAATAATATTTTCGGTGCTGAGTGTTTGGTTGGGCGTAACCAAGCAACACACAAGTGTGACAAATTTATCCTTTTTTTTTAACGAAAATGCAGTTGGAGCTGCTTTTCATTGATAATAGAAGAGAGAACGGAGTACATGAGAGGAATAACGGAGCAACAGGCTAACTAAAAGCACTAAGCGGCAAAAAGCAAACTGTAAAACTGCAAATTGAAAACTAGTTCATAGCACCATTAGTCTGGCTCCCTTGGTCGTTGCAAGAGGGCTCGCGCGAGCGGGTTCTGCCTGCCTCGTGCCATAGGTTAGTGTCCTGGATGATCTGACGCTCTTGCAAAGTGACGGGCTGACAGACCCTGAAAGATACAAGCATTTCGCTCTTTCGAGGTAGTCCTCCATTAAAGGTGAGAATGGTTTCAAAACTGAACCATACCTCAACCAGACCTGTATATTTATTTCCGTCACCCCAACCCCAACTAAACCCATTAAATATCATTTTCAACCCAACCAAAACCAAACCCACTACGTTTTCTACCAAAACCAATCTAAACCCAGTACACACCCGTGGGTTAAAACCTAGTCTAGTCGCATCTTCCAACCCAGTATGAGCGTGCGCTACGCGTCCCACCTTGGCCCACCACACCACGGTCTCCTACTCTCTTGTTCCCCATTTTCTTCTCTACTCGCTACCTACGGCTTGTCTCGACCGAGAACATATCTAGTGCTTCCACCCCATAAGGTGCTACGTGCTACCATTTAAAAAAATCAAAGTTAAATGTTTCAAAAAATTCTGCGAAAAAGTGTGTGTTCACAAGTTATGATTCTACAACTTCCAGGAATTTTAGCTCAAATTCGATATTAACAAAAAAGAAAAATCTGTTATTAATATTGCATTTTTACTTTTGTCTTTTTTGACAGCGATGACACTATTCATGCTAGATTTGTCTTTTTTGTTTCTCAATATTCATTTTGAATTTGTGGCTGAAATTTTTTGAGCTAGTAGAAACATATCTTATGAACACTTACACTTTTTCGTAGATTTTTTTGAAACTTTTAAAATTGGTTTTTTCAATGGGAGCACTTGGATCACCTAAAGTGCCCGGAGCACTAGATATTTCCCCGTCTCGATAGAGCGCCGGCGTCCCACATCGCTTCCTTGTCGTCTCCCCCATGCTAGCTTGCCGTCGTCGCTCTTGCTCGTCGCTGCCCTCGCTGCCTAGCTCGCCGCTGAACACGATCGCCATCTTGACCGCTCTTTGCTAGATGCAGGCCGCAGCGGCCACAGAGCCAGAGCCGCTGCAGGTCGCGGAGCTGCTGCTTCCATCTGCTGCCATGGCACGACGGCGTTGCAGCTTGAACGCCTACCATGCTGCTCCTGCATCGGTGATGCCGTGTCCAGTTCTCCGACGACGGCAGTGGCGAGGCGGGCGTCATGCTGGATGAGCATCTCTAGCATGTCGGGGCTACTGGATGACGGCGGCGGCAAGATCTCGTCAATGCCTAGTTCCGTTGTCATAGTCTCCTGCTCTGGCGGCGCTGCGTTCCGGCGCCGGCCGCGTCTGCCGCGCCCATCTCGGCGCCGCGCGAGACGGCCGCGACCCTGTACTCGTCGAGGTCGAAGGTGCTCCAGTTCTTCCAACGGGCGGCGTGTTTTTGCTCGGCTGGCAACTGGAGGTGGAAGGCGAGGACGAGGACGAGGCGTCCAGGATTAAACACGCACAAGACAAGACATGGCTGGCGATGGGCCTGACGGCAGGGGAGATGGGGTCGGCGAGCCGTGCTCGAGCGGCATGCGACGATAGCGTCGGCGAGCCACGCGCGATAGCAGTGGCCGCGGAGCTCGGGCCGGGGCGTGCGACGAAATGTGGGTCGGCGAGCCGTGCGCGAGCGTCAGCAGTGGCCGCAGAGGTGGGGCCGGCGAGGCACGCAACGGAGGTGTGGCCGGCGAGCCATGGACGAGACGGTTGAGGCGATGCCAGCAACGAGACGGTGGAGGCGGTGCCAACGAGTCAAGCTCAAGCGGCGGTTGTTGGCGTCGTAGGCGCGTAGTCGAAGGGCGGAGAAGAACGACTCGATAATTGGGGACGGAACCAACGATAAGAACCGGACGTGAACTATGGGTGCAAACTGTTCGGAACCAGACCCGTTCAGAACCATAACCGAGCATACCCTACTGTTTAATCTATGAAACCAAACCGAACCAAACTGTTATGAGAGTCAACCTATTAACACCTGAACCGTACAAGACCATAAGCAAAAACCAACCCAATACACCCGGTTAAAGCAAATCCATTCTCATATTTATCAACTACACAAGCTGGGCAATCGTATACAAACCCTTACGGTCATGCCACGGAAGCATGCTATGAGTTTGATGCAGCCACTCCGAGAGGGTATCATTGTTGGCACGTACTCCCTCCGTATTAAAATGTAAAATGTTTTAGCATTTTACTTTCCATCCGTATCTAGACATGTTTTAGTGTAAAATTCATATGAACCTTACACTAAAATATGTCTAGATACGAATAGAAAAAAATATTAAAACATCTTACATTTTGATACGAAGGGAGTAGGAGGTAAGAGGACAGGCCTGGAAGGAGCTCACACCACATCTGGATGATGAATGATCCAACATGTGTTGTGCAGTCTCCGGCCGAAAAAGGCAGAGAGCACAGTCAGGGTTCTGCGGCCATCCACGCTTAGCAAGCATGTCAGCAATGAGTCATCGCCCCTGAATATCCGTCTAAATATTGGCCCGAGAAATTTATTCTTCTTGTCATATTCAAATATGCTCAAGTTGCAAAAAAAAAAGCAGTTAAGCTTAAGATGATTTGGTATCAAAATACAGAACGAACAGGGATATGACCACACATAAGCTGATTTTTGTAGACATTACATTTTGAAATACAACATAGATAAGTGGTCGGGTAAAGAAGGGATTCCGTCAACTAATGCAATTGACACTAAAAAGGCAAAGTAGAGAAATAAACGTCTTGCATAGCTCTCCAGGAGAGTACTACTGGGGTGCGGCCAATGCTTTGGGCTTCGGCTTTACCTCCACTTCATTGACACCTCGGATAAATATTGAATCAGGCTCGTGGCTGAAAATTGCAAGAGAACCAGTAACTCAACTTTATGTTCAATGTTAGTGAATAGTCATAGAAAATCTGAGGCAAGGTTCAGTCTTACGATTTCTCTCCCTCTTCGTAAGTGTAGCTTGATGCCACAGCAAGCAGATGTCCATCTTTACTGAACGACAGAGCAGCAATGCTTGAAGCGTACTTGGAGTACTGCAAAGTACAAGATAATGAACACCCAGGCCACTTCCAATAGTCACATTTCCCAAGAAGCAAAACTCTCAGTTACCTGATACAATCTTTTCTTGTTTGTGCCGTCCCATACATTTACAAATCCATCACACCCTCCAGTGGCAAATGTACCGTATCTGCCGACAATAGAAGATTAAAGAAAATTCAAAACAAAC
This sequence comes from Puccinellia tenuiflora, assembly GCA_012064385.1. Taxonomy (NCBI): domain Eukaryota; kingdom Viridiplantae; phylum Streptophyta; class Magnoliopsida; order Poales; family Poaceae; genus Puccinellia; species Puccinellia tenuiflora. Next base: position 67,749 of record QRDG01000579.1, on the reverse strand, counting down.
AGACATATGAGAAATCAGCAGGAAAATTAAACACCAAAATTTACATTGGATGGAATGCAATTGCATTGACAGGATAAACAGTATCCCTGCCAGACTCAGATTTCCGGTGACACTTGAAAGCATACCTGAAAGAAAATTAACCTGTGAGTGAAAAAATTATTTAAACTGGATAGTTAGTGCCACAATGGCTCAGTGTAGGTTGCGTGAATATAAGCAGATTGTATCTTCGTGCTTAGCAACTCCGAAGGAAAAGAGGAGCACTGCAGAGTGATTGACAATGCACAACTACAGGTCAGGCATAGTGTTGACTGTATATTATCTTGTGCCACTTCAGATAGTCACACTTCTATAATGTGTGATCATATAGAAAGACGAGATCACTATACCACCTATACCCAAACAAAGCTCAATGTCAAAAAGCTAAAATTTCTTAGCAAACAATCCAGGTTGGAGCCATGTACTTTATGTTACTACAGGTGATAACAAGTTTGACCACTCTTTTCAGTGTTCTGCATTTCTTTTCTAATACAAAACGGGTGCTGATCTTGGTGCGATTGTGTGGACATTCTACTATTAGTTTCCCTCAAGAGATAAAGCCAGCTTCTTTCAAGAGATAACAAGTTTGACCACTCTTTTCAGTGTTTTGCTCTTTTCTTATACAAAAGGGGTGCTGATCTTGATGGGATTGTGGACATCCTACTATTGGTTTCCCTCAAGAGTTAAAGACAGCTTCTTTCTTGGAACCAAGTGCTGCTTGGTTGGCTGAGGGTGTTGAACACACTGCCATTCACCCAGGCTCGTACGTGGGAGGCTTTTTAAAAGAACAAGGTAAATGGGAGTCTGGGACCAGTCTGCCTGTCGACCTCTCTCGTGAAGGAATTGCCAGAGCACCTAGGCAAATTCTGAAGACTTAAACACAGCTAATGCTGCCACAAAATGCTAGTTTAGGTAGAAGGAAGAAACTCAAGTGTAGCACCCAGGTCTACTCAGAATGAAGAAACTGAACGATAACTACGCAAGGTTGAAAATGAGAAATTTGGAAATAGTAAATTTAAATGAAGGGGAAATATAAAAGTTACTATTCAACGCAAATTTCCAATATAATGTTTCAAACACCATTTGAGTTTGGGAGGTAGTACAGTACTACATATTTTATGCTCCCAAAATATGTAAGTTTTAATATTTTATGTGTTGAATTTGTGGCCCAAACCAAAGTGGTTTTCACGGTATCACCTGGATAGAGTTTGAACTAGATATGATAAGTCAAAGGATGAAAAAACATTAAGATTAAGATATAATCAATTATATTCGCAAGAGATGCAAGCTAAAGAAGTTCTTCATCTATTACATTAACTGCGGTAAATTCCAAGAAATAAATATTAGCAAGTGCGGTAAGTAAAACGGTTAAAAATACATAAGCAGATGCCTTGAACCTAAAATGTAGAATACATACTTTTTAGATTGTGCAGACTCTGAAAGATCAAAGAACTCCATAGAAACTCGTCCTTCGACAGAACTTAGAGCATACCCTGAAGCAAGCAGTATCCAGAGGATTAATTCGGGGGGAAATATATACTACCTCTGTTCCTAAATATAAGACGTTTTAGTTTTTTTTTTAGCATTTTTCAGATTTGGATGTATCTAGACGCATTTGAGTGTGTTGGTACACTCATTTTGGTCCGTATGTAGTCTATATTTGGAATGGACGGAGTATATATAGAGAGAGAAAAATAAAGGACAAGATTGGTCTATATGAAGGCTGGTTGAGCCACGTATTTTTCAACTGTTGGTCCATTACTCTGCTAAGCATACAGATGGATGCAGGCATGTATGTGTGTGTAATTGGAAATAATGTTCAAGATATAGTTGCAGTATTGTTCTTGGGTGGCATGGCACTAACTGTATGTTATTTACACTTGTATACATAAACTTTGGTACTTGAAGCCAATAATTTTATACTATTGTATGCATAAACATTTCTTTTTGTAATAGTTCAATCACATATAAGGTTAAACACCGCATACGAAGATTACCGTCCTGTCTCGACGAGCACATTCTATAGAACTGAATCAAATCTACAGAACAAAGCTATGTGTACAGATTAATAATTTTTGTCACACAGAAGATCAAACACAACAAGATATCTACAAAAGTAAGGCAGCTTTCAAAAGGAAGGACCAATATCACAGTTTATCAATAGCAACCAAACTGATGTCCACATATATTATAGTAATCTATGCAATGTTTCTCTTGACGGTTGAAATCAGGCTGACAATGGGAAACATGCGGTAATGTAGTGCACCTGGTAAAGATTGAGAACTTACCAGTTCCGTTGGGGAAACATCGAACACAGCGCGTTTGATATTTCAAAGACGAGTCCCTTTTTTGCTCAGGTTGAGACATATTGCGCAAATCATAAATATTGACATGCCTTCCTGCTGTTGCAACAACCAACCTATTTCCTACCAATGACATAGAATATACACGCTCTGGTTGAGCATATGTCCCAACAAGTGTACGCTCTGGTCCGCTTACTCCTCTTGGATCCCAACATTTGATTGTCTTATCCCAGCTGCCAGTGATCACTTGTCCTAAATGGATAAATATACACAAACCGAAAGTCAATTTCTTATTCTGTTGAATTACCTCACACTAGCCAGATATTATAAATTTTTAAACTATCTTAAACAATTTTGGGCACAACTTGCCAATATTTGCATGATTGCACATTATGAACTATAATATGGACCAGCAATCTGAAAGCAACAAAGTCCAGTCTGTCTTGCAGTCAGAATCAATTATATGGACCAGCAACAATGGACCCTTTTTAAGTATCAAAGACTATGCATTGGTAGAATTTCAATAGCCTGTCTATTTCCGTTAAATCATCTATTACCAGAAAAATAAATTCAATAGGAATGTATGTACAGGCACCTGCAGCATAAGAGTACTCCACACAGCGAACTGGACCATCATGACGCCCCAGAATATCCTCTTTTGATGAAGTAAATGCTAATCTGATACAGCCATGTGAGCATATTCTAGTTAGTCTTACTAAATCTAGAGATAACTGGCAGTTACAGAAGGGAAAATCAATTAGAAACAAAATCAAAGTTCAATTTACAGGCAACATTCAGCTTAGTAATGTGGTCATATTTCTTGTTAGCCTTGCCTTCAGCATTCAGTTTACAACAAAATGTAAATCCATGTATGGGCATATTGCTTGTAATTAAGATTCACACACCAGTCTAGCTAGGACCCCGAATAAACAACCCTATAAAATAGTAGAAGCGGCTAACATATCAGCCGGTATTTAATCTGTCAATCATAATTTATAATGCACCAGGCATAGAACTTATCTACTGTGCTACGTTGCACTTTGAGTATTACTTATAATTTGCTAAGTGCTAACCAGCAGAAACCGATGCAAACACTGAAGTAGATCGATTTATCTACTAAACGACAGTTAGTGAAGTTGCTTCATCACATACACTGCCCAGAAATCAACTCTATGGTGCTGGAACTAGCATACGTGGCTCCAAATCTGCAAAATTGATCTAGCATTTTTATCTATAACGATTCCTATACAGAGAGATCACTAGCCGTGAGAAATTAAAGCTGGTATTCTAATAAAGTACGCCCTTTATCGAAAAAAAATGAAAGCTGGTATCACTTCACCACCAAGGAAACACAATACATGCCACGAACAATGGTTGCAAATCTATAACCCAATCGATTAAACGAACGCTTCTGTCGATTCCATAGATCCAATATAAACAAGGGTGCGAAATAGGGAGGTAACCAGAAACCCTCACCTCCGCACGGTGTGGTCGGCGCCCGCACTAAACCCGGAGGAGTCGTCGTGGAAGCAGCAGTCGAGCACGGGCCCGGGATGCGCGAACTCCCCCTTGAGCACGTTTGCCTCGGCGTCGTATAGCCGGACCGTCTGGATCAGAGCACAAGCACCGAAACTGTGTCAGATCAAGCAGCTAGGGTTTACTACGGCTTGAGGAGCGGAGGGGGGTAAGAAGAGAAGAGAAGGGAAGTGGGCTGCGGCTGACCTTGTCCCAGGAGGAAACGAGGAGGTGGTCGCTGTGGTTGGAGAAGCGGAGGTTGGAGATGCCGTCAGATGGCGGGTTGGCGAGCTCCCTGCCGCTGCCCATGGCAGAGCCTGGCGCGTCGCTCATGGTGGGTGGGAGGGAGGAGGAAGAGGGATTTGTTTGGTACGCGGAGGAGGACTTGGGATGGGATTCGAAATTTGAATCCCACAACGGGCGGAGCGGGGAAGACGGGAGCGGGCGGTGGCAGAGGCGACGGAGAGCCGAAGGTTTGAAAACGGAAGCCGGGGAATTTGGACTCGGCGGACGGGAACGGGGGGAAAGAGGGAGAAGATACCATTTACGTCATAGCGTGGACTCCGCCATTCCTATGGGCCTACAGGCGTGGGCTGAGGCTGGGCATCTTTCCTCTACAATTGGGCCGGAACATCGAAATGGTGCGCATATTTTTTCTGTCTTTTGTTTCTCACTCGGTTTATCGGAGAAAGATCCCGAAAATCAGCTGCGAGCTCCAGTGATCCAGCTTTTTGTAAATTCGAAAAATTCATTTTTAGGTTTCCAAAAATAATGAAAAAAACAAACAAGTATATACACATGTCTACTCTGTGTGACCAAATTTGCGTCAAAACGTGGCCCGCACAAAAATGACAAATGTTGAAAGGCAAAATGAGTTATTATTTGGTCTTTCAAAGCCATGATTTTGTATTTGTGTAACATACGATAGAATATACTATCCATCAAAACTCTTCACATATGTGGATAACATGTGTGTATAGACGTATTTTTTAGAATGTTTTGTAATTTTTAAATACCATTATTTAATTTAATCATTTGAGTTTGGGACCAAAACACCTCACTCAGAATGTTATCTATTCTCGACTCTTCGCTGCTACATACGGTTTTGACATTTGGCCAAGAACCCAAAAACCACACGTATAAAAATAAGAAACAAAACTGCGAAAAAAAAAACTAGAAGAACAATTGTGACGTACACACGCACGAAGTTGTATCTCTCAGATTCAGTTTTTTTAACAGAAAAGATATACTCCCTCCGTCCCAAAAAGGATGTTACAAATTTATCAAAATTTGGATGTATCTATATACTAAATAGTGTCTACATACATTCAAATTTGGACAAATCTGTGACATTCTTTTTGGGACAGAGTAAGTATTAACATTACCTATCCCAGTACAAGGTTACAAAGGACTCCCCTTGGCTCAATGGAAGAATTCCCAAAGACATCGCCCCACTCATTTTTGAAGCCTCCACGCGGAATAATTGGAAAGTTAAGCAAGCCTTGCATGAAAACTCTTGGATCTCCAAGATTAAGATGGACGCCGATTTGACAATTCCCCACTAATGAGGACATCTCTGGTTCATCTCAACCATCATCTTGTCCACAAGATGAATCGCATGAAACTTCTACAAAGAAGACTTATTTGGGTCCCATGACAAGGAGCCGTGTTAAAAAAATACAACAAGAGGTGAATGCGCTTCTAACTGATTCTAATATTAATATCAATGAGAATTATATACTGCCTAAGTTTTGTGTTTTGCTTTTACTCAGGTTTCTACCTACGGACATAACTCAAGACTTCATCAACGGCGTGCATTGCTTGAGGACCTCACCCTATGCCCCATGTGTCCAGAATTCGTCTCTGGTCTTGCTGGACCATGCACATGAACATGGGACGTGCCTAGCACCTTTGGAGGGTCATATTGGAGAGGAAATCAAGTCTACTTTCCAGCAAAACAAACGGTGCATGACTTGAAGGCCTGACTCAAAAGATACGAGAGTTCCAATGCAAACTATCAAGGGCATTAATTATTGCGCGAGGCTCCACACTTCTACCCCCTAAACCACCCAGGTTACCACGAAAATGGAGCCTCATTTTGAGCTGGTTTCACACCCAAGCTAGGAGGGTTGTTCCTAGTATAAGTACCCATTTCCCCACTTCAGCCACAACTCTTTGGCATTTTGTTTTCAGCTAGGTTAGCTAAGTGCAGCCAGAACATTGCTTGAGAGTTCACTTCCTCCTTAGCTCTTGTATCTTGCCTTGTGAGAGGGTAAACTCACTTTGTGATTTACAAACAACAGCCGTTGAGGCGACGACCAGTTCGTGCTTCCAAATTCGTGCATGGTTGTGTGGATTGGAAACTAAGAGTGTGGTTGGGCGAATACTTGTTGCTGGTTGTTGCATTTGCGATAGTTAGCTTCGGTCTCGTCAGGTTGTACTAGTTATCTTTTACCCGACAACATTTTTGGCTGGGATCGAGGGTTTCCTTCGTACCCTTCAGGTGGCATTGATTCGTTCGACAAGCAGATCCTTCGTGAAGATCGGGAAACCCCCGCATCATCTTGGTATCAGAGCATCGGTTGACACGGTAGGATCCTACATCCCTTGTTTAGTTCTAGTTGTTTTAATTCCTACAGTCTAGAAAATTGCCCCACAAAAATATTTCCCTTTACCTATAACCTTTTGCAGCCTTAGATCTATTGTTTAGTGAGTTTTATCAGGTTCTTGTCTATTGGATCTTTTGTTTTAGTTGCTGAGTGTTCCCCCATCCATTGTGTTCTTCGTGTGTTCATTTTCGTCCACAAATTTCAGATCTGCATCCTCCACCAAATCGTGTTTATCTTTCATGTTCGGAGTCTATTTTTAGTGTTCTTGTGCTTTTTTGGAAAGATCTCTTCGTGGCGCATCCATCCATCCTTGTTAGATCTGATTATCATCTTGTTTCCACCATAAAAAATCAGATATGTTTGTGGTTCTATGCTGCCAAAAGTTTCAGCTCTTGTTTTGGTTGTTAAGTTCATCCATTGTAAATTTTCGTGAAGCTCCCCAAGTGTGTGTTCAGAACCAAGTGTCCTGCTGAAACTTTGTCAAAAAAAAAGAGAGAAAAAAAGGAGAGAGAGGGAGAGAGAAAGAAGGTTCTGTCCAAAAAGAAAATTCTTTGTAAGAAATAAAGTAAAGAGAATTTCAGTTTGTTCTTCACTTATATCTTGAAAAATCCATCTTTTATGCGGTGTGAGATGAAGCACTAGTCAAGTGTGTATCATCCAAAAATCCTTGTTTGTAGCTGAAAGAACGAGATGTCGCCTAGAGGGGGGGGGGGGTGAATAGGCGATTTAAAACTTTTACGTTTAGGCTTGATAAATGTGGAATAAAACTAGCGTTTAATTTATCAAGCATAAAACCTAATACACTAGGTTCACCTATGTGCACCAACAACTTATGCTAGGAAAGTTAAACAACTAGGATAGCAAGATATAGTACTTCAAGCTCGATGGCTATCACAAGGTAAATGCATAAGTAAAGGAGTTTGGTTATAGAGATAACCGACACAAGTGGAGGCGGAGGTTTGATTCCCGTAGTTCCTTCCCAATGGAAGTACGTCTACGTTGGAGAGGTGTGGAGGCTCCTTGGCCCTCCTACAAGCACGTCCGTGCTCACCCTATTCTCCGTGAGCTCCTCCCATGGGGAATACTCGATGGGGATTTGCTCATCCACTATAAGGTCGTCTTGAGGGCGTTGACCAAACCCGTACAATGAGGTCTTCTTGAGGGCGTTGACCAAACCCATACAATTTGCCCGAGCCTACCTCCACACAATAGGAGGCTCTCGTAGCATCACAACCGTCTAGGGTGCACAATGCACCCAAGAGGCACAAGCTCTTGGGAGCCCTATGCACCCAAGAGTAACGAGCTTCGAACTTCAATCCCACGTATCACTGTGGGGAACTCAAACCGATGCACCAAATGCAATGGCAAGAACACACTAAGTGGTCAAGTCCTTCTCTCCGAAATCCAACCAAAGCAACTAATGCTAGGGAGGGATTTGAGAGGAAGAACAAAGGAGAAACACTAAGAACTCCAAAATATAGATCTACTAGGTTCCCCTCACTTAGAGGAGGAAATGATTGGTGAAAAGGTAGATCTAGATCTCCTCTCTTGTTTCACTAAAGATGGACAAGAATCATTGGAGGGAAATGGAGTAATCAAGCTCTCAAGATGGGCAACAATGGAGGAGAGAGAGAGAGAGCAAAAGGTTGGAAAAGAGTTAGACAACCATTGGGGAAGAAAGCCCCTTAAATAGGTTGCCCCAAAAATCCAGCCATTTGGGGGGCAGAAACCCGCAGGGGCGGTACTACCACCAGTGCTGGCGGTACTGCCGCCCCCATGGGCTTCAGCCAGCCAACGGCTAGCAAAACAGCCCGCAGCAGCGGTACTGCTGCCACAAGCGGCGGTACTACCGCTGGGGGTACTACCGCGGGCGAGCAACAGAGGGCAGCTTTGGCGGCACTAGCGGCGGTACCACTGGCGGTACCGCGAGCTCCAGGAGGAGCACGGGAACCGCACAGCGGTACTGCCGCTGGTGCGCAACCGAAGGCAGCTTTGGCGGCACCCGTGGCGGTACTACTTCCGTAGTGCAATGCCGAGAGAACAAGGAAAACACAGGAGATGGCGGTACTACCGCCGGTGACGGCGGTACTGCCGCCCCCTGGAACAGAGAAAGCTGCAGAGCCAGAAACTGAATAACTTTTGCTAGGAAACTCCGATCGAGGTGAATCCAATTTTGTTGGAAAGAGGACGACAAGAGCTACCCAACAAAAACCAGAAATATTGAAACCAAGCAAGGGAGATTTTTCTAATAAATGGAAGAGTGAAACCTTCCGCACGGATGGACCGGCAAAAACTCCAAAACCGAAAACGCAAGAGAAGATGCATACGAAATCCGTTTTCGGTGAACTTGGCCTTGTCATGACTAGCACGACAAGCACCAAGACCACACCACAATAAGAGCCAAATAAGAACCAATAAAGATGATGCCAAGGATGCAAAGGTTTGAGCTCTCTACGACGATACGATCAAGATATTCGCTCGAGAGCCCCTCTTGATAGTACGGCTATCTATACTATAATCCGGTCTCTCAACTAACATCATGAGACCGGTAAAATAGAAACCCTATCAAGATCATACCTTTGCCTTGCGCATAATCCACTTGAGCTAGATGATGACGATCTTGACCTTCTCAAGTTGGACCACCTTTCTTGATTACGCTCCGCTTGGTGAAGACTCGCAACGTGCTCCCCCATACACCAGGATGGGAGAGACACCCTTCGACAAATCTTCACTTGGCCTTTATCTTGATGACGAACACCACGTGACGCCATCCTCCATGGGCAACATAGGATCTTCCTCTTGATTCATGCTCATGGAGGAACACCTTGGCCTTGATCAACAAATGATCTTTTCTTCTTTTAGCCTTGACTCCAACAAATGGAGTTCAAAGCATGCTAAAGGACCAAACCTACAAGTATAGCTCAAAGCACACATTAGTCCTTAAGGATTGTCATTAATTACCAAAACCACACATGGGGGAAACCATGCTCTTTCAGTAGCAAATCTGATTCCTTGGTGTGAGTTCTTGTTCTACACTTATATTCTATTCAGCAACTAAGGCATTTGAATCTTGTATGGATAATTACTTGGTTTAACAATAGCTAGATTGCAGATTAGTGTATCTTTTGCTACATACATACCCCACCCAAGCTCCACAAAACAGCCCCTGCATGTGCAATCTTTGACTTGTATTTGCTTGATTATCACTCTTCATATACCAACCACCGACACCACGGTTGAGCATGTTTCTGCTCTCACTTGGAAGGTACATGAGCTTTGGTTGGTAAATGAAGGTGAGTTTGAGTTGTTACACATATATATTATTGTAGTATAGGACTATGCACAACTAATCATGGCAGATCACGGAGAAGAGTACGATATTGAAGGTAGTGGGCATCTCAATGAGCCCATCATCGGTTTCACTTCAATGCATTGCGTGATCATCTCCGTCGAGAGTTTAGGGCCAGCCTTGATCCAATTAAAGAGAAGCAAGACAAGTAATCACAAGATTTGCAGCATCTTATGGGCAATGTTAATGAGCAGCTCACTCGAAACATGGAAGGAATGAGAGCAGGTCTTGTTGCTGATATTGTGCAAGAGTTGCGTCAAGATCCTGAAGATGCAAGTGTTCATGGAGGCGAACGACATGTGGCACCTAATGGAACAAGACCTCCTAGCCCCGGACGTGGAAATGGTAGTGTTGCTGGTCGTGGTCGTGGTGTTTACTAAAATTGACTTGAGAAGTGGATACCATTAGATTAGGATGAAAGAAGGTGATGAATGGAAAACGGCTTTCAAAATAAAATTTGGTTTGTATGAGTGGTTAGTGATGCCTTTTGGCTTAACCAATACACCTAGTACGTTCATGAGATTAATGAACCATGTCTTGAGAGCTTACATTGGAATTTTTTTGTTGTGTACTTTGATGACATCATAATCTATAGCAGATCTGTAGACAAACATATTGATCATATCAAACAAGTGTTGGATGTGCTAAGAGCAGAAAAACTATATGCTAATATTGAGAAGTGCTCGTCTTGCACAAAAAAGGTTGTTTTTCTTGGCTACATCGTTTCAGGACAGGGAATTGAAGTTGATGAATCTAAGGTGGACGCAATCAAGAATTGGCCAACTCCTATCAATGTAAGTCAGGTGAGAAGTTTTCTTGGCCTTGCTGGTTTCTATAGGAGATTTGTGAAAGATTTTAGTACCATTGCTGCACCTTTGAATGAATTGACAAAGAAAGGAGTTGTTTTTAAATGGGGTGCACCACAAGATGAAGCTTTCCTTGAGCTTAAGAAATAATTAACTCAAGCACCTTTGCTGGTTTTGCCTGATTTCACTAAGACTTTTGAAATAGAATGTGATGCTAGTGGAATAGGTATTGGTGGTGTTCTAATGCAGGAACGTAAATTAACCAATTGCATATTTTAGTGAAAAGTGAAGTGGTGCACAATTGAATTATTTTGTGTATGACAAAGAATTATATGCTTTGGTTAGAGTGCTTGAAACATGGCAACACTATTTATGGCATAAGGAATTTGTTGTACATTCTGATCATGAGGCTTTGAAACATCTAAAGGGACAAGCTAAACTGAATAGAATACATGCTAAATGGGTAGAATTCATTGAAACTTTCCCGTATGTTGTGAAGTACAAGAAAGGCAAAGAAAATATGGTGGCTGATGCTTTGTCTCGTAGGCATGTTTTATTTAATCAATTGGAATCAAAAGTCCTAGGACTTGAGAGTTTACAAGAATTGTATGGTACTGATCATGTCTTTATGGAACCATATGAAAAATGTAAGGATGGTAAAGGATGGGATAAATATCATGTGCATGATGGGTTTCTTTTTAGGGCTAATAAATTGATTGTGCCAGATTCTTCGGTTAGGCCCTTGTTGTTGCAGAAATCACACGCTGGTGGATTAATGGGACATTTTGGACGTGAGAAGACATGTGAGCTGCTAGCTGACCACTTCTATTGGCCAAAGATGAGGAAGGATGTTGAGAGATTTGTGCAGCGATGCGTCACATGTCACAAAGCTAAGTCTAAACTGAACCCCCATGGTTTATATACTCCCCTACCTGTTCCAAATGCTCCATGGGAAGATATTAGCATGGACTTCGTCTTAGGATTGCCAAGAACAAAGAGGGGCAGGGATTCTGTTTTTGTTATTGTGGATAGGTTCTCAAAGATGGCACATTTTATTCCATGCCATAAGAACGATGATGCTTCACATGTTGCTGGCTTGTTTTTCAGGGAAGTTGTTCGTTTGCATGGAGTGTCGAGGACCATTGTATCAGACCGCGATGTGAAGTTCACGAGCTACTTCTGGAAGACATTGTGGGCAAAGCTGTGAACAAAGCTGCTGTTTTCAACAACATGTCACCCACAAACGGATGGCCAAACTGAGGTGGTGAACCGTACACTTTCTGCCTTGCTATGGACAATGATCAAGAAGAACTTAAAAGAGTGGGAGGAGTGCTTGCCGCATGTGGAGTTTGCTTACAATAGAGCAGTTCACTCTACCACAAGCATGTGCCCATTTGAAGTAGTATATGGTTTTAAACCACTTGCCCCAATTGACTTGCTGCCACTTCCGTTACAAGAGAGAGTAACATGGATGCTTCCAAGCGTGCTGCATATGTGGAGAAAATTCATGAGAAGATAAGAGAATATTGAGAAAAAATCCAAGTACTATGCAGCAAAGGCTAACAAGAACCGTAAGAAGGTGACTTTTGAGCCCGGTGATCTGGTTTGGGTACATTTGCGCAAAGACCGGTTTCCTGAAAAACGCAAATCCAAGCTCATGCCTCATGGAGATGGACCATTCAAAGTGTTGGCAAAGATTAATGATAATGCTTACAAGATCAAGCTTCCTGAAGACTATGCTGTCAGCCCAACATTCAACGTAACAGATTTGTCTCCATGCGTTCATCCTGAGGATCAAGAGTCGAGGACGACTCCTTTTGAAGAGGGGGAGGATGATGAGGACATCCCTAGTTCATCTCAACCATCATCTTGTCCACAAGATGAATCGACACAACTAAAAGTTGAAACTTCTACAAAGAAGACTTATTTGGGTCCCATGACAAGGAGCCGTGCTAAACAAATACAACAAGAGGTGAATACGCTCCTAACTGATTATAATATTGATATCAATGAGAATTATATACTACCTAAGTCTTGTGTGTTGCTTTTATTCAGGTTTCTACCTACGTACATAACTCAAGACTTCATCAACGGTGTGCATTGATCGAGGACCTCACCCTGTTCCCCATGAGTCCAGAATTTGTCTCTTATATTGCTGGACCATTCACATGAACATGTGACGTTCCTAACACCTTTGGAGGGTCATATTGGAGAGGAAATCAAGTCTACTTTCTAGCAAAACAAACGGTGCATCATTTGAAGGCCTGAGTCAAAAGATATGAGAGTTCCAATACAAGCTATCAATGGCATTTATTGTTGCACGAGGGTCCACACTTCTGCCCCCTAAACCACCCAGGTTACCACAAAAATGGAGCCTCATTTTGAGCTGGTTTCACACCTAAGCTAGGAGGGATGTTCCTAGTATAACACTAGTAGGAAAAAGGTTATCTGTGGTGCACCCGTTTTTCTTACCCGTGGCGCAGGGCCCTGCACCACAGATTGCCACGCCATGGGTAACACAATAGCCGTGGCGCAGGGGTCTCGGTGCACCATGGGTATATAAACATACCTGTGGCGCACCTAGTTTTGGTGTGCCACGGCTATATGCACATACCCGTGGCACACCTAGTTTTGGTGCGCCACGGCTATGAATTTCCGAATTAAAAAAAGCCATCGGCCACCGCCCACATCGGCGTGTCCAGCGGATCGCCGGCCATCGTGGCGGTGCTTGCCGTGGAGTTGCTCGGGTCATGGAGGAGGTCGCCGTCGTGGAGGAGCTCGTCGTCGTTGAGGAGGTCGCCATGTTGGAGGAGGTCATCGTCGAGGTCGCCGTTGTGGAGGAGGCGCCGTCGTGGAGGAGCTCGCCGTCATGGAGGAGGCGCCGTCATGGAGGAGCTCGCCGTCGTGGAGGAGGCGCCATCGTGGAGGAGCTCGCCGTCATGGAGGAGGTCACCGACTGTCCCCGGCCGCCGCCGTCATCGGTACTCGCAGGCGAGAGGAGGATGGAGGAGAAGGGGGAGAGGCTTGGAGAAGTGAGGGACAAGAAAGAGGAGAAGGGAGAGGAGGAGAGAATGAGATAGGGTTGAGGAGATGCCCCCCTCTCGACCAATCAGAGACAAGAATGGACAAGCACACGGATTGTGTGCTTGTTTAACTTGCTGTGAGCCGTCGGATCGTGAAGCACACGGATTGTGCCCCCAGGTTACCCATGGCACATGGAATATGTGGTGTGCCATGGGTATTTAACTACCCGTGGCGCACCACTCGTCCCATGCGCCACAGGTAAAAGATGCCCTTTATTTTATTTTTTTGCCAGGAATCTTAAACATCGAAAAACTATGTGTTCCCTTTCGAATTTGGGGATTCTGTACACCAAAAACATCTTAAAAGGCCATAGGCGATTTGTTTTGGATGTATTTTTTCCTCTAGTTTTTTTTAAGGTATTAAGCGTCAAAATCCGAGTTCATATGCAAAAGTTATCGCTGGTTTACTCTTGCATAACGTTTTTTTTTGCAAAATATGCCAAAATTCATGTTTATTATTTTTCCTAGCTACTAGGTTATGTAACATAACTAGATCTGAAAGGATTTTATTTTTTGAATTTTTTATCATTTTCTTTTAGCTTTTCGAAAACTGCAAAAGGCGATCACCGGGGGGGGGGGGGGGGGGGGGGGAGTACGTGGGAGCACAAAACAGCAAAGTTACCCATGGCGCACCAAAATATTGGTGTTTAGGGTTTAGTGTTAGGGTTTTAGGGTTACTCGTGGCGCACAGAAGTTTGGTGCGCCACGGCTATGTGGGGTTAAAATTTGGCCCCGGCCGGGACCATTATTTTGGTGGCACATTGGAATAAGGTGCGCCACGGCTATACTCTTACCCGTAGCGCACCAGGGTTAGGTGCGCCACGACTAAGGAGGTTGCCCTTCCGTCAACCCAGTCTGCACTTAGCCGTGGCGCACCACTATTTTGGTGCGCCATGGGTAATGGCCTACACGTGGCGTACCTGTGTTTGGTGCGCCACGGGTATATAGCCGTGGCGCACCAAAATGGTGGTGCGCCACGAGCATATAACCCACCTATAAGCCTTTTCCTACTAGTGTAAGTACCCATTTCCCCACTTCAGCCACAACTCTTTGGCATTTCGTTTTCAGCTAGGTTAGCTAAGTGCAGCCAGAACATTGCTTGATAGGTCATTCCTCCTTAGTTCTTGTATCTTGCCTTGTGAAAGGGTAAACTCACTTTGTGATTTACAAGCAACAACCGTTGAGGCGGCGACCAGTTCGTGCTTTCAACTTCGTGCGTGGTTGTGCGGATTGGAAACAAAGAGTTTGGTTGGGCGAATACTTGTTGCTGGTTGTTGCATTTGCGATAGTTAGCTTCGGCCTCGTCGGGTTGCACTAGTTATCTTTTACCCGACAACTTTGTTGGCTGGGATCGAGGGTTTCCTTCGTACCCTTTAGGTGGCATTGATTCATTCGACAAGCAGATCCTTCGTGAAGGTCGGGCAACCCCCGCATCACCCACCTTCACGAGTTCATTCGCCTTTGGGTTGAGCTAAGCAATGTGAACCTTGATGACGAGGCAGAGGACTCTATTCGATGGAATCTCACGGCAAACGAGGAATACTCTTCAAATTCGGCCTACAAAACCCAATTTTTAGGGGCCACGCGAACCGTCTTGAACAAATTAATTTGGAAGGCTTGGGCTCCACCAAAAATCAAATTCTTCTCTTGGTTCGCAATCCATAATAGGCTTTGGACCGCAGACCGCCTTCAAAGGAGAGGTCGTCCAAATTGTGGTCTTTGTCCTCTTTGCAAGCAAACTCAAGAAACGGCGGCTCACCTTTTCTTCCAATGCCGATTTGCCAAAAGGGTATGGAGGTTGATCAAGGAGTGGCTCGGGCTCCCCCCTCCACTCCATCAACTCTTGGTGGACCAATATGTCGGGCAACAACGTCCCTAACCGAAAAGCCATGGCATCAATCACCATGCTCACTTCTTGGACTATTTGGAACGAACGCCCGTGTTTTCCGCCAAAAATCCGCACCTCCACCCGTCATTATTGGTATCATTAAGTCCGAGGCGCGTATTTGGGTCTCCGCGGGAGCCAAGTAATTGAGTCATGTAATTTTGGGAGAGTAGTCCCCTAGATGTACTTTGCTTTTTAATTTTCATGTAAAAACTCTCTCTTATTTAATGGAAAGAGGCAAATCTTTTTCCTCCGGTTTCAAATTGCACACCAAAATAAGAGTCCGTAGTGCTGAGTTGCATAGAACAAATTGAAGATGGCCAAGATTTACATACAAGCTATTGAAGACTAAAGTTGAAGTCAAACAGATTTATATTGTTGGCATACTATCTCTAATCCAGACACGCCCCCATTGGTATGTCTTGCGTCAAGTTGCCTCTAGTAGATCCCATTGTACTGCTTCCACATCTCTATTTTATGCCTTCGGTTCGAGAACTATGTAACTCTCCCAACATATTTTCTTTATTTGGTTCCTCTGTGCAAACAGGTCATGAAGAGCAAGGACTATGCTTGCGCAAGGCGCCCATAGGTCGGGTAAGAAGGGTGACCGCCCATGGGCCTGAGGAGAGAAAGACCCAAAATGGTAAAATATACAATAATCATTATGCTATTATTCATTACACTAAAAATTATTCAATACTCCATGTAGAACATTAAAATATGAATAACTTTTTTTGGTTAACAACATACAATTTTGTTTTCATTTATATTATATATAAAATATAATATAAATAATATTATAAAATATTTCACAAGAAAAAAATACAACGATACAATTCCTAATTATTAGTGGTCGAAGACGTGAATTAAAGATGGTGAAAAATCATACATGTCTTTCATTTTGAGATAGATGAAGTTCCTTAACATAATAAATGGTTAAATAACGGGAGCTAATACACACCACAGACTTATTGGCACGTAAAAACAAACTAATGTGACCGTTGACGACAAGTTTAATTAACATGATATTCTATTTCTGATCGAAGGACTCCAGGTCTTACGAAAATCTATTTAACTGATTACATATTAGATTATATAAGTTACATATTAGATTATAAAATATACATTGGTTGTTACTCTAATAAATGTCGTTTCAATATCAAGTACAAAACATGTACACTTTGTATTTTTTTTGACTTGCTAGACACTTTTCTACCACAGAAAAATAACGTCACTAGTTCAGTTTATACTATACAAGTTGATATAAATATGCTTATTAATCATAAACTAGAAACTGTTATTGAGATATTTGTTAAATCATACTCTTTACTAATCTTTACCATAAACATATATAAATTATATAGATTATGCGTTGTGGAAAAAATAATCTTAGATCATACTTTACTATCTTTCAATAATATTATTCAGTGCAAATAAAAACATACCAACTATATTTAGTAATATTGCCAGTTTTGTGGTTAAGTCATGTGAGTAACCATAAAATTATGCTTATAATACTATAATATGTTAAATTAAGATTTAGAGAAGTATAAAAATTTAGTATAAATTGTATTTCGTTTTCTCTATATCACAGTTGTCTAGAAATATCTCAAATTCAAAATACGCTCTACACAAAAAGGATGTGCACTGATAATGTGGTTCCATTTCGGTAATCGGTTCCAACTATTGTTAATCATTTACTTTTAATTTTGCGTTCATATTTAAAGTTTTTTAGACGAATTTCATCTAATTAATCGTACATGATAGACCGTTTGAAATTTTCTTTAAGGAGTAGCTTCACCTTGTCATTTCACACAACTCTCATGTTGTAAGTTTTCCGTTTTGATGGTCGTAGATGAATAGATCTTATGCTATGTGTGTGCGTTTTTAGACTTTGCTCAGTGTACCTGTCTAATACAACCTTGTTCAACCGCTATTCATGGCGTGTTTGTGTATCTCAATTATCTCTCTGTGGGTTGCGCTCCATCGTTGTCGTTCACAGCCACCACAAACTTCATCGGTGATCTCCGCCGCCGCCTCTCGTCATGGGTATTTGACATAGACATGATCCAAGTGCTCCTCTAAAAAAACATGTTCCAAGTGTTGTGGAGAATAAGTTCACCTATGTGGAAAGAGGTGAGAGTAATCAGCACTACAAACACAAGATATTGTTTGGTTACTTATGCACAACTGGGCCGCATGACTGGAGACCTTGCAGGCTACCAAATGACATGCACAACATTGTTTTGGTGATGGCTCACCAGACTAGTTGCCTAGACTACCTAGGGAGCTCAAAAGTTGATGTTGACTACCAAACACGGCCCAGTTCTTTTGAAGCTTTTGGACGGCTTGGAGGTAGAAAGAAGCTTAAGCTGGAAAGAACTCGATTTAACCCATTTTTGGGGGCAGCCAGCATCAACCATTTCTTCACAGTGGGGAGAAACTGCGATACCCCAGCTTCCCGCAGCTTCCCGAGCTCCACCGAAACGGTATTTTTGTTTGCCCCTATTTTTCAACCTATTTATGATGAAAGTGCCACCCCGTGAACCCAGCCAATTGAAGCCAGACCGAACCGTTTTTTCGAGCGATCCATCCCCGACCTCTCTCTCTCCTCTCCCCTCGTCTTTCTTCTCCCAGTCTATCACGCAGCCGTCGCCCTCGTCCTCGGCAACCCCGGTTGCCGCCCCCATCGCCAGAAACTCCGGCCGCCGCCCCCCGCTACCGGAAGCTTACCCTTCACGGCCACCTATGCCCTATTCCATGGTAGAGGAGTAGCTCATAGCCACCCCTACACCTCATCGACCAAGAGTAAGGTGAAGTCGAGCTCGCCAGCCGAAGCTCCTGATGCTGCAGTCTTCAACTGGTGTTGTCGCCTCCGTCCGACCTGCTTCTCACAACCCCAGCCTGCTCAAGGCCCTGCCTCGTCGGCCCGGATCGTGGGGAGCTCTAGCTCATTCACCAGGATCCCACTATTGTGGAGGCCCGTCGGAGATCGCCAGCCATCCTCCACTTCCAACGTTTGATGTTGTCTCGTCGCACCTATGGGTGCTTGCTGCTGCAGTCGATCTGCTACGAACCTGCGATTGTTCATGCTAATGCTAATGGATAATCATGTGCACTATTTTAGTTCACTTTACAATTTTCTTCAGTTAGCTGAATAAACGATCATGTAGCATGGACCTGTACATGTCTTGACCGTTGCTTAAAAAAAACAATATGTTAAGCTAGCAAGCCACCTCATTAAAACCCTTACAGGCCCCTTAGGTACCCTGGTAAGGAAAAGAGTGCGTCCGAAACTTGCTGCTTTTGAAAGTCAAATAATGGTTACATCATTTATGAGGGTTTTCGATAAAAATCTAGGGGGTTCATCGACCCAATTACAACATAATTTAGAGGTAAACAGCTCCTATCTATCTCATGAGTAGAAGTATTTGCATCTCTCCCACAATGCATGAACTCAACCTTCCCAATAGAACTTGTAGTAGATATAATGTTGGCATAGACCGTTGTTGCTTCATTACAGATATGATTCTCACCTGAGCATAGTTGGATGACTTCAGTATTATCAAATTCAGCTTCTATATTGTTGCATCCTAAAGACGGTGCCAACTTTAGCCCGTGAAGCATGGCTAAGGCTTCTGCCATAGCAGCTGATGACACATGTGGTATGAAGGTCGATGATCCTTGCTTATGACGTGATCACACGTTGATACCCACAAGTATAGGGGATCGTTGAAGTCTTCGATGTGTAAGTATAGTATCGATCCCACGAGGAGTAGAAGGTATAAGTATTTATCCTCTCAAATAAGAGTGTCACTTCCCTTATTATCTATGCACTAGACAAACTAAAATGATTAAATGATGCAAGTGTTTTTGGGGTTTTGGTGTAGAGTTTGCAATAAAGTAAAATGCTGAAAATGCAATATGACAAGTGAAAGCTCTCAAAGAGAGAAAACCCAATCCTCTATGCAGCAAGAGGACAAGCTCAAGTGTGTGTTTCTTATAGGTGGAGAGAGTTCCCAAGGGCTAATTAGACTTCATGGCATAAATATTTCTAGAACAACAAGGTAAACATTTTGTCAAGTTTTAATCTTCTTTGGACGGAGCCATAATTAGGAATAGCTAAATGAATAAACTAAACCTCTTATGATGGATCATGTGGCCAAGTAAATGACTAAACAAGAGTTATTAAGACATAAAGTCTCACCATAGCATTAATCTTTAAGGTCTCCAATACTAATACCCCATAAAGTAACTTCATGATTCGGTCTCAGGTTTGCTTGTCCCCCTAAGTCCTCCTCAATTCATCACATTATGGTGTTCTCCTATGAGCCCATATAGGTGAAGTGATATGCAGTCGACGTTCGCACAACACCATCATAGAATCACATCAAAGATAAAAACTAGTCAACATACCAACACATGTCATATATAAATCATTGCCAATTCATCCTATACCCCCAGGAACATGAGAGAACTACTCACAATGCCAAGACATGATATGATTCAGTGGTACAAGTGATACAACACAATCTGAAACTATGATCTCCCCACAAAACAATGACAAGTAGCAATTCACAAACATGTAAAATAGCACTTAGACAATGGCTAGGGATCAACCAATCTCAAACTATGAGGGGGCTGAAGTGGATCACGAAGATGGTGCTGGTCTTGGCGGTGGTGTTGATGGAGACTCAGGAGGGGGGATGGAGAAGACCTCCGGAGGTGATTCCGGCGGCATTTCCCCCCTCCGATCTTCTCCGGCGGCAGCCTTCTGTCTCTCTGTTTCTAATTTTGTGTTTCTCCGCCGCCTCCCTCTGGAAAACGTTGGGGGACTATTTTTATAGTCGTTTTTAGGTCACGAGGAAGCTTCTGGGCGAAGGATCGATACAAATGGGGCCACGAGTGCTAAAATAGGTGGGCCCACGCGGCTACAGTACAAGGCCGCGTGGGGCACCCCCTTTTGGCCCTCCGGCCTCCGTTCGCTTGCTTCTTTCGCTCCTAGGTCTTCCTCCTTCCAAAATAATGATCCCCGTAAATTTTCAGCTCATTTGGACGTTGTTTGGGTCCCTGAAACATCAAAATATAGAAAATAGGGTTTTCTGCCAGTGCAGGGTTAATTCCAAATAAATGGGGAAACTATGAATTATCCCCAAAATCATTATAAAACAATGATATAACCCTTATATGATGCAAATATGATTGAAATATGAGAATTATAATGCAAAGTTCATGTATGCATTTTACATGCATCACACGTTCGCTGGGGAACCCCAAGAGGAAGGTATGATGCAGTCGAGCAGCAGTTTCCCTTGATTTACAATACCAAGGTTATCAATCCAGTAGGACTTGGAGAAGGCTTAGCAAGGTGTCAATGGCACCGTTTACGATAATTGATGTGGACCTGCACACAATCACAAACAAACTAATTTGCCCCAACGAAATAGAGAGGTTGTTAATCTCTCCGGCTTGCTGAACACAAAGAATTAAATGTGTGGATGTAAAATATGATGAGAGTGAAATATGACCAGCGAGCAAATGATGATGAAAAGCTATTAAAACGGTCGTAAAAAATGTAGGAAAATACGACCTGGGTCCACTGATCACTAGCGGTGTCTCTCCAAAAGATATACATGATGGGTAAACAAATTACAGCATGGCAATTGACAAAATTGTGGGCGCACAACAATGCTATCATAAAACAATATAGTTCACCGTTTCATCTAATATGGGCATTACGTGAAAATACATAGACCGTTATCCAACTGCATCTATGACTAATAATCCACTCCGGGATCGCTATCCAGCATGTCAACCAAAAGTATTAAGTTGCAAGCAACAGATCATTGCAATAAGCAAAGTGCATAATGTAAGCAATGTAAATAACACAAGGAAATCACACCGTTGTTTTCTCCCTAGTGGCAACAACACATCTCTAGTCTTAATCGTTTCTGTCAACCCGAGCTCAGACAAAGAGAGGCATGAACCCACTATCTAGCATAAATACTCCCTCATACAACACTAATAATTACTTGGCCAAAGCATCCACTAGCATCAGAGAGCATGTAAGATCATAGATAAAACACAACACATAGATGAACAAAAGTAATGACTTCCACAATTCATCGGATCCATGCAAACACAATCATGTAGCAGTTACAGATAATATGATCATGATCATGATAGGCAGCTCACAAGATCTAAGCAGTGGTGGACTACTCACGCATCACTCCGGAGGCAGGCATGGTGGTGTCGATTCCTCCGGTGTCGATTCCCCTCTCCGGCAGGGTGCCGAGAAGAGCTGCAGAACCCTCCCAAACTAGGGTTGGCGATGGTGGCGGCCTTGAACGTCTTCTGGGAAATATGATCGGGTACTTAGGGTTTTCGGGTCGAAGACGATTTTATAGGCGAAGGGGCAACTCGAGACAATGCTGGAGGGCACCAGGTGGGACCCAGGCACGGCCTAGGGTGGGGCCACGCCTGGGGGACGTCTGGAGGATGGGTGCCTCCCCTTCGGGCGCCTTCCTGGCTTCAGAGTTCTTTATGCTTGGAAATAATTCCCGTAAATTTTCAGCGCATTCCGAGAAACTTCACAGAACAACTTTTTTGAAATAAAAAGACAACAGAAAACAGGAACGTGCACTGGGCATCTTGTTAATAGGTTAGTTCCATAAATCATGCCAAAATTATATAAAAACATTATAAAAACATGTGGCACTGATATATAGTCAAGCATGGAACATAAAAAATTATAGATACGTCAAAGACGTATCAGCATCCCCAAGCTTAACTCCTGCTCCTCCTCGAGTAGGTAAGTGATAACAAAATAATTTTTGAAGTGACATGCTACCAACACAATCTTGATCACGTAATCATGTAAAGCATAAGAACTGAATGCATTGATCCAAAACAGAAGTTCATTGAATGAAACAAACAATGATCAACCAGGTGTAACAACTAAGCAAGAATTAACTAGAAAAGCGTACCTTGGAGATTTAAAAGTATAACACTTGAAAATGATTGATATCTCACAAAGCAATATTAGTTCAACAAAGGAGTTTGGCCAACACAAAGGAAGGTTTAAGTTTTCAGCAAAAAGCTTCAACTTGCAACTTGTTTATCTCAAGATAAAGTCAATACAAAGTTTTCACAGTTAGACACAAAGATAACATGAACCAAAGTTGACACCAAGTGATTGCTTGAGGAGTTAAGAAGGAAGAGGAGGACTGACTCAACATAAAACTAAAAGAAAGGCCCTTCGCAGAGGGAAGCAGGGATTAGTCATGTGCTAGAGCTTTTTATTATTTTTTTTATTTTTTTGACAGAAGTAAAATAGTTTTGAGATATGCATGCTTTCGTCAATGACTTCACAGTAAAGAAACTAGCTAGTCCCCCATTTCAAGCAATGCTTTTAGACTTTTGAGAGTGGCTGGTTTTAGAGGAATGAGGTCACTCCTCTTTCTCCTTTGTTTCACCACTAACCAATGTTTTGACTGATTTCTCAGGTTTTCATTGTGCGGAGGAGAATGGTGAGTTATATTTATATTTTGCTTAAGCCGCTCTCGGGTCAAATTCAAGTGAGGACGTGAACCATCAACACCGGGTGAAAGGGGGGAAATGACCTTGCTTGTCACAGGTTATATCTAGCTTCCTACTGCTTCCTCATGAGCTTAAAAATAGAGGCACAAAAAGGAGAATTTTGAAAGTTTTAAAGATAGCACATGAAAATTTTACTTGGAGTGGCAGGGAAATACCACATGTAGGTAGGTATGGTGGACACAAATGGCAAAGATATTTGGCTCAGGGAGTTGGATGCACGAGACGTATTCCCTCTCAGTATGATGCATCTAAAATGCATACATGAAATTTGCACTATAATAGTTATATTCCATTCATATTTGCATCATATAAGGGGTACATTACTGTTATTTAATGATTTTTGGTAATTTATAATGATTTCCCCTTTATATGGAATTAATCCTGCGCAGGCAGAAAACCCCAATTTCTTTCTTTATTTGTTTCAGGACCTTAACGACGTCATAATGAGCTATAAATTTAGGGGAGTCATTATTTTGGAAGGAGAAGATTTAGGAGCGAAAGAAGTCAACGAACGGAGGCCGGAGGACCAAAAGGGGGGTCCCACGCGGCTATAGTACCAGGCCGCATGGGCCCATCCAATTTGGCCCTCGTGGCCCCGTTTGCATCGATCCTTCGCCCAGAAGCATCCTCGTGACCTAAAAACGCCTATATAAAAGGTCCCCCGACGTTTTCCAGAGGGAGGCGGCGGAGAAATGCAAAACTAGAAACAGATAGGTAGTGGGCTGCCGCCGGAGAAGATCGGAGGGGGGAAACGCCGCCGGAATCCACCTCCGGAGGGCTCCACCCCCCTCCGGCGTGTTCATCATCAACTTCTACAGCAAGATCATCTCATCTCCACCATCTCCATGATGAGGAGGGAGTAGTCCCTCATCGGGGCTGAAGGCTCATGCCGGTAGCTATGTGGTTTATCTCTCTCTCCCATGGTGTGATCTTTATGTGATCATGAGCTTTGTAATCTAGTTGAATCCATAGATGGTACTCTTCTTTATCTTATGAATTATGCTACTCAAGTGGTTTTATTGATGTGATTGTCGGAGTCACCTTTGTCCCATGGTGTGAAGTTGACAGTGTGCACCGTGTGTCTCTTAGGCTAAAGATTACATGAATACTTATCATGAGTTATTATTTGTGTTGGGTGTCTCTATGATATTGTGGTGTTTGTTAGTACTATCTTTGGATGCGAATAGTGACCGCATGAAGTGTCCATAGATGTGGAATACGAACTTTAAGGTGTGCTTTTTGTAGCCCTACATAATGGATTGGTGTTCGTTATCCAACCAGAGGATAGTTCGGGGTAGCATAGTGAAGAGGAAATATCTATGTATTCAATTATATTATTATTGTTGAGAGTGTCCACTAGTGAAAGTATGATCCCTAGGCCTTATTTCCAAAGCACCGTTTACACCTTTGTCTTGTCCTCTTGCATTAAAGAGGATTGAGACACTTTCACACTCTTGTTCCCTTGTCTTGTCCTCTTGCATTAAAGAGGATTGGGACACTTTCACATTCTTGTTTTGTTACATTAAACTTCCATTCATTAAATCAACCATCTTGTTCTTTAAACTTGTTTAGTGCATAATCAACTAAAAATTGTGACACTTTAGTTGTAGGGAATAGATAACTTTTCCTTCTTGCTCCTGCGGATCGATACCCTTCTTCCACATTGAGAGGTGCTACAGTGATCCCTGCTCTTGGGGGTTATCACAGTACATAATTTTTGGGCTTAGCAGGATATCAAGCAAACACATAACATCAACTTGGTTCAATGAATGACTACATATATACATCATGCATAACCACTGGACTTCACACCGTCTACCTTGTTAGCCAAACCAACCCTTTGCAAAAAGTATATCTAGACTTTGAGAGCTACCAAGCAGGACAAGCACCACAATTTTAAAGCTTTACGACAGTTCTTTACTAATCTACTCTTACTAGATGATCCACAAGTTTAAGCATTAATCTACTTTATATCTCTAAACAATTGACAAGTATGAAAGATTCAAGACAATGATCTACAAGATTAAGCAGCACTTTCACACTTCCTACATGATAATTTCCACTCAACCAAACACCAATCAACTTATTTGAAACAAAACAAAAAGAGTGAAACAACAAGGGAATTACTTCCTAACTACAAAAGCTAACAGCTCTGAACAAGAGATGCTTGAAAACATGAGCTAAAAGCATAAATAACAAAGACTAAACACTTAACACATATAAATGAAGAACAAGAGTGTATAATGAAATAGCGAAGCGTGTCTCTCTCCCAAACAAGCATGCATAGATCCAAATTATTGCAAGGACCAGAGAACTAAGCACAAAAAAACTGAAAGTAAAAACAAACAGACACTCCAAGAACAGCACATAATGTGTAAAGGAATAAAAATATAGTACCATGAGAGAAACCGATGATTGTTGATGAAGAAGGGGATGCCTTGGGCATCCCCAAGCTTAGACGCTTGAAACTTCTTGAATATTTCAAAGGAGGGTCCATGGGGAGACTCCCCAAGCTTAGGCTTTTATTCCTTCTTGATCTTCCTTCATCACCTCGCACTTGGATACATGAAAACTTCCTTCACGCAAAACTTATAGCAACTTCATTAGAGGGGTTAGTCCACAAAAACAATATCTTCCTTCGGTTCCAAAGCACATATCATGAACTTATTTTTTAAAAACATTAGCTACTATCACAAAGGTCTAAGTAAAGCTCCAGCTTTGTAAAGAACTTCATTCTGCCCGTGAAAGAAGCAATGCAAAACTAAGGACAGAATCTGTCAAAAACAGAACATATTGTAAAGATGAATTTTTTCGGGGCACTTCTGGACCTCACATCAGAAAACTTAAAACTAGAGAAAGGTAGAAAGAACCCTGATGCGTGCTTTCAAAAATTTGCAGCCACAGATGACGTTCTTTGAGTTTTTGGATTTTCGAACAGTGAAGAACAGAAATCTGTTTCTGGACAGCAAACTCAGCAATTAGTCTTCCTCTCTTTCGAGGCTATTATTGGCACCAAAAACCAAAACAAAAATATACAAGGGATTTTCTACAAAATTAGCATCACCCAAAACTCAAAGAAACCAAAAAGAAACAGAAGGTAAAAATGGGTTGCCTCCCATAAGCGCTTTTCTTTAACGCCTTTTAGCTAGGCAAAAAGGGCAAATTCAAGTTTTATCATTTTCAAGATCAAAATCATCAAGGACATCTTCATAGGTAGAACTAGCACTACAAAGAGAATTCATTGTTGATCCTTTGATTTTAATATTCTCAACAACAGGATTTAAAATTTTAGTCTCTCCTATATTTAGTTCATTGGGGAGTTTTTCAATGATAACATGAGAACTAAGCTTGTTTATTTTACTCGGTTTCAGTTCGGAAACCTTGGGGACATAGGTAAACTTATTAGGTCCCCTTCCTGCTGGAACTTCCTTCTTTTTAATTTTGAGAGATGAAAAAGTTGCACCTACAACATCTATAATTTCTTCCAATTTGCTAATTCTCAAATTTTGATCATCCTTGCCTTTATTGGTCTCAAGATTGTTAATCCTTCTATTTATATGTTTTAAGGATCCCTCAATCTTGCTACTACTATCAAGTAGTACCTTATCTATTTCAGTTGTCCAATTCATACTTGGCAAATTTTTCGCTAAGAGGTCTAGCCTTCCCATGACATGTTCCATTATTACTTCAGTTTTAGGTTCATTAATGGGTGGGGTCCCGACCAAACTTTCAATGATGTTGCAAGCCTCAACTGAGGAAGTGCCTAAGAAATTTCCACTTGTTAAAGTGTCTAGGACATACCTATACCAATTTGTGATTCCAACATAAAAATTTCTGAGAAGAATAGTATCTGAATATTTCTTTGTGGAATGGTGTTGAGAATCACTAATCCTATACCAAGCATCTTTTAAACTTTCTCCCCTTCTTTGTTTAAAAGTACGAATGACGAGCTTGTGGCTCGGCAAATCCCTAGGTCGAATACCCCGGGTTGATTGAAGGAGGAAGAGAGAGATCAGGCTGGTGAACACGACGGCTAACAGGGGGCGATTTACCCAGGTTCGGCCCCTCAAGTTGAGGTAAAGACCTACTCCTGCTTGTCTGGAATTATCGATTGGTGGCTACAATGCGATGTTCAATGATTCGATGCCCTAGACGGCGCACCCTCCCGGCCTTTATACTACAGGCCGGGTCTCGGGTGGACGGTGCGGATTGCATGTACAAGATATGGAAACCTCCTCACCGACCCAATGTCGACTACTTGTTGTATACGGAATCCTTCTTGGGCTTCGCTGGGCCTTCCTTGGCGTGACCCAAGTACCATCACCGTGGGTGACCCGAAAGGTAGCCCCACGACAGTAGCCCCCGAGTGCTCAGTCGAATCGCAGAGTCGGGTGGAGGACTCCCCCCTTCGGGGCACGCCACATGGAATCGTTGATGAAGATTGCTTCGAGTGAGCTTGTCTTGATTCTTCGGGTGCGCCGTCTTGATTTTTCGGAGTCGCAGCATTTCGACTACTTTTCTTCATAATCATCGGGTGCGCGAACAGCGCTCCCGATGGGAGTAGCCCCCGAGATTAAGCTGAATTGCTCGCAATTGAGATTAAACTCAAATTTACCTCAGTCGAAAAGCCCGCTCCCGATGGGAGTAAACAGATGACTCGAATTCGTCCGAGTCGAAACTGTCCTAGCTCGACTTACTCTTCACTCAGCCTTGATGGCCTACTAGTCATAACATCAGCTTTAAAAAAGCTTACTTCGTCTTACTCCACTCGAACGTTTGGTTCGAACGTACTTGGTTCAGTCGAACGGCTGTCGAATGCTCAGCCAATTGCTTGGCTTACTTGACACACTTCCATGATGACGTCAGGGATGACGCTTTTGATGACATGACTCGACAGGCTCTGCGCCCGACGGGACGTGACGATGGTGGGCCCGCTGCCACAGCGACGACCGCTGAATATGGACCGTTGGGCGCGAAAACTCCGCGGCGTGATGATGATGCTTCGGTTCCCGTGCGTAGTGGAGCACGACTGGGGTGTCCGTCGCGCGACACGTGGGCGGCTGGATTCTTGCGGCGCGATGCAGTTGCACGATGGACGGCCGTGATGAACGGCCCCGCGGTATATATTTTTTCACCGCGGTGCAGAGGCAGTTCACGCATCCTCATTCTCCTCCATCTCGCCGCCAGTTCTTTCCTCCATTGTTCCTCGCAAAAAGCTTCCAACAAAGTTCCCCTTTTCCTCCGGCGACATGGGCCACAAGAGGAGCAAGGGTACTGAGAGCTCCTCCGCCGCCGCCGGCGACGACGTCGGGATGAAAAAGGTTGAGGGCGACTGGAGCAAGTCCTCCGTCAAAGCATCGGAGCTCGACAGCCTCCGCCAGCAGGGGCTGCTGCCACCGGAGGCCGTGGCGACGACGCGGGTGCCCGGTAAGGATTCTGTCCCTGCTCCCCGCAGTGGGGAACGCGTATGCTTCGTGGAATTCCTTCCACGGGGATTCGGGTTCCCCTTGCACGATTTTGTCCGTGGGCTCTTGTACGCCTATGGGATTCAGATCCATGATCTGACTCCCAACAGCGTCTTGAGCATCACGAGCTTTATCGTGCTCTGCGAGTGTTTCCTGGGGATCGCACCCCACTGGGCACTGTGGAAGTCTCTTTTCCTGGTGCGCCGGATGGTGGGTAAGTCGAAGGAGACCTACCCGGTCGGCGGCTTCGGAATCCAGCTGCGCGGCGACACGAACTTCTTCTACATGAAGAAGTCCGACTCTGTGCAAGGCTGGAGGAAGAAGTGGTTCTACATCACGTGGAACCAGGCCGGGATCCCCGACTTCGCTGCTGAACGGCCTCTGAAGAAGACCAACGCCTGGTCGCACCCCCTGTCGACGGAGGAGAGGGAGTCGATCAAGCCGCTGCAGTCGCTTCTTCGCGGGTTGATCAAGACGATGGGACGCGAAGCCGGCGGAATCCAGCTGATCGCCATGTTCCACAGGTTGAGGGTGCAGCCTCTACAACAGCGCCCTCTCCCAATGTGGGAAATGGCAGTCGACCCGGCAATGGACGATGCACAAGTCGCAATCAAGGTGAGGGGCATCACCAGCCTTCGGGTTGCTGACGCGTGCAACGTGACTTGCCCAGTCGAGCCGTTCAGCTCGACGAATCCGATCCCAGAGGTAAGTGTTTGAATCTTGAAGTCTTCTTTGTGTGTCATTCGACTGTCTATTTTCTGATTTTCCGACTGTTGCTTGCTGCTCTTCAGGATCGTAAGAACTACGTGAGCCTTCCTCCGTTGATGGAGAATGGCGCTCACGTTGAAGCCGCAATCGTTGCCGAGCAGGACGGCGATGAAGAGAGTCCTCCACCTGCCTACTCGCGTAGCGAGGAAGTGGAGGAGGAAGAAGAGGAGGACACAGCTCCACCCGCGAAGCGGCGTAAGCAGAAGAACATCGACTTCACCGCGGCGACGTCTCCCTTGAAGGAGGCGGCGGAGGAGAAGGACTCTAGCGGATCTTCTTCAGTGCCGAAGGAGCCGGTGAACCCGCTGATGGCGACTCCGCTGGACTCCGCGCCTCCCGCGGGGTTTTGGAGGATGCCGACTCCTTCCATGAGCAGCACTGGTGAAGATGCTGACAGGTAAGCTTGCTGCGACTGAACCTTTCTGATTCGCTTCTTCTTTCTGTTCCTTGGGTGTTTTCTGAATCTTTTGTAAGCAGCCATCAAGGTGGTAATGTCCATGCTTCGCCTCGCGAGGAGGAACACCAGTCTGCTGCCCCGGAGCATGCGACTGGTACAACTGAAGAGGCGCCACAGGCGAACGATCCTCCGGTGCTGGACCCTTCGACGGCCACCCGGCCGGATGGTGCCGCTGATGCGACTGCCGTGGATGCTGATCTGATCCAGCATGTAAGTATCTTCTTTCTTATCTTGCAAATTCTTGTATCGGGTGCGCGAACAGCGCTCCCGATGGGAGTAGCCCCCGAAGATGTGCGTGACTAGAATAGTCGGGTACAGATTTATACTTCTTTTTCCACAGCCCGTCTATCGTCAGCAGATGGAAACGGCCACCCGCTTCATTCGTCTGGAGCAGGAGGCTAGTCAACTTCGTGCTGCGCTTGAGCAGTCGAGGAGTAAGTATCCCTTGTCGAGTCTTTTGAACTTTCTTCGACTGTCTGCAATTCTGATCTTTTGCTCGGGTGTTCTGCAGAAGACAACCAAGGCTTGGCGAAGCGGGTCCAGCAACTGGAGAAGTCGCTTGAGACCCAGACTGAGGCAGAAAAGGTTCAGGTCGAACGCCTGATTAGCATTGCCACGGCTATTGGTGGTAAGTTCTCGGCTGATAAAAGCCTACTTTTGCCTTTGTTGCCTGCAGGTAACCTTACTATTCGCGTTATTTCTGAATGTAGGTGTTGGTGGTGGTCCTCCCCCTGAAGGGACATCCAGCGCGAATACCACCTTGTCGGCGGCAGTCGACCTCTGCAACCGGGTTTGCGCGTGCGCCGCGGACGCTGTGAAGAAGTCCTCGAGCGCCCTGGCCAACATCTATGAAGGTGTTTTCCCTGGTCAGGCCACGCCTAAGGAGGCTGACAAGCTGGCGGCTCCATTTGCTGAGGCGAATGTGATGGCCAACTACACCCGCACCCAGACGGTACGCGGCTCCGAGCTCACCTTCCGTCTGTTACTCGGTCATGGGATCTCGGGTGACTTTGAGGCGGCTGTGAGCGACTTCCCTCGAAGGCCCGATGGAAAGTCCAAGTCCCTGACCAGCGTCAAGGACAAGGCGACTCAGTTAGCTAAAAAGCTGATTGACACCTTTGAGAGGAAGCTTGCAGAGTCAGCCGCCAAAAAGGGCCGCGCACCGTCGGGTTCTGCCATGTAGTGTTGTAGTAGGGGTCTTCTTTTGTCTTTTGTAATGAAACTTGGTGAAATCAATGGATATGCTGATTCTGTCATGCGACTGTGTTTTTGTCTAGTCTTGTTGAAAATAGTGCTCTCTGATGTTCTTTAAATTGACAGCCTGACGGAAGTGCTCCTCCTGAAGTCGCGGAAGATATCCGTGCGTGCTGGGATGAGGGTACCTCTTCGACTGCACCGGTGTCTTCGCGCTGTCCGACTCCTCCAGCTCCCGCGCGGAGCAGGAATGATCAGCGAGTGTTTAATTATATGAGGAACAAAATCACTGAACTTGAGTCGAAGCTGCGGAGAACTGAAGTGGAGCTTGAACGCCTCAGGGCGCGTTCCGCTGGGCCGTTCAATCAGCGCGAACGGTTCCTTCTTGACCAGATTGATCTGATATGTCGACAGCTGCAAGGTTTGGGCTCTAGCTGCTTCTCTTTGATTTCTTCATGCTTGTGTTGTTCTGCACCTTGACCCGTTAATTGCAGTTGTTAACCCCGACTGGAAAGCCGAGAACTGCTCGAGTGGACGAGCGCGTGGAGAGTGAAGCCACCGGTAATTCGGTCGAAGCTCGCCAATTCTGGGTACATAAGGGAGAGGGCCGTATACTCGCGCGGATGCTGGATCGCACCTGGCGAGCTGCGTTCGTACTTGAAGGTTGCAGGAAGGCACTCTGGCAAATCAACAAAGTGTTCTTCCCCCTTGATGAACAGCCGGAAGGGTTGCCCGCGCTGTTGGAGAGGTTCCAGCAGTAGCAGGGCGTTGAAGGTGGTCGTCTTCAACCAGCTTGTTGCCGGGGCCAACACGGCGTTTGCCTATGTTCGACTGCATCGACCTCATGTTCCCTTGGATAGGATACTTGATGGCTTGCCTAGGGATGTTGATTATGCCGAATCCCTTGAACCCGCACGTCAGGTGATGCAACAGGTCATGAATCATACAGAGCGACGTGTAGGGCCACTGGATGCGCCAAAGGAAGAGCCTGTCGACTAAGAAAAACAGCTTGTTGTATAATGTTAGCTTGTAACATGAATATATGTATGCATGTAAATATGCTGATACGGGGTTAATCCCTAAGTATATGAAAACGTTGTGTCGTGAACTCATAACCCGTGTGGAGCAGCCCCCGAGTGTGCCGGGTGGCGTACTTGGTGAGCAAGAGTGCGAACTGAACGTTATATCTTAGGCCTTGACAGCGCGGCCTCCGAGTGCATCGGGTGATGGCCTAGGCTTTCGAGTAGGACTTGTACGCGCGAGCCCCCGAGTGCGTTGGGTGGCGGCCGAAGATTTTTGGGTGATGCCTGTTAGGCGCAGCCCCCGAGTGATTCGGGTGGCGGCCTAGGCTGACTGAGACCTGTGCAGCGCGAGCCCCCGAGTGCGTCGGGTGGCGGCCGAGGATTTTCGGGTGATGCCTGTATGGCGCAGCCCCCGAGTGGTTCGAGTGGCGGCCTAGGCTAACTTTAGACCTGTGCAGCGCAAGCCCCCGAGTGCGTTGGGTGGCGGCCGAAGATTTTTGGGTGATGCCTGTTAGGCGCAGCCCCCGAGTGATTCGGGTGGCGGCCTGGGCTGACTGAGACCTGTGCAGCGCGAGCCCCCGAGTGCGTCGGGTGGCGGCCGAGGATTTTCGGGTGATGCCTGTATGGCGCAGCCCCCGAGTGGTTCGAGTGGCGGCCTAGGCTAACTTTAGACCTGTGCAGCGCAAGCCCCGAGTGCGTCGGGTGGCGGCCGAGGATTTTCGGGTGATGCCTGTACGGCGCAGCCCCGAGTGGTTCGAGTGGCGGCCTAGGCTGACTGAGACCTGTGCGGCGCGAGCCCCCGAGTGCGTCGGGTGGCGGCCGAGGATTTTCGGGTGATGCCTGTTAGGCGCAGCCCCCGAGTGATTCGTGTGGCGGCCTAGGCTGACTGAGACCTGTGCAGCGCGAGCCCCCGAGTGCGTCGGGTGGCGGCCGAGGATTTTCGGGTGATGCCTGTATGGCGCAGCCCCCGAGTGATTCGGGTGGCGGCCTAGGCTGACTGAGACCCTGTGCAGCGCGAGCCCCCGAGTGCGTCGGGTGGCGGCCGAGGATTTTCGGGTGATGCCTGTATGGCGCAGCCCCGAGTGGTTCGAGTGGCGGCCTAGGCTAACTTTAGACCTGTGCAGCGCAAGCCCCCGAGTGCGTCGGGTGGCGGCCGAGGATTTTCGGGTGATGCCTGTTAGGCGCAGCCCCCGAGTGATTCGGGTGGCGGCCTAGGCTGACTGAGACCTGTGCAGCGCGAGCCCCCGAGTGCGTCGGGTGGCAGCCGAGGATTTTCGGGTGATGCCTGTATGGCGCAGCCCCCGAGTGGTTTCGAGTGGCGGCCTAGGCTAACTTTAGACCTGTGCAGCGCAAGCCCCCGAGTGCGTCGGGTGGCGGCCGAGGATTTTCGGGTGATGCCTGTACGGCGCAGCCCCCGAGTGGTTCGAGTGGCGGCCTAGGCTGACTGAGACCTGTGCGGCGCGAGCCCCCGAGTGCGTCGAGTGGCGGCCGAGGATTTTCGGGTGATGCCTGTTAGGCGCAGCCCCCGAGTGATTCGGGTGGCGGCCTAGGCTGACTGAGACCTGTGCGGCGCGAGCCCCCGAGTGCGTCGAGTGGCGGCCGAGGATTTTTGTGTTGGACCTGTGCGGCGCAGCCCCCGAGTGGTTCGAGTGGCGGCCTAGGTTGCAAAGGAGAGGGTGACACAAAATTTCTTTAATCATCTTTATTTATTCTCGCAAACAGGCCGCCTCATTAAAACCCTTCCAGTCCCCTTAGGTACCCTGGCGAGGGAAAGAGTGCGTAAGAAACCTGCTGCTACTTTGAGTTTACAGTGTAGGGTACATCAGGCGTAGAAGCGGCGTAGCTGTGCCACGTTCCACGGGTTACTGCAAACTGTTCCTGTGGCTTGGTCCTTCAGGCGGTATGCTCCATTGCCGATTGCTTCTGTCACAATGTACGGGCCTTCCCATGGGGAGGCGAGCTTGTGCACTTTCTTCTGCTTGAGTCGAAGGACCAGGTCGCCTGGGACGAAAGCTCTCGGTCGCAGTCGTCGCCCGTGGTAGTTGCGCAGGTCCTGCTGGTACACTGCTGTGCGGCTGAGGGCGATGTCGCGTGCTTCATCTAGAGTGTCCATGTCATCTTCTAGTGCCTCTTCTGCGTCGGACTCGTCGTAGGCCACGACCCGTGGAGCGTCAAACTTAATGTCACAGGGTAAGACTGCTTCTGCGCCGTACACCATAAAGAACGGTGTGTATTGGGTGGATCTGTTCGGCGTGGTGCGTAGGCTCCATAGCACGCTTGGAAGTTCCTCTACCCAGGCTCCTGCAGCTCGTTTCAACGGCACTCGCAGACGCTTCTTTATCCCTTTGCTGACTAGGCCGTTGGCCCTTTCGACTTGTCCGTTAGACTGCGGGTGTGAGACGGATGCGTAGCTGAGCTTGATGCCTTGTTCCTCGCAGAAATCTCTGAACTCCTCGGCTGTAAAGTTCGTGCCGTTGTCGGTGATGATACCGTGGGGCACGCCAAATCTGAAGATGATGGACCTGATGAAATTGACTGCTGAGGTTGCGGTTGAACTTGTGATTGGCACCGCCTCGATCCACTTCGTGAATTTGTCGACTGCCACCAGGAGGTGCGTGTGCCCACCCGGGGAGGACTTCCTGAAGGGACCTACCATGTCGAGTCCCCATTGCGCGAACGGCCATGCAAGTGGGATGGTTTTCAATGCTGATGCAGGTGCGTGAGGTTTGTTGGCGAATTCTTGGCAGCCGACGCACCTTCTTACGAGCTCGACTGCGTCTTGCATTGCAGTGGGCCAATAGAATCCTGCTCGCAAGGCCTTGGCAACCAGTGCTCGACTGCTTGCATGATGCCCGCAGATTCCAGCGTGGATGTCGAGTAGAATAGCCTGGCCGTCAGATGGATCAATGCACCTTTGGAGTACGCCAGAGATGCTTCGCTTGTAAAGCTCGCCCTTGATGATGGTGAAGCCCTTCGATCGGCGGACAATGCGCTTTGCTTCGACTGGGTTCTCTGGCAGCCGCTGATGCAGCATGTAGGCCAGATACGGGCTTGTCCATGTGGGTTCGACCAGCATGATCTCCATGGGCTCCTTCTCCGTGCTTTGCGGGTTGGCGGTCGTTGCTGTCGATGCAGGGGGTTCTGGCGGGGGCCGGACCCTGATAGAGCACTGCGTGATGCACTCGAGGAAGACTCCGGGTGGAACCGGAGCTCGATCTGAGCCGAGGTTGGCGAGGATGTCGGCTTCTTCATTGCTTTCGCGGCCAATGTGTCGCAGTTCGCAGCCGTCGAATTGGCCTTCCAGCTGGTTGTACAGCTCCCTGTATGCTATCATGTTGTCAGCGATGGCGTCGCATTGCTTCATTGTTTGCTGCACCACCAAGTAGGAGTCGCCATAGATCATAAGGCGAGTGGCGCCGCAGTTCTTGGCCATCCGCATGCCGTGGATCAGTGCCTCGTACTCCGCCTCGTTGTTGGAGGGTGTTGGAAATTTCATCTGCAGCACGTACTTAAGCTTATCGCCTTTGGGTGATATGAGCACGACTCCCGCTCCGGCTGAATTGAATTTCTTGGATCCATCGAAGTACATGGTCCATGCAGTCGATAAATCAGGCTCGTCTGGTAGCTGCGCTTCTATCCACTCTGTGGTGAACTCCGGGAGGACCTGAGCCTTGATTGCCTTCGGGTGCACGTACTTCAGCCCCCATGGCCCTAACTCGACAACCCACTTGGCGACTCGCCCTGTCGCGGATGGATTAGTGAGGATGTCTGACAGGGCGGAGGAGCTTACCACCGTTATCGGGTGCTCGGAGAAGTAGTGTACCACCTTCCTTGACGTCATGAAGACGGCGTATGCCAGCTTCTGGTAGTGCAGGTACCTCTGCTTTGACTCTGTTAATACCTCGCTGAGGTAATACACGGGCCGTTGGACAGGATGAGCCCTTCCTTCTTCCTCCCGTTCGACTACGAGAACGGTACTGACCACTCTGTTCGTGGCTGCCACGTAAAGGTACAGTGGTTCATTCTCCTGGGGTGCTACCAGTACTGGAGGGGTTGTCAGGGTCTTCTTCAGCCTGTCAAAGGCATCCTGTGCTTCCTCCGTCCACTCGAATTTGTCCGCCTTTTTCATCAGCTGGTAGAAGGGCAGAGCCTTTTTCTCCCAGCTTACTTATGAATCGACTGAGTGCTGCGACTCTGCCGGCTAGACTTTGCACGTCATGGAGTTTTGTTGGTGCAGGCATATCGAGTATATTTTGCACCTTTTCTGGATTTGCTTCGATTCCTCTCGCAGAGACAAGGTACCCCAGTAGCTCTCCGGCTGGGACGCCGAAAACGCACTTGTCTGGGTTCAGCTTGATCTGGTACTTGTCGAGTGCCTCGAAGACCTTGCGGAGGTCGTCGATAAGGGTGTCCTCTTTGCGGGCGGTGATGACGATATCGTCGACATAGACTTGGACCACCTTCCCGATAAGCTCCTTCAGGCAGGCTTGCATTGTACGCTGGTACGTGGCCCCAGCGTTTTTCAACCCGAAGGGCATCATGGTGTAGCAGAACACACCGTGTGGTGTGATAAACGCCGTCTTCTCTTGGTCTTCGACTGCCATCTTGATCTGCTGGTAGCCTGAGTAGGCATCCAGGAAGGACAGGCGTGCGCAGCCCGCAGTCGAGTCGACGATCTGATCAATCCGCGGGAGCGGAAAGTGATCCTTGGGGCAGCATTTGTTGATGGCGGTGAAGTCGACGCACATGCGGAGTTTCTTCGTCTTCTTCTTTTCCACCAGTACTGGGTTTGCTACCCACTCTGACTTCTTGATTTCTTTAATAAAACCGGCATGGAGCAGCCGGTCGATCTCCAAACTGATCGCGTCTCTCTTTGGACCCGAAAAGCGCCTCATGGCTTGCTTGACAGGTCTGGCAT
This sequence comes from Puccinellia tenuiflora, assembly GCA_012064385.1. Taxonomy (NCBI): domain Eukaryota; kingdom Viridiplantae; phylum Streptophyta; class Magnoliopsida; order Poales; family Poaceae; genus Puccinellia; species Puccinellia tenuiflora. Next base: position 30,740 of record QRDG01000579.1, on the reverse strand, counting down.
CCTTGTGAACGTGTAATCGGTGCTCGGCGAGTTCTCTTGGTATGCCTGGCATATCAGAAGGTTGCCAGGCGAATATCTTCTAGTTTTCGCGCAGGAACTCGACGAGCGCGCTTTCCTATGCGCTGGTCAAGCTTGATGACACCCGAACCACCTTGTCAGCATCTGTCGGGTGTACCTGGTGGGCCCTGGTATCGTCGCTGGTGTTGAACGCCGAGTCCTTGGATGATTTCTTCTTTGGGGGGAAGAGGGTCTTGTCGTTGTCGACTGCCAGCATCTCCAGGTGATCTTCCATCCCAAAGAACTCAGAGATCCTGTTGAACTCGCGGTCGCAGCTGTCGGACCGGTCGAAGTCGCCTCTCACCGTGATGACACCCTTGGGTCCAGGCATCTTGAGCATGAGGTAGGCGTAGTGGGGTATCGCCATGAACCTTGCAAAAGTTGGACGCCCGAGGATGGCGTGGTACTGTGATTTCCAGTCGACCACCTCGAAGTCGATTGCCTCCCTCCGGAAGTTGTCGGGTGTGCCGAAGATCACGTCGAGTGTGATTACTCCCATGGGCGTAACTGCTTGCCCTGGTACTATACCGTGAAAGGTATTAGATGACGTTGTCAGGTTGGAAATTGACCTGTTCATGCGCCTGAGGGTGTCAGCGAAAAGAATGTTGATTCCGCTGCCTCCATCCATGAACACCTTTTTCAAGGTGTACTCCCCGATCTGAGCTTCGACTACCAGAGCGGCGTGCCCGGGCCGTGGTATTGCCGGCGGGTGATCAGCCCTGGAGAAGGTGATGTCTATCTCTGATCCTCTCAGGTACTCGGGTACTGCGGGTGGATTGGTGATTGCCTGAAAGACTTGGCGAGTAATGAGCTTCTGGGTCCTGTTGGAAGGACGCCCCTTCTATATCATGTTCATCTGCCCGCGTGGTGCTGGGAACACGTTTGCAGGGTCCTGTTGCTGCGGTTGCTGCTGCTGCTGCTGTTGCGGCTGCTGCGGTTGTTGCTACGGGTAGTAAGCCAGTGCTGCTTGCGCTGGGTTGGCGAGTGGAGGAGCTGGTGGTGCGTTGATTGCCAGCTGTCCCGCGACTGGTTGTCCCGCGGGTGATGCTTGATGAACCTGCTGCCCGTCCGTAGCAAGTACGCGCGTGAAGGCCCTGGCCAACCGTTGCGCTTTCTTGCAATCCTTCAACAGGTGTCGGGATCCCCACTTGCCTGTTTCCGGGTCCTTGAACATATGGTGCCTGCAGGGTTGCTGTAGCTCTTCCTCGTCCGTGAGTATGCGTCTGCGCCACTCGCGCTTGCGACTTCCATCTCCGCGGTAGCCGCTGCCACCACCTTGGTTGTATCCTCTATCATTGCCACCGCCTTGGCTATATCCTCTATCACTGCCACCGCCTTGGCTATATCCTCTATCATTCTCACGGGGGGTTTCGAATCCCGCCGCTACCAACTCTATTGAGTCATGGCCGATAAAGCGTGGTTTCTTTTTCAGTCGACCCTCTCGCCAGTTGCTGGGTTGGGGATCTGGCATTGAGTCGCGGACGGAGTCCTCTCCATCTGCCCATTGGTTGGCGATCTGCATGAGGTCTATCATATTCTTCGGCCTGAGCCTACCAAGTTCTTCGCGAAGATCGCGACGGGTGAGGCCGTAGATGAATGCATCCATGACTCTGTCCTCCGAGGTGGCTCCATCCATGGTGTTGCGGAGCAGGGTCCACCGTTGGATGTACGAACGGAGTCGCTCCTCATGGCCCTGTTTGCAAGCTTGGAGCTCGATGAGGGTGGTTGGCCTGGCGTAAGTTCCTAGGAAACCTTTTATGAATGCGGTCCTGAATTCCTCCCAAGTCCTGAAGGCATCCTTCGGCTGCGTGTTGAGCCACCCGCGGGCGGACCCCGTGAGCATCAGCTGGATGTACTGCATGGCGGTAGTCGAATTACCACCTTGGCAGCTGCATGCGATAAGGTAGTCGTCCAGCCAATCCTACGGGTGCTGCTTTCCGTCGTACTTTGGTGTCTCCGCTGTTAGCTTGAAGCCTTTGGGCATCTTCGTGTCGCGAATATTTATACTGAAACACGGTGCTCCACGTGGTTCGTGGTCTTCATCGTCGAGTAGTCCTGCTTCTCGCAGTCGACGGGCACGGTCTATCCTTCTCTGTGTGACGACGTTGCGGCCATCCTCGCCGGGCTGCAGTTGTCGCAGTCGAATCGGTTCCCGATCTGCCGCTGGTGCGACTCCACGGTCACGGCGTCCTCGTTCCTCGTACATCCCTTCGACTGGTTCTCCTCTTGCCAGGACTTCCTCGACTTGCCTCAAGGCTTGGATCTGCTGCCTGTGTACGCGGGCGTTGGCGCTTCCTTCCGGCGGCTGCATGACCCGCAAATAGGTCTCGACTCCCATAAGCGCAGAGGCGGGTGTTCTGGGGATGGGTATTCCGTCCTCGTCTTCCAAGAAAGATGACTCCAAGTTGCGGGTGAGGTGGATGCGATCGGCCTCGTGCATCCGCGGCATGCGAGTTCTGTGCCTTCCTTCTTGATTGACTTCTTCTGATCCAGACATGAATGTGAGCGCTGCCCTCCTGGCACTCGACTCGTCGGCTAGCTCCTTGCGCCGGGCCAACTCGGCTTTATCCTGTTTGATTCGTTCGGCTTCCTTCCAGAGCAAGTACTGGACCGCCTGTCGATCTTCCTATGGATCTTCCGGGGCAGGGAACGTGCCATCGTCCACATGCTTCTGTGCCCTAATCGCCAGCTCCCGGGTGATGGTAAGTTTCGTCACCTTGTCTTGCAGGGTGACTTCCATGGGGTAGACGGGTGCTGATGGACCGACCATGTAGACTTGCGCGGGGTAGACCCGTCGAGTGGGGCTGATGCTCCCAGTCGTGCTTCCTTCATCTGAGCTGTACTCGTTGTCGAAGATCACAGCAACGTGGTGGGTACCACGGTCGCTGCTACTGGCGGCTGCCCGATGCGTAGATGCGATCGGCGCAGTCGAAGCTGGTGCGGATCTTGGCTGGCGCCCGAACAGGTAGGTCGGAGTGGACTTGACTCGCCTCGTGGCCGCAGCAGATGCGTTTTTCTTGGCAACCGCAGATGCGATCGCCGCAGTCGAAGTTGATGTAGTCGAAGTAGACGCAGTCGCCTTGACCGCGGCAGATGCGATCTTCGCGACCGGTGAAGGCATGGTCGGCGCAGTTGATGTAGACGCAGATGGCGATGTAGATGCGATCTCCGTAATCTTCACGGCGGGTGAGGTTGCGATCCGTGCAGCCGCCATGGATGCAGGCGCCTCCATTGAGCGCAGGGCGGCCTGCGTAGGGCGGAGGGTTCCGCGACTGTCCACCAGATAGCGCAGACTACCAAAGGTAATCCACGTGCTCTGTTGGAATCCGGCGTAAGCCGAAAGATCCGCCGGCGAGTGCTCGACGTACTCGAGGAAGCCGGTGTAGATCGACTCCCTCGCGCTGATGGTGTTGTTGGTTGCGGGTGAGGCCGGCATGATCACGACTCCAGCGATCTGTTCTTTCCCACAGACGGCGCCAGTTGTCGAGCTTGTGGCTCGGCAAATCCCTAGGTCGAATACCCCGGGTTGATTGAAGGAGAAAGAGAGAGATCAGGCTGGTGAACACGACGGCTAACAGGGGGCGATTTACCCAGGTTCGGCCCCTCGAGTTGAGGTAAAGACCTACTCCTGCTTGTCTGGAATTATCGATTGGTGGCTACAATGCGATGTTCAATGATTCGATGCCCTAGACGGCGCACCCTCCCGGCCTTTATACTACAGGCCGGGTCTCGGGTGGACGGTGCGGATTGCATGTACAAGATATGGAAACCTCCTCACCGACCCAATGTCGACTACTTGTTGTATACGGAATCCTTCTTGGGCTTCGCTGGGCCTTCCTTGGCGTGACCCAAGTACCATCACCGTGGGTGACCCGAAAGGTAGCCCCACGACAGCCGTGATCCGGCTGGACGACATGAAGACGGCGACGACAACAACCCGCGAGCCGAGCGCATCGTCAAGGAGCGAATCGGCCACAAGGTCACCATCGACCAACGCCTAGGGCCACTGGGACCGGAAACCAGCAATGACGCTCGCCAACGCATCAAGTCGCTCAAGGCTTCAAGCATCATCGAGGAAGAAGATGTTGCCGCGCATCGCTGCTTCGGACCACGCATCCGGACAGACCAGTTCCCGAAGGGTTCACGCTCTGTAACAGCCCCAGTTTGGTACTGAAAAATATGAATAATTTTCCACTTTTTCATCTTATGTTTGCATCATGGCATGCATTCACCATTTTTGCTAGTTCCAACAATGCTACACTTGAACACATTTAAAAGGGGGAAGCAAACCTTCCAAAACCTCTAAACCAAATGCTCTTGCTCAACCTAGCAAACAAATAAAAATTGAACTTCCAAATTGTCCAGGAAGCTCCAAGAGTACATGTTATAGATTTTTGTCAAAAGAAAATTCTTACCAAGCAAAGAAATAAAAATTGGAGAATTCAAAATTGGTTCAAATCAACTTTGAATTTTTAATCCAAGTTCAACTTTCCAAAAATTCAAAGTAAAATTATGGGGAGCTTCATAAATATATCGGGAGCCTCCATGAATATTTTCATTATTTTTGAAGATGCTTAAGAACTCCAAGTAAATGCATTTTGGAATTTGATAAAAAATGCCTTTTGTAAACCCTATGAACAAATGTTGCTCAAAACAATTTATTTTGCAACACCAATTTTTGTGGAGCTTCTTCAAGTCATGGGGAGACTATATAAATTTTCGCAGGATTTTAGAAAATGGTTTAGTGCCTCATCTTAAATTACTAAAAAGCTGCTGGACCTAAAGGGAAAAACAGAAAATAGAAAAGGGAGGGGGTTTTCGCTAATTTCCATCTCCACTGTGGCGGCAGTGGTGGCACTGTGCCGCCATGCCGCCCTGCCGGCCGCGCCGCGCCCATGCCGCCCTGCCACCCTCGTGGCCGTGCCACCCCGGTGGACAAGGGCACACGACGCCCACCTGCCCCCTCTCTCACCCTCGCTCGCTCACCTGCTTCCTTCCCTCTCTTCCGTCCCCCCCCCCGTGTCCGGAACCTTGCCGCCGTTGCCGAGCTCGCCGCCGTCGTTCGAGGGAGTGCAAGGTAGATCGAAGCGCACCACCTCCTCTGCCGCATCCCCCTCTCCCTCCCCGTGCAAGGAATCGAGCCGGGGTCGCTCGAATCGGCGCCTCCGTCCTCGACTTCATCCGCTTCCTGCCGAGCTCTGCCGGGACGATTACCGCCGTCCTCTACTACCTCCGGTGCCGCCGAGCTGTTTCCCGCGCTCAGGGTGAGCCCCGCCTCCCTCTAAGCCTCCTCCCGCTTCCCGTCCCTCTCCCTCTCGTCTCACCGTGTTGTCGATCGCCGCCGTCGCCGTCCCCGTTTGCCCGGCCTGGCACCGGCTCGGGCCGGCCAGAAGGCCGGCTGGTTCGGGTGGTGGCCGGCCTGGGAACCGGCTCGGCCGGCCAGGAGGCCGGCAGCCTCGGGTCCCTGCCCGGCCTGGTGCTCGGTCTGGGCCGGCCACAAGGCCGACTGCCTCGGGTGCCTGCCCGGCCTGTGGGCCGGCCTGTCCGGTCTGGAGGCCGGCCTGCCAGGGTTTTTCTTTTTCCTTTTGGGAATAAAATAAAATAATTGATAACTATTTAAATATTGCTCCAAATTTAGCAAATAAAATATCAAATTGTTTAGAAAAACAATACCTAACTGTTAGTAACATTGCCATGCTCTTTTGAGAAAATTATTCTGCCTTTATTTAGGAAATCCTAAAATGGCATAAATAATACCTAATTTGGGAAAAATCATAACTTGATAAATAATTAACCAAAAATTGTGAATAAAATATCAAAGTGATCCGCTTGACAAATGCTATCAAACCATGTTAATAGCACATCATGACAACAAAATTTCCTTTGAAGTTATTCTTTAATTGGCTAAAAGAATTAAATTCAAATAATTATTTAATTCACTATTTATTCGTCGATAATTGAAAAATTACAAATAAGGTACCAAAACGATCAGAAGAACAATACCTAGCTAATCATGTCATGTTCATGCATATCTAAGCCACTCTTTAGCAATGTAATAATTTATACGCAATGAGGACATTAAGTTAAATATGGGGTTGCTTCCAAATAATTGCACTAATTATTTGGCACTCCATTTAATATTGTTAGTTAAATTATATGATGATATCAATGCATAAACTTGACATGTCATCATGATTGTGCATTGCACCTTGTCTTCGTGTTATTTATTTTGTTCTTCTGTTATTTGTTTGGGTATCGATAGATTCAGGAGTCGAGGGTTCCCTCGCCTATCCCGACGATCCGTACTACACGCCCCGTCAACAAGGCAAGAGATAACCTAACCTTCTTGGCATATAGCATCCTATTGTTTATACAAGTATTTTATCCACCATAATATTGCATTCGATTCCAATGTCAACTTTTGATCAAGATATAGAGTATCCTATGATATGCATTGTCCCCTAAACCATCACATGTTTCCCCTCCTATGAACCATAGGTTCGATGTGTTGGCTGGAGGTAAATATATAATTGTTATATATATATGCTTAGCTATGCTTAGCCATGCTTAGTCAAATGCTTTATTGTCCGGTGATTTATTTCCATAATTATGATGTTGATGGAAAGTTTCGGACATGGTGGTTACTCTTGTTAAGTAATAAAATGCTAAAAGGCTTGGATGAGTTGCCATCTGGGGATGGTGTTTTGCCTCATTCTTGCCGCCTAGGATGAGAGTGCTTTTAGCTAGAACCAAGAACCGAGCGTGCTTCCAACGGTGGGGGTATGGGCCCCTTACTAACCGAATAATTTGTGCGGGCGTAGCCAAGGGTCCTCTAGTTTGCTATTTCCATTTGCGTGTGAGTGTGTGGGTGGAAAAGAGAAACAATGAGGATGGTGGTGTTTAGGATATGGCGATGGGGGCAGGGCTGAAATAGGCTGGGTAACTTGTCCTGTCGCCATGATGACCCTTGGATAGTCTCATACATTGTAAAGGTTTAACCGCGCCCGCCCTGCCGGCTTTCCCCAGAAGAGAGCTAATTGTACAGGCAAGGGGTCAGACGGTACCGGTGGGTAAATTAGTACACCCCTGTAGGGTTTAATCTTTTTGAAAAGCCATGTCCACGGTTATGGACAAATCTTGGGAAAGGCGGATTAGCTCATAGAGAACATTAATCTTAATTATTAAAATTTAGCTACTAGAGGTTGCAACTCAACGTGTGATATAAAAGGTTCATTTCCTCGAGGGTGATTCGAGGGGGTGCTTTGGTGGAGATGAGTGATGAGAAATGGCTACTATGGGTTCGTTGAGAACCAAAGATCAATTTTGCTATCTTATCCCTTTTATGGAAAACATTTTGAGTAGTCGATGCCATGAGTCATTTATGTATTTCAAAAAGGAAAACTAGCTTTGTGCAAATTAACTACTATACAGCTTTAGAGCCTTTGTAATCATTGGGCCTATATCGCCCAACTAAACTTGCGAGTACGTCGTACTCAGTCTCTCCTTGTTAATTATTAAATATTTCAGAGGAGAACGACACCGAGCAGACAGGTGGGTTCTACTTGGACATCGACGAGTAGTCTAGGGTTCCCAGATGCCAGTTTGGGACGTCTCGGAACAAGCTGGCTGGGTTTATGTTTATCTGTAGGCCTCTTAGGCCATATTTTGGATCTTGTTGTATTAGACAACTACCTCGCTTCCGCATGATGTACTGATGGGTCAGTAACCTTTGTGTGTAATTTGTATCTTTCTCATATATGAGTTGCTATATGATCTTTGTGTCGTAGAGTCTGTGATGTGACAGTTGTTCGACAAGTCTTGATCTCTTTATTATACATTGAAAGCTATGCCAGTGTTTATGGCATGATCGAAGTGTTGCGTGGGAGCGGTAACCCCATGCCCTTCGGTTGTGTAGCATAGCCTGTGGGGTACATAGCCTCTCTGTATAATTCCGGGGTCGAGGCGCTACAAGTTGGTATCAGAGCAGGACTGCCTGTAGGAAACCCGTTCTATTGGTCGATGTCGAGTCTAGTGTTGTGAAGTTATTTATAACCTAAAAATGAGTTGCGAAAACCCTCTTAGGATTCTTTTACTCCTTATCCAACTCGCTCTACTCTGAGTATCTTATCTCTATTTGTTTTAATTGTGGTGTCGAAGTTTAGGTTCTCGGGGTTGGGTTCTTACCGTCCAGTGTTGTCTCGAGTCCTTTACTTCTGTTTGTTACCGCCGCGTTGACGTGGTGTCACACGTGGTTGTCTTAATCTGTTCTTGTGTTAGTGCCATCTTAAATCTCTATATCAGGAAGGACTCTAATGATCTATCCTAAATGTTCGGAGATGGTTACTAACTATGTCCTTGTTCATATCTCCAGAATGGCTCCTGCCCGTCGTGGTAACCAAGGTGATCCCGATGCACCGCCGCCACCCTCAATGGCGGAGGTTCTGATGGCCATCGAGGAGAACCGGTTGCGAAATGAGCGTCTGCTCGAGCAGTTGGTGCAACAAGGGGCCAGGAGGAACAACGACTGCAACACTCTCACCGAGTTCTTGCGGTCCCAACCTCCCACATTCTCTGAAGCTAAAGAGCCGCTTGATGCGGATGATTGGCTGAGAGCCCTCGAGTGCAAGTTCGCGGCCTTGCATGTGCCGGTGGCCGAACAAGTCAACTTCGCCACCTATCTGCTGAATGGAGCCGCTGGCTCTTGGTGGAGAGCCATGTGTCAATGTTTGACGCTGGCCACATCTTCACCTGGGCAGAGTTTCGCACCGCATTCCGTGCAGCTTACATCCCCAAGCCCATCATGGACATCAAGAGGAGGGAGTTCCTGGATCTGACCCAGGGACGCATGGACGTCCAAGCTTATGGGTGTGAGTTCAACCACCTCTCTCGTTACGCCCCTCGGGACGTGACAAATGACAAGGACAAGCAGTATCTATTCCGCAAGGGTCTTGCACCGCGGCTCCGATACGAGCTCTTGCCCTTCAAGTTCCAGTCCTACCAGGAGCTCTACAACCAGGCTCTCACTATGGAGCAGGGTAGGAAGGAGCTGGAGTCTTCCAAGAGGCCAGCTCCAGTGGACAATCAGAGCTCCTCTTCTTCTGAGGGCAAGAAGCGCAGGGTCTTTGTGCCCTTCAGTGCTGTGCCTCGGGCTCCTTTTGTGCCAAGCCTTCAGGGTACAGGCCACCTCCGCCTCGCCCAGCTACCTCGACCTTGGGTGCGGCTGGAAGTGGTTTCCGCCCTCAGCTGCCTCCACCACCACCGAGGCCCACTTGCTACAGCTGTGGCCAGCCGGGGCACTACTCCAGGGAGTGTCCCCAGAAGGCACCGGCTACCGCAACACCGACACCAGCTCCCTCTACACCAGCCGCCAAGGCCATACTGTCAGCCATGGCCGCCTGAACCACATCTCGGCTGAAGGAGTGGAAGAGGACCCTGGAGTTCTCATGGGTACGCTTCGAATAAATGCATATCCAGCTTCAATCTTGTTTGATTCTGGAGCATCGCATTCTTTCATATCCATATCATATGCACACAACCATCAGACACCGTTTGTGAACATGGACTCCCCTCTAGTGGTCAAAACACCAGGCTCTAGTTGGCACACTAACTAGATCGCTCCTGAGGTTCAGGTTTCTATAGGGTCAGTCCCCTTTCTGTTCTCGTTGATAGCACTGAAGTCAGGTGGGATAGATGTCATTCTGGGCATGGATTGGCTAGTCAAATATCAAGCCAACTTGAATTATGCTACCAAGACTGGCACAGTGATCCACCCAACCTACGGGCTAGTGCATTACTGGTCCCCTTCATCCGCAATTCCATCCGCTGCCACACCTCTCTCTCCAGAGATCAGCTTATACTTTATGGAAGGTATCACACCGCATGAAATGCATGAGGTTGCCATGGTGTGTGATTTCCCCTATGTCTTCCCGAAGGAATTGACTGGCATGCCACCTGATCGAAGTGTGGAGTTTGTCATTGAATTGATTCCGGGAACGGCTCCAATTTCCAAAAGGCCCTACCGCATGCCAGCGGAAGAGCTGACTAAGCTGAAGAAACAAATTGATGAGCTGGTGGAGAAGGAATTCATCCGGCCTAGTAGCTCACCTTGGGGCTGCCCGATCATCTTTGTCAAGAAGAGGGATTCAAATGTTCCTTGTCTGGTTGTTGATTACCACCCTCTGAATGCGGTAACCATCAAGAACAAGTATCCTATTCCCCGAATAACTGACCTATTCGATCAGCTAGCTGGTGCAACGGTATTCTCCAAGATGGATCTGAGGTCAGGCTACCATCAGATCAAAATTAGAAAGGAGGATATTCCGAAGACGGCTTTTACTACTTGCTATGGCTTATATGAGTATACCGTCATGTCCTTTGGCCTCACCAATGCTCCGGCTACATTCATGAGGCTTATGAACTCCATCTTCCACAAGTACCTCAACAAGTTCGTCATAATATACATTGATGACATCCTCGTGTACTCCAAAACCGAAGAAGAGCATGCTGAGCGGCTAGTTCTGATAAAGCTTCGAGATCATCGCCTCTATGCCAAGTTCTCCAAATGTGAGTTTTGGTTAAAGGAGTTCATATTCCTAGGTCATGTGGTGTCAGCTGCTGGAGTAGCTGTGATACCCGACAAGATTCAGGCAATCCTGGATTGGCCTACTCCAAAGTCCGTCAAAGATATCCGTAGCTTCCTTGGGTTGGCAGGTTATTACCGCCGATTCATCGAGGGCTTTTCCAAGATAGCCAAGGCATTGACTGACCTCCTCAAGAAAAATAAACAGTTTGTGTGGACCGACAAAGCTGAAGAGAGCTTCCAAACTCTCAAAGTCAAGCTCACCACCACTCCTGTGCTTGTCCTTCCTGACACAGCCAAGGACTTTGTTGTCTATTGTGATGCCTCACTACAAGGCTTGGGCTGTGTGCTGATGCAAGAAGGCCATGTGGTAGCCTATGCTTCTCGTCAACTCAAACCGCATGAGCACAACTATCCAACACATGATCTAGAGCTTGCTGCCGTAGTTCATGCTCTGAAGCAATTGAGGCCCTAACTGTTGGGCAACCGTTGCGAAATCTTCTCGGATCATCAAAGTTTGAAGTATCTCTTCACCCAGCCGGATCTGAATCTGAGACAGAGAAGATGGTTGGAATTAATCAAAGACTATGATGTGACCCTCAACTATCAGCCCGGCAAGGCCAACGTCGTGGCAGATGCTCTGAGTCGCAAGGCTTATTGCAACACCTTGATGGTTGAAAAGGCCCAACCTGCTCTCCATGAGGAATTTGCTCATTTGAATATGGAGGTTGTCCCCTCCGGATATCTAGCTAACCTCGAGATCAAATCCACTCTTGAGGATGAAATCAAGGTAGCCCAGCAACTTGATGCTGAAATCCTCGAAATCAAAGAGAAAATAGCTAATGGAAGGCCAATTGTTTCTCTGTTGATGACAACGGTGTTGTGTACTTTGGTGACCGTCTAGTGGTGCCCAAGAGTGGGAATACAAAAGGGTTGATACTCTCAGAAGCTCACGAATCACCCATTTCCATCCATCCGGATAGTACCAAGATGTACCAAGATTTTCACCGTCAATTCTGGTGGTCTTGCATGAAGCGAGAGATTGCCGAGTACGTTGCTGAATGCGACGTCTGTCGCCGTGTGAAGGCTGAACATCAAAGGCCAGCAGGTACTCTTCGCCCCATAGCTATTCCTGAGTGGAAGTGGGATGAAGTGGGTATGGATTTCATCATCTGGTTTCCGAGGTCACCCAAGGGTAACAATGCCATTTGGGTAGTCATTGATCGTTTATCCAAAGTCGCCCATTTCCTCCCTGTTCGCGAGGATATCAACTCCGTTAAACTGGCTGAACTGTATATGGCTCAGATTGTTCCTTTGCATGGGGTTCCCTTGAGGATCATCTCAGACCGTGGTAGTTTGTTTGTGTCCAAATTCTGGCAAAGCTTCCAAAAGGCTCTTGGAACCCGTCTCAACTTCAGCACAGCTTATCATCCTCAAACTGATGGTCAGACTGAGAGGGTGAACCATGTTCTTGAGGACATGCTTCGGGCATGTGTTATCTCCTTCGGTAAGGGTTGGGAAAATATCTCCCCCTCGCCGAGTTCTCCTACAACAACAGTTACCAAGATAGTCTGCAAATGGCTCCATTTGAGGTTCTCTATGGACGGAAATGTCGGACTCCTCTGAACTGGTCTAAAACCGGGGAAAGGTCACTCTTCGGTCCTGATGTGATCAATGAGGCTGAAGAAAAGGTCCGTATCATCCGGGAAAATCTCAAGATTGCTCAGTCCAGGCAAAAGAGCTATTATGATAAGCATCATCAGGAGGTTCACTATGAAATCGGTGACAAAGCCTATCTTCGAGTCTCTCCCCTCCGAGGCGTTCGTCGCTTCGGGATCAAGGGAAAATTGGCACCATGCTATGTTGGTCCTTTCACCGTCCTAGCCAAGCGAGGAGATCTCTCCTACCAACTCGAGCTACCCTCAAACTTCCCGGATGTACATGATGTGTTCCATGTCTCCCAACTCCGGCGTTGTTTCAAGGATCCTATCCGTGGGGTTGATCATGAGGTGTTGGATATCCAGGAGGATTTGACTTACCGTGAGCATCCTGTCCGCATCTTGGATGAAGCGGAAAGGAAGACCCGCAACAAGACCATCAAGTTCCTCAAAATCCAATGGTCTAACCATTCCGAAGAAGAAGCAACTTGGGAGCGGGAAACTAGTCTTCGTCAGGAATATCCCGCCTTCTTCACTCAAGCCTAGAATCTCGGGACGAGATTCCTGTAAGGGGGGTAGATTTGTAACAGCCCCAGTTTGGTACTGAAAAATATGAATAATTTTTCCACTTTTTCGTCTCATGTTTGCATCATGGCATGCATTCACCATTTTTGCTAGTTCCAACAATGCTACACTTGAACACATTTAAAAGGGGGAAGCAAACCTTCCAAAACCTCTAAACCAAATGCTCTTGCTCAACCTAGCAAACAAATAAAAATTGAACTTCCAAATTGTCCAGGAAGCTCCAAGAGTACATGTTATAGATTTTTGTCAAAAGAAAATTCTTACCAAGCAAAGAAATAAAAATTGGAGAATTCAAAATTGGTTCAAATCAACTTTGAATTTTTAATCCAAGTTCAACTTTCCAAAAATTCAAAGTAAAATTATGGGGAGCTTCATTAATATATCGGGAGCCTCCATGAATATTTTCATTATTTTTGAAGATGCTTAAGAACTCCAAGTAAATGCATTTTGGAATTTGATAAAAAATGCCTTTTGTAAACCCTATGAACAAATGTTGCTCAAAACAATTTATTTTGCAACACCAATTTTTGTGGAGCTTCTTCATGTCATGGGGAGACTATATAAATTTTTGCAGAATTTTAGAAAATGGTTTAGTGCCTCATTTTAAATCACTAAAAAGCTGCTGGACCTAAAGGGAAAAACAGAAAATAGAAAAGGGAGGGGGTTTTCGCAAAATTCCATCTCCACTGTGGCGGCAGTGGCGGCACTGTGCCGCCATGCCGCCCTGCCGGCTGCGCCGCGCCCATGCCGCCGTGCCACCCTCGTGGCCGTGCCGCCCCGGTGGACAAGGGCACACGACGCCCACCTGCCCCCTCTCTCACCCTCGCTCGCTCACCTGCTTCCTTCCCTCTCTTCCGTCCCCCCTCCCCCCGTGTCCGGAACCTTGCTGCCATTACCGAGCTCGCCGCCGTCGTTCGAGGGAGTGCAAGGTAGATCTAAGCACACCATCTCCTCCGCCGCGTCCCCCTCTCCCTCCCCGTGCAAGGAATCGAGCCGGGGTCGCTCGAATCGTGGCCTCCGTCCTCGACTCCGCCTGCTTCCTGCCGAGCTCCGCCGGGACGATTGACGCCGTCCTCCACTACCTCTGGCACCGCCGAGCTGTTTCCCGCGCTCAGGGTGAGCCCCGCCTCCCTCTAAGCCTCCTCCCACTTCCCCTCCCTCTCCCCCTCGTCTCACCGTGCCGTCGGTCGCCGCCGTCGCCGTCCCCGTGTGCCCGGCCTGGCACCGGCCCGGGCCGGCCAGAAGGCCGGCTGGTTCGGGTGGTGGCCCGGCCGGCCAGGAGGCCGGCAGCCTCGGGTCCCTGCCCGGACTGGTGCCCGGTCTGGGCCGGCCACAAGGCCGACCGCCTCGGGTTCCTGCCCGGCCTGTGGGTCGGCCTGTCCGGTCTGGAGGCCGGCCTGCCAGGGTTTTTATTTTCCCTTTTGGGAATAAAGTAAAATAAAATAATTGATAACTATTTAAATATTGCTCCAAATTTAGCAAATAAAATATCAAATTGTTTAGAAAAACAATACCTACCTGCTAGTAACATTGCCATGCTCTTTTGAGAAAATTATTCTGCCTTTATTTAGGAAATCCTAAAATGGCATAAATAATACCTAATTTGGGAAAAATCAGAACTTGATAAATAATTAACCAAAAATTGTGAATAAAATATCAAAGTGATCAGCTTGACAAATGCTATCAAACCTTGTTAATAGCACACCATGACAACAAATTTTCCTTTGAAGTTATTCTTTAATTGGCTAAAAGAATTAAATTCAAATAATTATTTAATTCACTATTTATTCATCGATAATTGGAAAATTACAAATAAGGTACCAAAACGATCAGAAGAACAATACCTAGCTAATCATGTCATGTTCATGCATATCTAAGCCACTCTTTAGCAATGTAATAATTTATACGCAATGGGGACATTAAGTTAAATATGGGGTTGCTTCCAAATAATTGCACTAATTATTTGGCACTCCATTTAATATTGTTAGTTAAATTATATGATGATATCAATGCATAAAATTGACATGTCATCATGATTGTGCATTGCACCTTGTCTTCATGTTATTTATTTTGTTCTTATGTTATTTGTTTGGGTATCGATAGATTCAGGAGTCGAGGGATCCCTCGCCTATCCCGACGATCCGTACTACACGCCCCGTCAACAAGGCAAGAGATAACCCAACCTTCTTGGCATATAGCATCCTATTGTTTATACAGGTATTTTATCCAACATAATATTGCATTCGATTCCAATGTCAACTATTGATCAATATATAGAGTATCCTATGATATGCATTGTCCCCTAAACCATCACATGTTTCCCCTCCTATGAACCATAGGTTCGATGTGTTGGCCGGAGGTAAAGATATAATTGTTGTATATATATGCTTAGCTATGCTTAGCCATGCTTAGTCAAATGCTTTATTGTCCGGTGATTTATTTCCATAATTTGATGTTGATGGAAAGTTTCGGACATGGTGGTTACTCTTGTTAAGTAATAAAATGCTAAAAGGCTTGGATGAGTTGCCA
Organism: Puccinellia tenuiflora; assembly: GCA_012064385.1. Taxonomy (NCBI): domain Eukaryota; kingdom Viridiplantae; phylum Streptophyta; class Magnoliopsida; order Poales; family Poaceae; genus Puccinellia; species Puccinellia tenuiflora. Next base: position 15,332 of record QRDG01000579.1, on the reverse strand, counting down.
TCTGGGGATGGTGTTTTGCCTCATTCTTGCCGCCTAGGCTGAGAGTGCTTTTAGCTAGAACCAAGAACCGAGCGTGCTTCCAACGGTGGGGGTATGGGCCCCTTACTAACCGAATAATTTGTGCGGGCGTATCCAAGGGTCCTCTAGTTTGCTATTTCCATTTGCGTGTGAGTGTGTGGGTGGAAAAGAGAAACGATGAGGATGGTGGTGTTTAGGATGTGGCGATGGGGGCAGGGGCTGAAATAGTCTGGGTAAACCTGTCATGTCGACACGATGACCCTTGGATAGTCTCATACATTGTAAAGGTTTAACCGCGCCCGCCCTGCCGGCTTTCCCCGGAAGAGAGCTAATTGTACAGGCAAGGGGTCGGACGGTACCGGTGGGTAAATTAGTACACCCCTGCAGGGTTTAATCTTTTCGAAAAGCCGTGTCCACGGTTATGGACAAATCTTGGGAAAGGCGGATTAGCTCATAGAGAACATTAATCTTAATTATTAAATTTGGCAACTAGAGGTTGCAACTCAACGTGTGATAAAAGGTTCATTTCCTCGAGGGTGATTCGAGGGGGTGCCTTGGTGGAGATGAGTGATGAGAAATGGCTACTATGGGTTCGTTGAGAACCAAAGATCAATTTTGCTATCTTATCCCTTTTATGGAAAACATTCTGAGTAGTCGATGCCATGAGTCATTTATGTATTTCAAAAAGGAAAACTAGCTTTGTGCAAATTAACTACTATACAGCTTTAGAGCCTTTGTCATCATTGGGCCTATATCGCCCTACTAAACTTGCGAGTACGTCGTACTCAGTCTCTCCTTGTTGATTATTATTTGTTTCAGAGGAGGACGACACCGAGCAGACAGGTGGGTTCTACTTGGACATCGACGAGTAGTCTGGGGTTCCCAGGTGGCAGCTTGGGACGTCTCGGAACAAGCTGGCTGGGTTTATGTTTATCTGTAGGCCTCTTAGGCCATATTTTGGATCTTGTTGTATTAGACAACTACCTCGCTTCCGCATGATGTACTGATGGGTCCGTGACCTTTGTGTGTAATTTGTATCTTTCTCATATATGAGTTGCTATATGATCTTTGTGTCGTAGCGTTTGTGATGTGCCAGTTGTTCCACAAGTCTTGATCTCTTTATTATACATTGAAAGCTATGCCAGTGTTTTTGGCATGATCGAAGTGTTTCGTGGGAGCGGTAACCCCATGCCCTTCGGTTGTGTTGCATAGCCTGTGGGTTACATAGCCTCTCTGTATAATTCCGGGGTCGGGGCGCTACACGCTCCCAAGGGACACGCCCAAGTACAACGGCACCGCCAAGCCGGAAGACTGGCTGGCCCACTATGTCACCGCAGTCAACATCGCAGGCGGCAACAAGCGGGTGGCCATACGCTACGTGCCGTTCATGCTACAGGGATCGGCTCGGACCTGGCTGAACAGCCTTCCGACTGAAAGCGTCAACAGCTGGCTGGACTTCGAGGAAGTGTTCAATCGCAACTTCACCGGCACCTACCTGCGACCAGGCAATGCGCAGCTGCTCGCGGTGTGCAAACAAAAGGATGACAAGTCGGACCGTGCCTATCTCACCCGATGGACCAGCCTACGCAACTCCTGCGAGGGAATCCTAGAGTCCCAAGCCGTCCAGTACTTCGTCCAAGGCTGCCGGGATCAGACTCTACTCCGGCACAAACTCCTAAGGAAGAACCCGAAGACTATGGCGCACTTAATGGCAATCTCCGACGAGTACGCCACCGCCGATGCGGCCATGGCCAATCCGATTCGACTCGACGAAGCCGGCAGGATCATCGTGGACGGACCAGCTACACACCGAAGCCGGACGGAAACACAAGAGGGAGGAAGATCAACCCGGCGCGACTCTGACGCATCCGACAAACGCAAATCCACGGACAAGTGCATTGAGTCCAAGGTCGTCGCCACTACAGAAGGGAGACCGGCTGGTGGCTTCGATAGCCACTGCATGAGGACCAGCAGCGACATGCGCTGTACAAGGGCGAGGAACAACTACGAGTCTCTGCTCGACTGGCCATGCTGGAACCATGGCGACCGGCCGGCTAACCACACCGTCAGGCAATGCATCCTCGGCCGTGCAAGGCCGCCACCACCATACGAGCGGCGGGATTTACCTCCTCCGCCAAACAAAGCTGGACGTGATGACCGGAGGCTTGACGACAGGCGCCGCGACGACCGGGATCGTGACGACTAGCGATGCGAGGACAAAGGAAGGGAACGCCTACCACCTCCACCGCCAAGGGGCCGCGATGAGTACCGGAATCCGGATGCCGCATACATCGTGTTCATCAGCGAGCGCGACGACAAGCGAAGCCGCCGCGAACGTTTCAAGGAAGTGAACGCTGTGGTACCCCATGTCCCCCAGTACCTTAACTGGTCGGAGGAGGCTATCACATGGGACCGCAGCGACCACCCGGAGGTGATGCCCAACCCAGGCGGCTACACTCTAGTCCTGGAGCCCATGCTCATCTCCCCCAAGCGCGCATGCACCTTTTCACGCGTCCTCATCGACGGAGGCAGCAGCATCAACATACTCTACCGCGACACGTTGGGAAAGCTCGGCGTCTCCGAATCCAGCCTGCTGCCAAGTCGGACGGTCTTCCACGGCATTGTCCCCGGACACGCCGGCTCCTCCATGGGGCCAATCCGGCTTGACCTCTTGTTCGGCTCGAAAGACAACCACTGGCACGAATCCGGCATGTTCGAGGTGGTCGACCACACCAGCGCTTATCATGCCATCCTTGGGCAGCTGACGCTCGACAAATTCATGGCGGTGCCGCACTACGCTTACCTCAAGATGAAGCTGCCAGGTCCGCGTGAAATCATCACCATCTCCGGAGATTACAAACACTCCATCGCCTGCGCCACTGATAGCGCGAAGGTGGCCGAGACCATGATCTGCGATGAGGAGATGTGACAATTCAAGCGCAAGGCCAGCGAAGAGAAGCTAGAAATACCGGAATCGGCGAAGCCGGATGGAGAATCAAGCTTCTAGTCAGGACGAGACACTAAGAAGATCTACTTTGACGAAAACGACAAGTCCAAGTTCGTCACCGTGGGGGCCAACTTGGACCCCAAATAGGAAAGCGAGCTTGTCGAATTCCTCCGTGAGAACCGGGACATCTTCGCATGGTCCCCCAAGGACATGCCGGGTGTTCCGAGGGAATTCGCCGAGCACTCTCTTCATGTCCGGCCAGACGCAAAACCTGTCAGACAATCTTTGTGTCGCTTCGCAGAAGAAAGAAGGAAAATAATAGGGCAAGAAATAGCCCGGCTACTCGCAGCCGGCTTCATAATGGAAGTTCAACACCCAGAGTGGCTGTCTAATCCAGTCCTGGTGCTCAAGAAGAACGGGAAGTGGCGGATGTGCATTGATTACACCAGTCTCAACAAGGCCTGCCCCAAGGACCCCTTTGCATTGCCGCGCATCGACCAAGTGATCGACTCAACGGCCGGTTGCGACCTCCTCTCCCTCCTAGACGCATACTACGGCTACCATCAGATACCACTGAATCCAGACGACCAACTCAAGACTGCCTTCATCACCACCTACGGAGCGTACTGCTACACCACCATGCCATTCGGCTTGAATAACGCGGGAGCAACATATCAGCGATGCATGCAAAAATGCCTGCGTGATCAAATCGGCCGTAACGCGCATGCATATGTTGATGACGTCATCATCAAAACCAAGAAGAAGCGTACCCTACTCGACGACCTCAAGGAAACATTCGACAACTTGCGCCGTTTCCAAATGAAGCTCAACCCGGAGAAATGCGTGTTTGGCGTGCCAGCCGGACAGCTACTCGGCTACCTTGTGTCGACGCGACGAATTGAAACCAACCCGGAGAAAATCGCCGCCATCGAGAACATGCGATGGCCAAGAAGTGTCAAGAACATCTAAAAGTTCACCGGCTGCCTGGCATCCCTTAGCCGGTTCGTCAGCCAGCTTGAAGAAAAAGCTCTTCCACTATACCACCTACTGAAGAAAGCGGGCAAGTTCGTCTGGAACGAGGCAGCCGATGCTGCCTTCATCGAGCTCAAGCGCGCACTCGTCACCAGCCCTGTTTTGGCACCCCCAGCACCGAAGGAACCCATGCTTCTCTACATCGCCGCCTCGAACCGAGTCTTCAGCATCGTCCTTGTGGTGGAACGAGAAGAAGCCGGCAAGCAGCAGCTGGTACAGCGGCCTGTGTATTACCTTAGTGAGGTGCTCTCGCAATCGAAGCAAAACTACCCACACTACCGGAAACTCGCGTACGGCGTATACATGGAGGCGATGAAATTGAAGCACTATTTCCAAGAGCATCCGATTAAGGTGATAAGCGAGGATCCACTCGCCGGAATCATATGCAACAAAGACGCAACCGGAAGGATTGCAAAATGGGCAATCAACCTGGCGGCACACGGAATCGACTACGACAAGGGAACGGTAATCAATTCGCAAGTGCTCACCAATTTCCTTGTCGACTGGACGGAAATGGAACACATACTGCCGCCTCCCGACACAGGCCTCCACTGGCTCATGCATTTTGACGGCTCCAAAAGGTACCGGGGACTCGGAGCCGGAGTCGTCCTCACCTCCCCCAAGGGAAGCCGGCTCGAGTATGTACTATAGATCCACTTCACAGCGTCCAACAACGTGGCCGAATACGAAGCACTCGCGCATGGACTCAAGCTTGCCAAGGCCATGGGCATCAAGCGGATCCTCTGTTATGGGGATTCCGACCTGGTGGTCTAGCATACCACTGGACATTGGGACACCAAGGACCCCAACATGGCAGCCTACCACTTCTTCATCTAGCAACTCGCTGGGTACTTCGATGGATGCGAGTTCCACCACATACACCACACCAACAACGAGGCAACCGACACATTGGCAAATATCGGATCTCTCAGGCAAGAAATTCCACTAGGCATCTCCCTCTAGAAGCTGTACAAGCCGTCCATCACGTCGTGTCCTGGCTCCAACTCCATCTGGATGCCCCAAGGCGTGGAGCCAGACGAGCTGGCTACTCACAAAGCGGATGCTGTCGAGGTCCTCGTCATCGAAGAAGCTCCACCATGGACACAACCCTTACTCGCCTACCTCGTCAACGACGAGCTTCCGGCAGATGAACTCGCCGCCAGGCAAATCAAGCGTCGTACAAGCGCCTACACCATCATCAACAACGAGATGTACAAGCGCAGCATTTCAGGCATCTTCCAGCGCTGCGTAAGCCAAGAAGAAGGAATCAAAATCCTCAAGGAAATTCACCAAGGCGAATGTAGCCACCACGCATCATCAAGGGCAATCATCGCCAAGGCATTCATGCATGGTTTCTACTGGCTGACTGCGCTGGCAGATGCAAACCAGCTAGTCCGGCTCTGCAACGGCTACCAGCGATTTGCAGCACCAAAGCATACGCCGGCCGCAGCACTCAGAACAATCCCATCACCTGGCCGTTTGCCGTCTAGGGACTGGACATGGTCGGCCCACTGAAGACGGTGAGCGGCGGCATGACACATCTGCTGGTGGCTGTCGACAAATTCACGAAGTGGATCGAAGCCAAGCCGATCAAGAAGCTAGATGGCCCAACAGCTGTCAAGTTCTTCAAGAGCATCATATACCGCTTCGGCTACCCCAACAGCATCATCACTGACAACGGCTCAAACTTCGTCAAGGGTGAGTTCGCCAGGTTCTGCGGGAGAACCGGCATCCGGCTTGACGTCGCTTCCGTCGCGCATCCACAATCAAACGGGCAGGTCGAACGAGCAAACGGACTCATCCTGTCCGGCATCAAACCCCGGCTGCTCGAGCCGCTCGAGCGGGCAGCCGGCGCATGGCTAGAAGAACTACCGTCCGTCCTCTGGAGCCTAAGGACGACCCCGAATCGCTCAACCGGCTTCACCCCGTTCTTCCTCGTCTACGGAGCCGAAGCGGTCATGCCAACCGACATCGAGCACGACGCGCCTCGAGTCATCCTTTTCACGGAAGCGGAGGCTAAACAAGCTTAGGAAGAAGGCGTTGATCTGCTTGAGGAAGCGCGCCAACTCGCCGAATCAAGGTCGGCAATGTACCAGCAGCAACTCCGCAACTACCACAGCCGGAGAGTCAGGCATGTCCGCTTCCGTGAAGGAGACCTCGTGCTCCGGCTAATCCAAGACACCAAGAACATGCACAAGTTGTCATCACCCTGGGAGGGACCATTCATCGTAAGCAAAGCACTCATCAACGACGCCTACTACTTGATTGATGCCCGCGAGCACAAGGAAGACAAGATGGACAAGGAAGGAGACGAGACGGAAAGGCCATGGAATGCCTCCCTCTTACGCCGATTCTACACCTGAGAGAATGCCATGTATGTATCACCCATGCTATCAATAAAAGAGTGAAAATGGCGAACACATGAGAATCTTTGCAATTTTCTGCCTTTTCGCTTCAGACCTTCCGGCTGCTCCGGCAGCCGGCAAACTTCCCTTCTGCAGCCGTGTAATGTGAACAAGCTCTAAACGGCTAACTCTTCGAATCCGGTTAAGGCCGGCAAGAGAATAAGCTGGAGGATGCCAAACACGTGAAAAACGTTAGAAGGAAAGTAGTGCCTGCTGGGAAAAACCCGCTTTGCAAACTCGGCCAAGCCAGAAGTCGGCAACTTTTTCTCCCAACATGGATGACTAACATACACGGCGCTAAACAGTTAACTCTTCAAATCCGGTTAAGGCCGGCAAGAGAACAAGCTGGAGGTTGCCTGCATGTGAAAGACGCGAGAAGAGAATTCGTTGTCGGCTAAAAACACTCTGGCCTAATAACCCAAACCCTGACGTTATATTAACGTGCATGATCCCACTGGACGGTGAAGTGCATGCGAATCGCGGAAGGAATGGCTACGGGCGAGTGGATAATTTGGTTCAATAAAATGAAAAATAACGTTCATAATCAACCGACCAAGCTAACCGCTCCATCATTCGTCTTATGCACAAAAAACGCCGCTTGCCAGCTATGGAGCTCCGAAAAATGGATGCAGAACAACTCGCAGCATATAAAGACCAGAAGCCGGTCAACATTGTAAAGGTTAAAGAGTCAAAACAGGAAAGATATCCGTCTTCAAACAATAGATCTGCAACAAAGCAAATTCCAAAGGGCTTACAAGCAGCTATGAAAGGAAACAAAGGACATGAGCAAAAAGAGGCGGTCCACAGGCGGACACCCTCGCACACAAATGAAGCCGGCTGTAGAACCACCTAGACCTAGACCGGAGGTGGCGTCATATCGTCATCGCTCTCCTCCCACTCCTTGAGGCAAAGGGAACCGTCGAAGACCTTGATGTAGAAGACCCCAGTCAAGCGCTTCAGTTGAAAGCGGACGATGAAAGGAGGGGCCAGCCGGTAAAATCTGGCAAAGCCTTTCCAGCCGCTGTAAAACTCCGCTCGCCGGCGGACCTCTTCACCCTCATGGCTGATGACGACCCGGGCAAACACCTCCCAAGGTCCTTGACGAGCTCCAACTCGATGAAGAAGAAAACGAAAGGGGCCATCACCTTCCAGCGCATCCGAGACGGCTCAGGAAACACAAAACGAAGAAAAGGCGAAGAAAAGGCGAAAAATTTCGACCCGACTTGATACTCAAGCCGACCCGAAATTCGGGGGCTAGATATGGTGAATATCATCACAACAAGACACAAATTCTTACACAAAGGCTCATCAATTTCAAACGGAAGGTCTCTAAAGGTAGCAGTAAACTAGGTGGAAACTGGTCCACATTATAATAAACGATAGTTCACAATAGGCACCAAGCCAAATCAACAGTTCTACAAATACGCTCGGCATCCCGGGGAGCAAGCAACTTAAGGAAGCACAGCGTCAGCAGCGCCAGCGGCGCTCTCAGCCTCAGCACCTTCAGTCGGCCAGACTGTCAATGATGGCTCTGCTGGAACAAGCTGTGTCAGGTCGACCGCCTTGGCGATCCGGCTTGAAGCCATCAGAATCGCTGGGCGCAGACTCTCAAGAGATGTGCCCGTGCGGAAGCCCCCTGTCAGTAGGTCCACCTTCACCTCTGGGTACCAGGACGTCACCAACGCCAACGCCATGTCGGTTCCCCCTCGGGCTGCCATCTCCACTTGTTCGTCAATGCTGGCCGGCGCCCCGTCAAGACGGACTAACAGATCTTGGAGGGTTTCCGGGACAGATCATGAAGGAAGGAGGAGTGCTTTCCAGGGTCAACTGACGAGGACAGGGAAGCAAAGTCGGCACCACCGCCATGGCCCTGTCCTTGGCCGTCTCCACCATGACAGAGGAAGGAGGAAGGCGCCGTCTCCAGTCTCCGCATGCGGCCGGGGGGGTGCCTCGAAGGCTTCCACCATTGCCTCGTCACCACCACCGGAAGCCGAAGGATCTAGGTCCGCCACAGGAGGAGCTGCGTCTCGCAGCACCTGAGCTCGCCATTGAAGTTCGATTCCCCGTCGGAGGAGAGGCAACGCCGGCGAGGACGAAAGCGTAGGAAGGAGGCGGAGAAGGACGAAGAGCGCGAGTAGAGGAAGAAGAAGAAGCGTGCGAATGGGGAACGGTAACCAGAGCCGTTCCCTCCTTCCTCCTCTTTTAAAGAAAGGTGCGGCGGAATGGTTGCCTCTCACCACGCCGCGTGGCGCGCGGTTACTACCGCACTTTCCGCAAAGGATCCCGCCAGCGAATGGTTGCCACAGAAGATCCCGCACAACAAAGCCGAAGAGACGTGCCCTTGATCCCGGGCAGTGAACCGCCGTCCAGCCAAGACGTGGGAACGTGGCTGACGTGGGCCACGATCCAAACCCTCAAGACGTCCAAGCAAGATTATCAAGGTCTACAGCTTCCGGCTGCATGCAGCCAGACGAGCCGTCTTCAAGACCCCCAAGCAAGCCAGCTACTCGCAGCCGGATCCTTCGACCTCAACAACACACAACAAAAATCGGGGGAAAGCTCGCGAAGCCTTCAAGCAAGCAGACAAGCCTCCACGAGCTTGGGGGCTAGTGTTGGGGAGATGACCCCCAGATGCCCCAAAGATGTTCACTCTCCATATTGTCCAAGCCGGCCAGCCCAAGGCAGACATGTTCATCCGGTTTCAGGGCGCCTCCATCCAGCTTGAGAGCAGCCGGACCTACCAACCAACAGGTCCGTACAAGTGGGCCAGCCTCACACAATCGTCGCCGATGAATAGTATGTCCGGTCGGGCGTTACCTCAACACGTCATGATGATCCGGCTCAAGCCGGGCTGTACCGTAGATGATGTCATAGGGGCAACAATGTAATTTCCTTGTAACCCCAAACCCTAGCTCACTGCCTATATAAGGCGGGCAGGAGCCCCCTGCGAGGGGCAGGTTCCTAAGGCCCAGGACGATCATCATCTTCAACCTCTAGCCAGCTGGAGTGCCAAGCCGCCCACCACCAGAAACAGCTCCAGGAGCGGCATTGTAGTCCGAACCTTGTGATCTTGCAATAAGAAAGTAGAAGTGCAGGATGTAGGGATGTTACCTCAGCTCGAGGGCCTCGAACCTGGGTACATCGTGTGAGTTTGCCGTGCTTGTTACCCAATCCCGGGCGAACACCATCATTGCCTTGCTCCACAAACTTCCCCATCTCTGATGGGTATGCCGTGCTATCCACCACGACAATTCCAGGGGCTTCGGCGGTGCCGAGGCAACCGCGTTCAGCTCCTGGACAAGTCCCTTGTTTGCGCTGTTGGAAGGAGGCAGGGAGGCTCCCCCATGGATGCACCCAACAACTCCGTTGATCTCTTGGAGTTGACCATTGCCGCCGCCCTAAGGAGCTGGAGCATCCCCATTGTTGGCGAACTCTGGGTTGTTTGGTCCGCGTCCGCCATGGCCTCCGTGCCCTCCACCGTGGCCCCCGCGACCTCCATCGCGTCCCCACCCCCGGCCGCCACCGCCTTGGCGACCCGTGGGGCAGTCTCGAGAGTGGTGCCCGGTGAGTCCGCAACTGTAGGAGGCGCCACGGCTGACCCCTTCAGCCTGATGTTGTGCGTGCACGACGAGGCCCTTCACTTGGCGGCAGTCCTTGAGTAGGTGGTTGCCGTCAGGGTGGACGTGGCATGATGGTTCTTCCTCGCCCTCGGAGATTGAGGCTGGCTTGGTCTTCTTGGGGAGAGGCTCGGTGACGAATACGCGCTTGTCGGGTCCAGGGTCCCGTTTCTTGTTCTTGGCGGGGGTGACCTTGTCCTCGGGTTCGTCCTCCCCGGGAACCCTGACCCCTTCCTCTGCACGGGCGCAGCGGTCCGCAAGTTCCTAGAGTTCACGGGTGGTCTCGATGCGATGTGTGCTCAACTTCTCGCGCATCCGAGTGTGCCGAACGTTGGCGTGGAAGGACTGGATCACCAACTCTTTTTTGATACAAGGGATGGTGTTCATGTTCTAGGTGAAACGTTGGATGAACATGCGGAGAGTCTCACCCGGAAGCTGCTTGAAGTAGTGGAGGTCACTGGGAACTCCCGGGCACTGGTACCCACCCTGGAAAGCCCCTAGAAACTGCTCTTTCAGTGCCCGCCAGGACCGGATGGAGCACTTGGGGAGGATGAGAAGCCATGACTGGGCTTCTCCCTTCAGGGCCAACAGGAACCAGTTGGCCATCATGATCTCGTCGGCCCCGGCGACCACCGTAGCGAGTGAGTAGAGCTTCAGGAAGTCCTGGGGGTTGGTGGTGCCATCGTAGCGGAGGGCATCGATCTTGAACTTCTTGGGTTAGGTGGTCTGGCGGAACTCGGGAGAGAGAGCGAGGCAGCCCTCGGCGATGTCATCATCCCGATCCTCCCAACGATGGCGTTCTTGGTGGCGCTCGATGCGGGTGCGCATGTCCTCGTGCAGGCGGTTGTTGAGGTCGTTGCGCAGATCTCGGTTGCGTGTGGGAGACGATCCGACGGAGATGACTGGGTCACAATCGTGGTTCGCCCGACCGGCCGCAGGTGGGTTTGCTCGTGGAGGTACCATCTCGCCTGGGAGCTCGCCCTGGGGATGATTCCGGGGTTCACGCATCTTAGCCCCCTCGGCTTCGGGGCTGTCGACGGTGGGAGCATGAGCGGGCTCACACCTAGGAGCGCCGTCGGCGAAGTGGAGGAGCCTCTCCACATGGATCCGCCACTCCTTGTAGACCTTGGGGTTGTCGGTGCTCGGAGGAAACTGCATCAGGGCGTTGGCGGTGACGAGGGCGTCGTGACGAGCTTGCGCGTCTGCGGAGAGGAGCGTGCAGGACTTGCTTCTGGTGCCTTGCTGACCCTTGCCGGCGCGGACGCCGTCGCTCTTCTCCACGACAGTGGGATCCTTGCCGGTGTTGCCGGCGACGCTCTTCTCCCCTCCCGAGCGTGAGGGGTGAGGCCTGGTGAAGTTCCCTTGTGCAGCCGCATCCTCGCCGCTCCGGATGTTGCCGCCCGCTCGATCCGACACCACCTTCTCTGGAAGTGGTGGAGGAGGAGCGTTCTGGTTTGCCGCAGCAGCGCGGCGCTCACTAGAAGCCTGAGTGCGCGTGGGGGAGGCCGGCTTGGACGCCGCGACGTCGGGCTTCTTCTTCGGCGGCATGGTCGGCGAAGAACTTGAGGTAGATCTCGGTGAAGATCACGAAGTCGATGAAGATGAATCCAGCACTTGCGCCCCCTACCTGGCGCGCCAGATGTCGTGTCTTGGATCACGGACAAAGGGAGTAAAGGATACCCCCTTTTTAGGTTTGGCACGGGGCGCGAAGGAGGCTGGGAGGTGCCAACTTCCGGGAGAACCTCGTCGAGACTTCCGATCTATGTACTAGCAAGAAACACAGAGACACAAGGAGTTTACCAAGGTTCAGGCCGCCCTGAGGCTAAAAGCCCTACTCCTGCATGTCTGGATTGAATGGTTTATCATGGTGTGGCTTACAGAGGTGGTTGCGGGTGAGAAACCGGCAGGTGTTGCCTAGAGGTTGAAGACGAGCAGATCCTTTCCCGGAGGAGATCACCTCTCATCTATGCTATTCTCAAATGGTGCGCTACCTAGCCTAGCCTCCGACTCTTTGGAATTCTGGCCCCTCCCTCAAGTGCCTCGGTCCTCCTTTTATAGGCTAAGGGGATCCCACAAGGGCACCTTTGGGGGCGGAGGGGTTTTAGGCGGGAAAACCCCTCCGGGTTCTTCTTATGGGGCGACGTGGCCTCTTCTCATCCAAGTATTCTTCTGAGGGGGGTTAGGTGCGGTCGCCCACCTTTTACAGGGCGGGCGGACAAAGGCTGACACCTTTACCGACCGTGTCCCCGCGCGGCGCCTCCATCTTCTTGGCGCCCAAGTCTTCTAGGAGCTTCCAGCAGGAGCTGGCAAGCTTATCCTCTTCGTTTGTATGGAGGCTGGATCCCGGGGGTGAGCCTGGCCTCCTGCCAGGCGTCCGGGTCCCCGGGACCTCTGCGTCGTCTGCCGGGTTGAGGGTGACCCTGGAAGGCCACCCGGCCCTTAGTCGTGGTTGTCGATGCCGTCCTTGCCTGGTTGCCGTGGGGCAGATGGGGGGCCCATCTGCCAGTGTTGAACCCTTGCCTTGTTCGCCTTCTTGGTGGGCCCACTGGTGGTGGACCCACTTTGACTGCAATAGGGGAACTTGATATGTCTCAAACGTACCTATAATTTTTGAGTAATCCATGCTAGTTTTATGTCATTGTCACATGTTTTAGCCATCTTGTTATATCATTTTAAGGCATTTTATTCGACTAACCTATTGACAAGATGCCCAGTGCCAGTTCCCTGTTTTTGTGCTGAAATTGTTGCAGAAAGTTACTTCTGAAAACATTCTCGGAACTGGACAAAAATTTACGGAGATTTTTTATTGACGAAATGAGCAAGGGAGCCAGAAGGGCGACTCCAGGGGACCCACACAGGACAGGGGCGCCCCCCTACCGCGGCCTAGGGTCCACCCGCGGGTGGGACCCGCCCCTGCCCTGTTGGGTACCCCTCGGCCGCCTCCGATGCCTATAAAATCACATCCGACGCAAAAACCCTAACCCCCGAAGGATTTTCCCAAATACGATACAGAGCTCTGCCGCCATCGCCGACAAGTTTCGGGGGTCAGATTGCCTGTTCCGGCACCCTCCCGGGACGGGGATTGGCCCCCGGAGCCATCTTCACCGCCACCGCTGCCTGCGGGATGTGTTGTGCGTAGTTCCCCCGCGGACTACTGGTTTGTAGCAGTAGCTAGATGGTACTCTCTCCCCCTTGTTGTTCAATACCATGTTCTTGTGAGCTGCCCTACATGATCGAGATCAATCTGATGTAATATGCGTTGTTTTTGTTGGGATCCGATGGATTGGCACGTTATGATCAGATTATTTATGTTTATAAATTGTTGTTGCTGCAATGTTGTTATGCTTAATGCTTGTCACTAGTGCACGAGTGACATGATCTTAGATTTGGGCGCATTATGTTTGCATGAATATAATTGATGCTTAGATCATATCTACAAGTTGTATGCATCTGTTATTAGTCCGGAAACGGAGACCTCGAGTGACAGAAACGGGGACATCGATGGGAATGGTTAGTAACTTGAGGATTACATGTGTTCATTGTGTGTTAATGCTTTGCTCCGGTGTTCTATTAAAAGGAACACCTTAATTATCATTTGTTCCTTAATTGGCCCGGCTGAAACCGGATGGCAGGACAAAAGATGTTGTGCGAATTCTCATTGCGAGTAGTTACAACTATATATGTAATACATGCCTACGTATGATTGATAAACTGAATGCTTTGTCATAATTAATTAATTAGTGCAATTATCTCAATTGCCCAACTGTAATTTGTTCACCCAATGCATGATTATTTGCTTAGGAGAGCCGCCACTAGTGAAACTATGAACCCCGGTCCATATTTCTCCATCATTACTTTCGTGTTTCTGTTACTATTGTTCTCAAATCACTGTTGCTTTCACCTCTCTCGTGTTACTTGTGCTTCTCCAGGTGTGGCTGAATTGACAACTCAGCTGCGAAACCTCTAAGTATTCTTTGGCTCCCCTTGAGTCGAATCAATAAATTGGGTTATACTACCCGCGAAGACTGTTGCGATCCACTACACTTGTGGGTTATCAAGACTATTTTCTGGCGCCGTTGCCGGGGAGCCATAGCTCTACTTATTGGTTCACTTGGGAAGTACTCACGTTCTCTCTACTCTCTTTATTGTTATTGTTATCAATGGTTAACTTCTTTGAAACTAGATCTTATTGGCAAGGCGGATTCACGGAGGATCAACAAGAATATTATAAGGAATACCGCTTGTCACAAAAAGGGAAACACTTATGGAAAATAATTAATACTCTAAACAATTATGCTAGAGACTTGTGCTTAAAGTATGATATATCTTATTGCTGTGATGAGTCTAGTTGTAGCATGAATTTTAAAAACCTTCCTTTTCAATGTGCTGGTAATGATAATGAAACCTTAGCATCTTATGCTAAGGGAAACTGTGATTTTTATGATGTGGAACTTATTGAAGAATTTATTGCGTGGAAGGGTGCTTATGAAATTACTTCTTTGCTTGAAATGATGATGATGCTCCTTATAAATCTGAAAGTTTGCTATACTTAAATATTGCATGGATAATTATAAAGATGAAAATTGCTACATTACTGAATATCTTAAGGGTTTATCTCCCCCAAAAGAAGAGACTAATGCCGTGCAGGAGCCTATGGAAGAAGAAATTGTTGAAACTGGAAGCTCATTGGATGAAAACAAGGAGGAGAGTGATGAACCAGAGGAGGAAGAATGGAGTAGCTACCCATCTATACCTTCTAATGAGAGTAACTCTCTAACTCATACATTATTTGATTGTCCTCCTTCCTTACAAAAGGAGAATGAGTGTTATGATCCCATTGATTCATTTGAAACATCTGTAACAGCCCCACTTTGGTACATGGAAATATGAAGAATTTTTCCACTTTTGGCATCCCATCTTGCATCATGGCATCCCTAATTTATTTTGCTTAACATGAAAGAATGAGGAAGCAACAATTAATAAACCAATGATGGTAATGTGAATGGTGAACAAAAATTCAAAGCAACTGAATATATTTGTCCAGGAAGTTCCAAAGGTAATTTATAAATATTTTGCACAGACATTTTTGATGCCAATGGAATTTATAAAATGGGAACATCCAAATTGGTGCAATTCAATTTGAAATTCCAAACCAACATAAACATTCCAAAATTTCAAAAGAAAAATATGGTGAGCTCCCTTATATTATTCTGAGCCTCCATGAATAATTTCATAATTTTTTGGGAATGTTTTGCTGCCTCAATTAAATTGCCAAAGTCAGCTGTTTCAAATAAAATGGAAAAACAGAAAAAG